>CM053644.1:35771843-36371843 GCA_028654395.1 Scutellaria barbata
TTATAAATAAATCTTAAGTGAGTTATATGTATTTAGAGGTAAACATTAATTGTGTTTTTGTACCTTAAAATACTTCAATGAGATTTATGAACCTTAAAATAAACATTAATGGTATTTTTGTACCTAAACATATTTTAGTGGGATATATGAATTTGAGAGTAAACATTAGTGACTTATTTCAACATTTTCCCTAATAAGTACTCTAATGTGATAAGTTAGTATCAGTACTGTTTGGATCAACATGACATTCCATCTACTATGTTTGAACCTCATAGGTCATCCTTTTGTTACTAATGTATTATGTGATGTAATTTTAGTTATTTTGTCTTATATTATGTAATATATTGTCAGTTTTCATTCGAAATACAGTATTTATAATGTTTATTATCTATATGTTAGTTTTCAATATATTATTTTAATGTGATTTTGAATGGAATATTTGTGTAATGATGTGTAAAAATAATCCCTAAAATTTCATATTAAATTTCCAAAATTTTAATATGATTTCCGTTGTTTTTTCAAATTTTTTGCGATATCGATATGCGATATCGATATATCCATCGATATATCCGTAAAATCAAAGTTGCGATACGATATGCGATAGCGATATTTTCATCCTTGAATGTGACCAAAGTTATGAAACCAAATATAATGGTAACATTCAAACTGGAAACAGAATACAAGAAACAATGAAATACAACAAAGACAGCCTAGCTCATGTGGTCACTATGGTAGGTGAAGCTAAGAGAATGTAGGTGAAGTGTTGTTAATTCAGATTAATTGCTGGGAGTTTGGAACCGGACCTGAACCACCGAGAACCGCCGCAGAACCGCCTGCACCGGAGGAAGACAGAAGAACCGAGCTGGGTTAGTTAGCAGTTATAACAGACTCAGGCCCAGGGTTTGCATTACTGTTGCAGGCTGCTTTGAGCGCGAAATTAGTGAGATTCAACGGTTGTTTCTGTCAATTGGCTTAAGGGTTTGGGTTCTCATATATAGGCGCTTGTATGGTAGTAAAATCGCAATGTAATTCTCTGTAATTCGATGTATTAGACAATTAGGGTTCTTAGTGAGTCTACGAAACCCTAATGTGCGTCTGATCTGATTTCTTCTTCTCTGTACATTGATTCTTGCAATTAGTTGAGGGATTTTGATCCTGAAGTGGATGTAGACTCTTAGTAGTCGAACCACTATAATTTCTCTGTGTTGTGAGGTGTTTCTTGATTTGTTCTTTCTCATTTTAGTTTAGGGTTTCTAGCTTGTGTGTTTTCTTCACAATTCGATTGATCCCAGCAGACAACCAACAAGTGGCGCCGTCTGTGGAAGCCACTGGGTAGCAGGGGTGGGGTCTATGAAGATGGAGGTGGAGAAGTTTACGGGTGCAGGTGATTTCACTCTATGGAAAACTAAAATGGAAGCAATGCTGATTCAGCAGGGTTGGGAGAGTGCCATTGAGGATGAAGAACAAGAATCTGATTCATCTGGTTCAAGGGAAGGTCAATCCTCGAAGGCTGGAAAGGAGAAGCTCATGATCGATCGCAAGATAAGAAGTTCCATCATACTTTGTTTGGCAGACAAAGCTTTAAGAGAAGTCTATCAAGAAACTGCAGCTCTAGGTGTATGGAAGAAGTTAGAGTCAATATACCAGATTAAATCGTTGGCTAATCGGCTCTTTCTTAAATAAAAGTTGATCGGTTTCAAGATCCAAGAAGAAAAGAAAATCTTGGAGAGACTTGATGAATTTAATAAGTTGGTAGATGATCTAGCCAACATTGGAGAGAAGCAAAATGATGAGGATCTGGCTTTGCTGTTGTTGAACTCTCTTCCTAGGACCTACCAATCGTTTAAAGATGCTCTCATTTATGGGAGAGTTTCAGCAATGACTCTGGAAGCTGTCCAAGTAGCAATAAGATCAAAAGCCCTCTCAGTTGATACTGAGTCCAGATCGAACCATGCTGGAGAAGTGTTGCATATGAAACACAAGAACAATAAGTCAAATCAGAATTTCTCAAAGACACAACACAAGAGATCTTCATCTGGTACTAATGGAACTCAATATAAGGTGGAGACCAGGAAGTGTTTTAGTTGCCACAAACCTCGACACTTGAAAAAGAATTGTTCAGAGAAAAAGAAGAAAACTACACAAACTAATCAACAAGCTGCAGTCATTCAGGAGCAACAATCTTTTGAGGGTGTTGATATGTTGTGTGTGGTGAATGCTCAAGTGCAGGAGGAGTGGGTGCTGGACTTGGGGTGCCCATTCCATATGTGTCCCAACAGGTCATGGTTTATTAATCTGAACATGAAGGATGAAGGGTCAGTTCTCATTGGTGATGATCACAGCTGCAAAGTGAAAAGAGAAGGTCAGATCCGCATAAAGCTTCATGATGGATCAGTCAAGACACTAACAAAAGTAAGGTACATTTCAAGTCTTAAAAGAAACTTAATTTCCTTAGGTGTACTTAATGCTTCTGGATATGAGTTCCATACTCAAAGGGAACAAATATTGGTAACAAAAGAAGGAAAGTTGGTACTGTAGGGAAAGAAGTCCAATGGTCTTTACCTACTCTGTAGTTCTACTGTAATTGGAGGGGTTAGTGTTGCAGCAGATACTGATCAGCAGATTGTTATATGGCACAAAAGATTGGGGCACATTGGGAACAAGGGATTGATTGAGTTGTCAAAGCAAAAGGTGCTAGGAATAGAACCAATCACTGCAGCACAAGAATGTGAGCAATGTGTGTTAGGTAAAACTACAAGGATGCCATTTCCAAAAGGGCAACACACCACATCCACTATCCTTGAATATGTGCATTCGGACATCTGGGGTCCATCAAGAACAGAGACTATTGATGGAGGAAGATATTACATTACCTTCATTGATGATCTATCTAGGAAAGTGTGGGTATATGTACTGAAGCACAAGAGTGAAGCTATTGAAAAGTTTAAAGAATGGCTGATATTGCAGGAGAACTTAACTGGAAAGAAATTGAAGGTTCTAAGGACTGATAATGGTCTCGAATATCTTTCAGAAGAATTTCAACAATTCTGCAAGATAAAAGGAATAACAAGACATAGAACTACTACACATACACCATAGCAGAATGGCACAGCTGAGAGAATGAACCGCACATTACTTGAGCGAGTAAGGTATATGCTGTCAGATTCTGGGCTTCCAAAGTCCTTTTGGGGAGAGACCTTGGCAACTACAACCTACTTAATCAACAGAAGTCCCTCATCTTCAGTAGGATTCAAGTCACCAAATGAAGTTTGGTACTCAAAAAGGCCTGATTACTCTCATTTACGGGTGTTTGGCTGTCTTGCTTATGCACACACAAATGGAGATAAATTAGAACCTAGGGTAGTAAAATGTGTATTCTTGGCTATCCAACTGGAATCAAGGGGTATAAGCTATGTAGCTTGGATCCTAGAAACCCTAGATGCTTTGTGAGTAGGGATGTTACTTTTAAGGAACATGTTATGGGATATAAGAATGCTGAGTCTGGAGAGTTACAGATGGAATCACTTGGTGGCACCAGGCCTGAAGAATCTGATACTGCAACTGGGGATCAGGAAAGGAGAAATTCAGATGGGATCTCAGATAATACACTACTGGATGAGCAATCTAGTGAAGAAAAGTCAGACAAAGAAGACCTTGATGAAGAAGATTTATCTGACTACAATCTGACCAGAGATAGAGCCAAGAGAAAGATTAAAGCTCCAAGAAGATATGGAGAGGCTGATGCAGTGAACTATGCTCTCAATATTGCTCTTAAATTGGATAAAGAATAACCAATGAACTTCAAGGAGGCCATTGAATCTGCAGACAAAGAACAGTGGTTGAATGCAATAACTGAGGAGATTCTATCACTTCAGAAAAATGACATTTGGATTTTGGTAGAGAAACCAAGAGACAGGAAAATAATTGGAAGCAAGTGGGTTTTTAAAAGGAAAATGGAAGTTGCCGGATCTGAAAAAGTGAGATACAAAACTAGGCTAGTGGCTAAAGGGTATACACAAAAGGAGGGAATCGATTATAATGAAATTTTCTCTCCGGTAGTCAAACATGTGTCTATTCGGATTTTGCTTTCACTGGTTGCACAAGAAGGTTTAGAACTTCATCAACTCGATGTAAAAACTGCATTTCTCCATGGGGATCTCAAGGAAACATTATACATGGATCAGCTGGAGGGTTTTATCTTGCCTAAGGATGTAGGAAAAATGTGTCTTCTCAAGAGATCTTTGTATGGTCTCAAACAAAGTCCTCGTCAGTGGTATAAGAAGTTCGATAGTTTCATATCCAACATAGGTCTGATAAGGTGCAATTATGATAATTGCATATATATGGAAAATGAAGGAACTTCAGTCCATACATACTTATTATTTTATGTAGATGATATGTTGCTAGCTGGGAAGAGTTTGACAAGGATTAATATTCTGAAAAGCAAGTTGGCTTCTAAGTTTGAGATGAAGGACTTGGGTGAGACAAGAAGAATGCTGGGAATGGATATACTTAGAAACAAGAAAAGGGAATCAGTTTTTCTGTGCTAAACTGAATATGTTGCAAAAGTTTTGAAGATGTATCAGATGCATGAGTCTAAGGCTGTAAGCACTCCAGTTGGAATTCAATTTCAAATGACAGCAGCTCACCAACCAGTTACAGAACAAGAGAAAAGAGATATGGTGAGAATACTTTATGCAAGTGCGGTTGGGAGTGTAATGTACTCTATGGTATACAGTAGACCTGATATATCTTTTGCTATGTGTAAAGTCAGTCGGTTTATGGTTAATCTAGGAAAGATGAGAGTCAAGTGACTGCTTAGATACATGAAAGGATCAGTTGGTATGGGGCTGATGTTCAAGAAACAAGCAGGTTTGGGGAGCATTCTTGAAGGCTTTGTTGACTCAGATTTTGCTGGAAACTCAGATACAAGGAAGTCTGTGATTGGCTACATTTTCACTCTATATGGGACAGCCATAAGTTGGAGAGCTATGCAGCAATCAATGATGGCTTTGTCTACCACAGAAGCTGAGTTTGTGGCTATGTCAGAAGCAGTCAAAGAAGCTGTGTGGCTGAGAGGGATTTTTAAAGAGTTGGGAATCAGATAAGGTAGAGTATCAATAATGTGTGACAGCCAAAGCGCTCTGCATCTAAGTAAGCACCAAATGTTTCATAGCAAGTGTAAACATGTTGATGTAAAACTGCATTTTGTTAGAGATTTAATTGACAAAAGTGAAGTGGAAGCAAGGAAAGTGGGGGACTGCAGATAACCCTGCAGATATGCTTACAAAAGAAGTGCCAAAAGCGAAGCTAAATTACTGCAAAAGGTTGATAAATCTGGTCGACCAAACATCAGTTCAAACTTAGAAGAGGTTGAAGTTAGATCATTGTTCTGAGATTAATTCAGAATGAAGGTGGAGATTTGAAGTGTCATTAATTCAGATTTATTGCTGGGAGTTTGGAACCGGACCTGAACCGTCGAAAATCGCCGCAGAACCATCTGAACCAGAGAAAGACATAAGAACCGAGCTGGGTTAGTTAGCAGTTATAACAGACTCAGGCCCAGGGTTTGCATTACTGTTGCAGGCTGCTTTGAGCGCGAAATTAGCGAGATTCAACGGTTGTTTCTGTCAATTGGCTTAGGGGTTTGAGTTCTCATATATAGGCGCTTGTATGGTAGCAAAATCGCAATGTAATTCTCTGTAATTCGATGTATTAGACAATTAGGGTTCTTAGTGAGTTTACGAAACCCTAATGTGCGTCTGATCTGATTTCTTCTTCTCTGTACATTGATTCTTACAATTAGTTGAGGGATTTTGATGCTGAAGTGGATGTAGACTCTTAGTAGTCGAACCACTATAATTTCTCTGTGTTGTGAGGTGTTTCTTGATTTGTTCTTTCTCATTTTAGTTTAGGGTTTCTAGCTTGTGTGTTTTCTTCATAATTCGATTGATCCCAGCCAAGGATGAAAATATCGCTATCGCATATCGTATCGCAACTTTGATTTTATGGATATATCGATATCGCATATCGATAGCGCAAAAAATTTGAAAAAACAACGGAAATCATATTAAAATTTTGGAAATTTAATATGAAATTTTAGGGATTATTTTTACACATCATTACACAAATATTCCACTCAAAATCACATTAAAATAATATATTGAAAACTAACATATAGATTATAAGCATTATAAATACTGTATTTCGAATGAAAACTGACAATATATTATATAATACAAGATAAAATTACTAAAATTACATCACACAATACATTAGTACCAAAAGGATGACCTATAAGGTTCAAACATAGTAGATGGAATGTCATCTTGATCCAAACAGTACTAATACAAACTCATCACATTAGAGTACTTATTAGGGAAAATGTTGAAATAAGTCACTAATGTTTACTCTCAAATTCATATATCCCACTAAAGTATGTTTAGATACAAAAATACTATTAATATTCATTCTCAAGTTCATAAATCTCATTGAAGTATTTTAAGGTACAAAAACACAACTAATATTTACCTCTAAATACATATAACTCACTTAAGATTTATTTATAATATAATACACCAATAATGTTGTAAAATTAAAATATATATTTACACATTTTAATTTTTATTTCTTATTTGGACCTCATGTTTTTTTACATATTTTAGAACAAAAATCTATTCATGAAAACATAATATAATAGCTTATTATATATATGTGTGAATATAAATATTATTAATAATTATTATTATTATTTACACTTTTTTAATTTTGAAGACTAAAACTATTAAACAACTAGATTTATTTGAAATAATAATTTCACTATGATATTATTTTTTAATTTAAATACAACTTAACCTCTATATTTTATGAAATGTCATGTGAAAGAAAATATCATAGTCAATTTTTTTATTTCAAATCAACCTAATTGTTTATTTAGTCTTTAAAAGTAAAAAAAAAAGTATAAATAATAATAATATAATAATAATTAATGGTAATAATAATAATAATAATAATAATAATAATAATAATAATATATTTACATATATATAATAAGGTATTATATTAATGTTTTTAGGACCAGTTTTTTGTTATAAAATATGTAAAAGATATGATGTCTAAATAAGAAATAAAAATTAAAATGTGTAAATAAATATTTTAATTTTACAATATTATTGGTGTATTATATTATAAATAAATCTTAAGTGAGTTATATGTATTTAGAGGTAAATATTAGTGGTGTTTTTATATCTTAAAATAATTTAGTGGGATTTTTGAACTTGAAAATAAACATTAATAGTGTTTTTGTACCTAAACATATTTTAGTGGGATATATGAACCTGAAAGTAAACATTAGTGGCTTATTTGAACTTTTTCCCTACTTATTAATATAGTTATGCACATGTCATTCATAAATTGTTCTATCTCGTCCAACTGCTTCATTATGAATTGGATAGTATATACTAATCCAATCATATTGTTAATATTTATTTTGGCCTTCATAAGATATTTGAGGATGTGGGTGATCAAAAACATCTCGAGTAGTCCAACTAAATTGTGAACTTTTATAAATATCAAGAACATATAAATTATGAGACATATCACTATAATTATTACTGCTCAAATTATGAAAAATATGACAAAATCAACTTTTTTTCATCAAAAATGCGATTTTTAATGTTATTGCGATATTTCACGATATATATATATCGCGAAATATCGCGATTTCCATCCAGTTTTGTTCTACACCGAACCGATATCGATAGCGATATCGATACTCTGCGATATATCCACGATATATCCGCGATATCCGGGAAAAAAAACATTACCCCCAATATCCATATCGCAATATCCGTATCCGCGATATATCCACGGTATATCGCGATATTTTCATCCCTAATCCCAGCAGACAACCAACAGTAGGGCAATACGACTTTATTATCACACACAAGCACAAATTTAGAAATGCATAAAACCACAGCTATTATTGCTAGATACAATGATACTGGTAGCTACTCGACACCATACCTCTTCCTGAGGTAGGAAACAAATTGACAGACCTTGATGGGATCAGCCAAGTAGTTGTGAACACTCTCCCTTTCCATGCACCTCTTTGCCCATGCGATCAATTTGGGACAATGTTGTTCGATGCTAAAGTTGCCATAAGTCTCGTATGTGTAAAACCAACTGTAGAAAGGAATTAAGGCCACATCTACGAATCCAAAGATGTCTCCACCAAAGTCTTGTCTCCCAATTCTCCTTCCAACACCTTCAGAACCTCTATCAACTCTTTCTTGCCTACTCTTGCTCTTCTCCTTTTCCTAACCATACCTTTCCTGCTGCATCACTAACCTATTCGGACATTAATTCCAACAACAAAAGAAATGGTAAAGCCTACAAGAATGTAATGGGAATATTAGCCCAACTCTGTAATACCTCACAAAACAAGATTTAACTGATCATAGGCCAAACCAGATAGATCTCTTTGGTATTCCTTTGTTCCCATATCAGCTAAATTCATAACTATTCTCATTAGAGTTCTCATTCACACATTCTACTTCATCTTACAATCAATTATATATGTTAATAAATGAGTAACTGATTAACAAAATACTTAATAAAAATGAAATCCTTGCAAACTAACTCAACAATGCCATACTTATAAAAGCTTGAATTTATGAAATGATACTTCTAAGTTGAACTTTAATCAACAATTTAACAAAAAACGTAAACTATAATCAAGACAAAAAAATCCAAAACGAGCAAAAAAAATAAATAATAAAGTACCTTTTTGTCAACAAAATCAGCCCAGAACCTAGATTGTGCTTCTCTGGTAAGGATGAGAAGGTAAGAATGGAGATTTATCCATCCACACTTGGTCTATATATTCAACAATTATCAAGGACTCACAAATGGGTTTGCCGTTGTGAATCAAAACAGGGATTTTCTTGTGAATTGGGTTCATTTCAAGCAAGAGTTGACTTTTATCGCCCAAGTTCTCTTGCTTGTTCTCATACACAATACCCTTTTCTGCTAATGCAACTCTAGCCCTCATTCCGAACATGCTAACATATGCATCCAGCAGAACCACCTCATCCGCCATTTTTCTCCAAACCAAAACAAGAAGATTTGGCTGTGAAGCAAAGAATGGATAGAAACAAGAAGTATGCGTTGCCTTCAATATAAAAGGATAGAATGGCGGGATTGTTTCAATTTTGTATAGGGGAAAAAAAATATAACATTTCAGAAAGTATTATTTTTTTATTTTTATTTTTTAAAGAAAGTAAAAAATTCATCCATGAGTTTGCATACTCCATTTTAATTTTAATTTACTTGCAACATTACCATATCATATTTATCAAATAATACATATTGAAGACTTGAAGAAAAAAGTCTATTTAATCAAAAGCATCATCGGTAAAGAACAATCCAATAAAAAAAAAAATATCAAAAAGAAAGTCCTAAAAGATCTTTTAAGAGGACCGCAAAAATTAAGAGATAGAAACGAAACGAAATTTGTAGACCCTCATACAAGTCTTTGGCAAGGGGCAGAACAGTAACACTCACATCATTCATATTGTACCGACTTTGTCCCACTCATAATTTATTCAGTCTTAACAATTGCTTACTTTCAAATTTGACGTCACTGCATATGTAAGTTATAGTAGGGTATCTAAAAGTAGTACCAGGAAAAGAATCAAAGATTTGTGTTATTAAATACAGAAGTTAGTATAGGTCTCTATTTGCAATTGATACACTTCAAAGATTTGTGTAGTATTTGCAGTTTGCAGGATAGGATTATAACTCATGGAGATGCCCCTATACTCTGTTTCGTGTCCACTTCTGATTCTCTAACTTTTCCCCTACTAAGTGGATAAGAAAAGGAAAGTATTTTTTGGTACCATAAATAAGTATTTCAATAAATGGATTAATTCTCGTCACCACTTATCGAAATTGGACACCGAGGAATATACTAATATAACCCACATATAATGAACTACAGAAAAATGGAATTTTCAAGAGTGAAACATAAAATAAAACCAACTAAAACAGGAATCCCAAAACACAATTTTAGGGCATGGATATCTATCAATGATTACATAATTTTATTAACTCGAAAATATATATAAATATGATAACATTTATAGTTTAATGAGAGTAAAATGGTAAATATAAGTAGAAAGTAAATGAATTAAGAAAGTAGTTTGCCCACTAATGAAAGAGAAAAAGAAAAGAAAAGATGAGATGATTCAACAGAAATAAGATGATCGTTGTGCTACACAGTAAAGGAGGAGGTACATAACATTCAAGAAAGCATATCATGTAGATGGAGTTCACCAGAGAGTAAACCCACGAACATTATTTATTCTAAAACCTTAAACACACACAGAAATGAAATCATAGTAATTTCTACCCGCCCCGAACCTTCTTCATCTTTTCCAAAACAAAGTCATAAATCTTGATGGGATCAGCCAAGGCCTTGGACACAGTCTCAATCTCGGAGCACCTCTTCACCCAGGCCATCAGTTTGGGGCAATGTTCTTCAATGCTGAATTTGCCTAAAGTTTCGTAGGTATGAAACCAGGTGGAGTAGGTGATCAAGGCCACGTCAACAAATCCGAAGGTGTCCCCACCAAAGTAGGCCTTGTCCCCCAGCTCTGTTTCCAACACTTTGAGAATTTCAAAGAACTCTTTCTTCGCTGATTCTTGCTCTTCCCCTTTGCTCGACCATGCTTTTAGCGCAGGCACATATAGCTACGTAATACAACAAGATATGATGAGTCGAAAAATTACCTTAAACTTAAACAGAAAGGAATTGAAGTGTTTAATTACCTTTTTGTCAATGTAATCGGCCCAGAATCTGGCTTGAGCTCTCTGATAAGGATCAGAAGGTAGCAATGGAGATTTGTCCTTCCAAACCTCGTCTATATACTCAACAATGATCGTCGACTCGCAAACGGGTTTGCCATTGTGAATCAAGACAGGGATTTTCTTGTGAATTGGGTTCATCTTAAGCAGAAGCTCACTTTTGTTGGACAAGTCCTCTTCCCTGCGTTCATACTCAACACCCTTTACAGATAATGCAACTCTTGCTCTCATCCCAAACATGCTAGCATAAAGATCCAGCAGAATCACCTTCTCCGCCATTTTGATTACCAAGATTTTGTGTTATGATTTACAGAGATTATTGTAATCTCTTCGCAACTCTAACTGAGTTTTATAGTCAAAGCAGCTGGGTAATGTCCGTTTCGACTTTCGGGGACTTCCAGACTTTACCGATTCGTCAAACATACGCGTATTGACCATAAACTTTAAATTTTTATCATTAATACATTTTTCTACTACTTAAATTCATTTTTACCAGCTAATATTTTTTATAACATGGACAATGAATTGTAGCTCTGACTTATTTATAAAATTAGATTTATAACACATTTGACAATCATACTCCTCTAAAGTCTAAAAGCATTTAAATCTCAATGTCTTCATAAATAATACATAACATTGATGCTTAACACTTTTAAATGATTTTTTTTTTTTTTTTGGGACGAATTTTAGATAAACATTTATCAAATAATCAAAGAGAACAAAATTATAAATTTTATACTACAGAACATTCTGGAGATCGCTAGGAAGAGCACAAACCCTCTTTTATTTGGAAAAGTCGTCCCACTACAGGTGTGAAGTACAAAACATTAATTAATTAAGAAAATGTAGTCTCCACCTACGTCATTCTCATCGGTATAATAATTAATTTACGTCTTGGATTTTGCTTGTTCTTGTCTTCTAAACACTATAGTAAATAAATTCCACTATTTTCTCAAATTTTAGTGTATCTTTTATCTTATATTTCAAAATAATAGTCTCAATTTATATATTTTAATAATATTATTAATTAAAATATATTATATTAAAAATAATAAAATGTAAAATAAAATATTATAATGAAACTGAGAATCCAACTAAAAAATAAAGAATAAGTCTGGCATGCAATAGTTGCACATCTAATTTGGATCGATCTCATTGTTTTGGATTTACGAGTTTTTTTTTCAATTCAGGTGTTGAACTTTATGTTGTATTAGTTTAATATTTATGTACAAATATATTGATTTTTATTATTGTAACTTATGAAAAAAAATCAGCACAATTTGTACATATATATTTATATATAATATTCATATCACATTTATATTATATTAATATAACTTTTATGTATAAATATATATTTATGTACAAATATCTTTACTTTCATGTGATATATTTACCTTTGATATCCTTACCTTTTATGTAATATATAAAGATAAGGATATTTTTATATAAAAGTCATATGAATATACATAAAGACCGCATAAATATTACATAAACGTATATATGTATAAATTATGCTATTTTTTTTTTTTTACGAAGTTACATAACAAAGGTCATCATATTTATATATAAAGATTACATTAATATAAATAAAAATTAGTACATAAATTTTTAAAAAAAAATTATGAATCCAAATCAAATCAATCCAAATTACACGATTCATATATTCATGCACCTGATACATAGAAAAATTTGTGAAAAATAAAAGATATAATAGGGACATTTGGAGAATCCCATATTTGTTCATGAATTATGAGTTCCACCTTTATGTTAGATATATGTCAGAACCCAAGAAATATTTAGTAATTAGTGTACTTTTCGAAAAGGACTTCATAAGGTATTGCAATCTATATGTTTTTTTATTTAATTAAAAATTTATATAATATTAGATCTTAGCTCTAGAAGTATGTAAATAAAATAAATGGCTGAGCTAGTCTTGAAGATTTTCCTAATAACAATTTTATAATGAAAAATTTTCCTGGACATTTGATGCTCGGATTTGCGAATTTTTTTAATTAAATTTTATATCTTGATCTTTATATACAAATTTATTAATTTTTATGTACAAATATTGTAATTTTTATGTATAAATGTTGTGACCTTTATACATTATAACTTAGAAAAAAAAATGAAAAATTTCAGCAAAATTTATATATAAATATATTTAAGTGATATTCATGTGACCCTTATATACAAATATTCATACTTAAAAATATATAAATATATGAATATTTGTATATAAAAGTCACATGAATATACATAAAGGTCATATGAATATAGCATAAAGGTATCTATGTACAAATTTTACTAAAATTTTTTATTTTTTTTCTAAATTATTAAATATAATTAAAGGTCACAGAACTTATACATAAAATGTCACAACATTTGTATAAAAATGTTTTGACCTAAAAGCAAAAAAAAAAAATTAAAAGCAAGTGGATCCAAATCGATCCAAATTACATATACACTAAGTGTACATGAGACATACTTTTTTATAATTGAAATCATCAAATAAACTAGAGAGTCTGTTAAAGTAAGATCAAAACTTCATCTTATTAAATTAAACTATTTTGCTAATTTAATTTTAATCACGAGTGCTTATTGTGGTGCCTGAATGTTAAAATTTTGATTTCCAAAATTTTAAAGTTTAGCTTGCATTTAAGTTTTAGAACTACCTATCAATCTGTATAATTTTCCTCTAAATTTTTTAAAAGCATGTAATCCTTATCGTTTTCACTTCAGAAAAGTAATATGAAAGTACAAAATTAACCTCAAGTTTTCTAATAAGTAAGAAGTTACCAAAATGCAGATGATGATGAAGAAAGATGTTCGGTAACAAAGAAGAAATAACCAAATTTATCCTTTAAAAATCACGTGGATGCACATGCATAATTTTTGATGAGATTTTATGATATAACAATTGACAAAATATTGTAATCTTTAAAATTTGTCTATTTTATACGGTGAAATAAAAACACTTAAAAATCATATAATGCAATTGTTTACTTTCAAATATGGCGTCACTGCATATGTAAGACATGGTAGGGTTTTTAAGTAGAAATATCAGGAAAAGAATAAAAGATTTGTGTTCTGAAGTGGTATAGTCTCACTTTGCAAACACTTAATATATTCTAACCTTGGATTCAAAATAACTAATGGATTTGAAGGTTGTATTTTGTTTCAAAATTATCATTTAAGCTATTTTGTCATTTTTTTTTAAATTTTAAATTCATATATATCCTAAATTAATGTACATTTATTATCCCACTTCAATTTCTAATATTACTTTTCGAAAAATGTTTTGTTCCGTATATGTTTAATAAACTTAAAGATATAAATGGAAGTTTAAATATTTTAACTATATAAACTATACTTTTTCGTAATCTATGTGAAATTAACTATAGATCAACTAGTGGACAGAGTAGTTAAGAAGGAAATAAATAAAGAATCATGTTATTTAGGAAGGCTAAAACTTATATACACCGGGGCACAGATTTAGGATCCATGTTCCCAATCCGAACTGACGTGTGGGCCATTTTTATACGCATCCATGCGTCCCCACGCGTGGCTATACCATAGCTGGTGTGCGCTGCGCACCTCTTAAATTTTATACTTTAAGATATCACTCATTTACTCTTAAAGTATCATACATTTATTCTTAAGGTATCACATTGTTACCCTTCAGGTATTAATGTAAAAACAGCGCTGCTTTCTTCTTTTTCCTCTTTTTTTTTTCTTCTCCCTCCTTCTTCTTAATCTCTTTTCTTATCAATTTGTTATTCTTCTTATTTGTTTTATACATTATTCTTCTTCTCTATCTTCTTACTCTTATTCTTCTTCTCTATATTCTTATTCTTATTCTTCATCAAATCTTCATAAAGTCATTTATGGAGTTTTTTTTTCTTCTTCTTCTTCTTCTTCTTCTCTTGTACTCATTTTCATAAATTTAGATAATTGATTTCAAATCACAATTTATCACAATAATTTTAAAACATTGAAAATCAATTATTTCAAACAATATGAAATCATGATTTGTTGATTTTGAGAATTTTTTTTGAAATTTTAAGATTTTTCAATGAAGATATTAGTTGTATGTTGTTAAGGTATTACACATATTCATTTCAGGTATTATATAAATATCTTACATATATTACACATATTCTTTCAAGTATTAAAAAATATCTTACAGGTATTACACATGTTTCTTTCAAGTATTACACTTACCTTATAAGTATTACACATGTAATTTTATAATACCTGAAGAATATATATCTAATACTTATAAATCATATCAGTAATACCTTAAAAGTATCACTGGTCATGAGCAATCATATATCAATGTTTTAGGGTAATTATGATTTATAAAATCATGAACAGTCAAAATTTTTGTAATACCTGTAGAACATATATGTAATACCTATAGAATAAACCAAAATACCTCATACTTTTTTTTTCATAATATCTTGAAGGTTTTACTTACATATAATTCAACCATGTAATTTTATAATATCTGAAAAGTATATATGTAGTGCTTATAGATCATATCAGTAATACTTGAAAGGTATCACTAATCATATATCAATATTTTGGGATAATTCTAATTTATAACATCATAAACAATCAGAATTTTTATAATACCTGTAGAACATATATGTAATACCTATAGAATAAATCAGAATTTTAAATACAAGATTTTCATCATCTTCTTCCACAAAATTTATTCAAAATTATATTACTCAATTAATAACCAACTATAGTGTTTGTTGCATCAATTATCTCGTATGTTGTTATAAATCGGATTAAGATAGAAAGAGTTTCAAGTTATAAGAAAATAAAAAGTATTACACATGTTCCTTTCAAGTATTACTTAAATATATTACATATATTACACATGTTCATTTCAAGTATTACATAAACACATATTCCGTTCAAGGTATTACATATTTACCTTATAAGTATTGCATAGGTCCCTTTCAGGTATCACAATTTTTGTTTTATTTAAATTAAATTTATACCTTAATAGGTCAATGTGGAATTACCAGTTAAATAACAAAGGTCCTGCATCTCTTCACAAGCGAAAAGAAAACAAAAAATTAAAAACTAAATCAAGAAATCAAATCTCTTCGCAAGCGAAAAGAAGACACAAAATTTAAAACTAAATCAAGAATTTCAAATAGAGAAAAATTCAATAATAAAAAAAAAGGAAGAAAACAAGAGGAAAATGAAGATGGAGCCGGGCTTCGACATGAAGTAGACGGTGGCGACGAAGATGATGAGGAAGAAGCAGCAGAGGACTTGGATGAGGTCGAGGTGGAGGGAGTGCCAAATGGCGGCGATCTCGTCGGGGGCCAGGCGGAGGATCTCGGCGGCGGTGGCAAGCATGATGGAGATGAGGAGAAGGGTGAAGATGTGGTTGACGAGGTTCTAGTACTCGAGCTTGACGTACTTGAGTCTGATGGAGGAGGAGAAGTTGGGGAGTGATTCTGCCATTTTCAAGGAGAGTGAGAAAGAAGGCGGCGGAGGTGGGGGACATGGCGGAGTATGAGAGGAGAGGGGATTTAAAAGAAGAAAGGGCAGCACTGGAGAGAAAGAGAGAATAAAAAAAATAAAAAAAACTATATATATAATGCATAGGATTCCGGTCTGGAGCGGGTTGGGGCATAGATCTTAGATCCGATCCATGCCCCCGGGGTACATAAGTGCTTCTCATTTAGGAATGAGTGGACAAAGATTGATATTGTCTATATATCGATATATTTATCCAATTTTTATATTTCTTAATTTATAATAACAACTTTAAACTAACATTTATTTTAAATCTAACACACTAGTAGTATTAAGTATTATTTGGTATAACATCATTATTTATTATTTAATAGGATTATTATAACTCATGGATTAAACAAATATGGCCTCGGTTTAAGTGGTGAAGAAAAGATCTCCCAATTTTATAGTATTATAAATGAGTAGTTCAACAAATAAAATAATTCGTCACTGCTTATCTAAATTTGACCACAATGAGTAGACCAATATAACCCACACATAATTAATGAATAATACAAGTACGGAACATAAAATAAAACCAATTAAAACAGCACATTAACACAATTTTAGAGCAGGGAAATGCATCCATTTAATGGCTTCTTCCATCTCACACATGTATTGGATGAATCAATACATGTCATATAATTCCATTAAAATAATATTAATCTTATTTTAGATATAAAAAAAATTGAATAAAAAAGAATATCATTCAACATCATCACCTCAGTTTTATAAGAATATCTGCTAGATCTGATCTTGTGATATGATAAGATATATTGTTTAGTGAGAGTCAAACGAAACTATATGCGTAGAAACTAAATGAAATAAGAAATTGGCTTGCCAGGTGCAAATAATAGGAAAAAAAAAAAGAATATCATTCAACATTGTAACAGTTTTGTATTATCAAAAAAATAAAGATAAAGGACAGACAATGAAGAAAGCATGAATCACAAAGAGAGTGTAAGTAGCATATCATGCAGTTCTCCACAGAGTAGACCACAATTACTACCTACAACCCGAATCATTATTTATTCCGAAACCTTAAACAAACACAAAAAAAGCCAGTGAAATGTAAAAGTATCATAACAGTAATCAAAGAAGAGCTGCAAGAGATGTTTCTACTCGACCCCAAACATCTTCCTCGTTGCCAAAATATACTCATTAATCCTTATAGGATCAGCCATGGACTTGGACACACTCTCCTTCTGGAAGCACCTCTTGACCCAGACTATCAGTTTGGGACAATGTTGTTCGATGCTAAACTTGCCAAAAGATTCATAGGCATGGAACCAGCAGGAGTAGGTGATCAAGCCCACATCGACAAATCCGAAGGTGTCCCCACCAAAGTAAGGCTTCTCCCCCCAGCTCTGCTTCCAACACTTTGAGAACATCTATGAACTCTTTCTTTGCTGGTTCTTGCTCGTCCCCTTTAGTCAACCATGTTTTTCTTGCAGCGTCGTATACCTACACAATACAACAGGATATCATGAGTTCAAAACTGATTACAAGATTAATGTTAAGCAGAAAGGAATTAAAGTGTTTAATTACCTTTTTGTCGATGTAATCGGCCCAGAATCTAGCTTGAGCTCTCTGATAAGAAATAGAAACCTCAAGGGAGGTAACTCTTCATGGGAGGGTATAAATTAAAATTTATAAATCTAAATATATAATTATTGAAGTCTACAACTGCATTAGGCCAACACGTACGCCTTTATTGTCACACGACTGCATACTTCCAGAAAATGCTAAAAACCACAATAATTAATTATTGATGGATACAATGATCCTAGTCGACGCCATACCTCTTCCTGAGGTAGGAAACAAATCGACAGACCTTGATGGGATCAGCCAAGGAGTTGTGAACACTCTCCCTTTCCATGCACCTCTTTGCCCATGCGATCAATTTGGGACAATGTTGTTCGATGCTAATGTTGCCATAACTCACGTACGTGTAAAATCAACTGTAGAAACGAATTAAGGCCACATCTACGAATACAAAGATGTCTCCACCAAAGTAAGTCTTATCTCCCAATTCTCCTTCCAACACCTTCAGAGCCTCTACCAACACTTGCTTAGCTACCTCTTTCTCTTCCCCTTTTGTCATACATATCTTTCTTGCAGGATCACTAAAATAGTTGCACAACAATTTTTTTTTTTTTTTTTAAAGTAATCAAGACAAGAACCTTAAGAAAGCCCCAAAAAAAAAAAGGGTACCTTTTTGTCCACAAAGTCAGCCCAGAACCTGGATTGGGCTCTCTGGTAAGGATGAGAAGGTAAGAATGGAAATTTATCCTTCCACACTTGGTCTATGTACTCAACAATTTATATGGGTTTGCCGTTGTGAATCAAAACAGGGATTTTCTTGTGAATTGGGTTCATTTCAAGCAAGAGTTAGACTTTTGTCGCTCAAGTTCTCTTGCTTTTTCTCATACTCAATACCTTTCTCTGCTAATGCAACTCTAGCCCTCATTCCGAACATGCTAATATATGCATCAAGCAGAATCACCTCATTCGCCATTTTTTGTTTTTTCCAAGGGAAAGATCATGAAGATCTTAGTCGTGAAATGAACATGCAATGTGTCACCTTTATCTTTATATGAGGTATGTTGAACTTTTGCACACATATTGAAAATTTATTTGAAAATTAATTAAATTAGACGAAATTTATATCTTAATACTTTTCATATAAAAGAGTCAAAAAATTATTGGATATGAATATATTACTAAATACATTAAATAAATATTATTTTAGATAGAAAATTAGCTTACCTTTAATGTAGAACGAGAGTATGATACGGATAGGGCAGTGGAGTTGAAGAGGTGCAATCTAACTTTTTGCCAATTCCATTTATTTTATTGACATTAAATCTAGTAATACAACCTAAATTAAATTTTGGTACATGTGTTACGAGTAGGAATGATAAAAATCATCCAAATTAAATTAGAAGAATAAAATTTTAAAGTTGTATTAGAGAAGAACTTTTTCTATGTACGCGCGATTTTGAGTTCATCTTAAAATAAAAAAAATAAAAACCATTCATATTGTACTAATTTCACAAGTAATCAAAAATATATAATTTATTTTATATCTTAATTTTACAAAAAACAAAGAAGCAATTAGTAAATATTATTTTAATCCAAAGAATTTTTGCAATCAGGTTTTACGTGGGAATTGAAATAAAAAGTGTGATGTGAGTGTAGGGTAGTACAAGTGTCATGAAAGGTTGGAGTAGGGAGACAATGGCCAACTCTCATTTTACTTTTCTCACGCTGAATGAATTTTATGACTAGTACTAGTACGAATATAAATAATTTTAAATAATGAAGCTATCCTCTCCATGTAAACAAGATTATCTATTCTAAATTGGTGTTTTATCGATATTTTAAAATAACTACTACACATCAAATTTAAAAGATGACATCACTATTTTACACATAATATGAATTAAAAATAATGAAAAACAAGATAAAATATAAACTTGAAGTACAGGATCCAATTCACTCTAGGACACGAACGTTGGAGATTCGCACAAGTTTCCAGCTATAGAATGGTAGAAGCCCAAATGTGTTTCCTACAAAATAAGGAGAGATAATTCATGCTACAAACAAGTTTTAAATAGACACGTCCTATACATAAAAATTTGACTCATATTCGATCAATGCTTTGTTTTTTAATTTATAAACCAACAACCCTGTAAATTTAACAAATCCTCAAGATAACCTTTATGACATCAATGATGGTAGAAAAGAAAGGAGATAATTAGCATTCAACTGGGAGCTAGTAGAATACAACAGACCAAGAAATCAGCAACATGTGAGTTCACCAGAGTGAACCCAACCTTAGGCCAATCACCCTTTATTATCACATAGTTCACAACACACAACAAAACATATATTGGATGACCATATGATTAGATATATTGAGTGCAGATTACAATTTAATTTTTATTTGAATATGATTCGATAATTGAAATAAATCAAATAGGCAGCGGTAATTGTTGCCGAATATGTTGAAACATGACATGAGGAGGAAAAAAAACACTATTAACCTCTGTACTTTAAGTTATTAACAACAGTTAGTTGTATATAGTTCTAATGGTCCTTGATTAACATGAGTAAATAGTCTTTAGAAGGCTAACACATTCGATTCTATCTGCCTTTCATTGACGTAATTGTAACTTGATTCTCTGAATGTTTTGCATTTTCTTTGTTAGAACTCCGTTCGGCAAAAATATTTCTTTCGATGAAAAAACCAGGTTCTTTAGCTTCAGGCAGTGCAACTTCGTTCCCTAACATATTAACAACAAAAGACATGCTTGGCCTATCTTCTGGAGATTTTTGCACGCATAAAAGTCCCAATTGGATTGAGCGCAGCACTTGAGATAAGTTGAATGAGTTGCCCAGAGAAGGGTCTACTAGTTCATGAAAGTTCTCTTCTTTATAAAGTCTCCATGCCTGCCCAATTTGTGAAATGGTTGAGATATGATATACATTTTTGGCTACAAATGTTGGCCAGATGAAATAAAACTTACATGTCCAAGAAGGTTGAGATTGTGATCTATGAGGGAGAATCCTCTGTTTCTCTTTCCACTCACAATTTCTAGCACAAGAACACCAAAGCTAAATACATCGGATTTGATTGAGAACAACCCGTCTATTGCATATTCTGGAGACATGTATCCGCTGTGATAGGGTATTGGAAGGAAAAATAACGTTTCATGTTACCAACAAGAAAATTTGATGTATAAGTTTTTTAGGATTCTTACTATGTTCCAACAACTCTACGCGTCTTAGCTTCAATCTCATTCCCTCCAAAGCCTCTAGCTAGGCCAAAATCTGATATCTTTGGACTCATATTTGCATCTAGAAGTATGTTGCTAGCTTTGAGGTCTCGATGGATAATTCTCAACCTTGAATCTTGATGAAGATATAGAAGTCCCTTTGCAATTCCATCGATGATATTGAAACGTTTTTCCCAATCAAGCAACATATCTTTGTTTTGATCTGTCAAAACATAATGTGAACTTGGTGTTTTTTGTCGCATGATTAGAAAACATGACAAAAAACAGAAAGCTAATGCTTTGCAACAAACTACTCTATAATACAATCGTTTGTAGCAAATCATAAGACTTACCAAATAAAATCAAGTCAAGACTATTGTTAGGCATGTATTCGTAGATCAACATGTTTTCCTTTCCTTCTGCACAGTATCCTAAAGTCCTGACCAAATTGCGATGCTGAAGTTTTGCAATCAAAATCACTTCATTCTTCAACTCATCAACTCCTTGTGAGGAGGTTTTTGACAAGCGTTTCACAGCAATTTCCTGCCCGTCTTCCAACATGCCCTAAAGCCAAAACTTGGAAGCATGAGATGCTATAAATTTCGTGAGTCAGTGCAGTTATATTCATGCTAATTTATGTTATTTTCACATAACTTCTGCATACAGGTGTGAAGAAATTATAGAATGATACCCTATAAACAGGTCCAAATCCACCCTCACCAAGCTTGTTATCAATTGAAAAATGATGTGTAGCTTGCAATAAAGTAGACAAGCTGAAGAATGGCAACTCTGTTCCTTTGGCATGATTTCTGCCAAATGGTCCTGCAACTGTGGAACATGACTTAGAGAGACAAGAAGTAATCAATATTGTTATAGATATTCTTTAGCCTAATTCACAATTATTATACCTTCATGTCCTAAACTCGGATCCTCCTTCTTCTTCTTCTTCCATCTAATTATCAAAAAGAGGCTTAGACACACAAGAGCTACTCCCACCACTGAAGTCAAACTTGCTATAAGTATTACTCTATTTCCTCCTTTAAAGCCTGCAACAATTTCTATGCAAACAAATATAATAAACACTATGCCACTTTTGATTCTTGTGTTCTAAATACTTAGAATCAATAATTAAAACGATAAATTTCAATTTACTACCTAAATTATTACATTTTTTTCTAATAGATATCTAAATTTAAATTTTTTTCCCATCACTATTCAATCTTTTCAAAAAAATTCAAATGCTACCCAAGCACATATTTTCAGGCCAAAATGTGTTGGTAAACTTCAAAATATAATTCACTTCCAAATATCAGTTAAAAATGCTTATTCATATGTCTTTTGAGCTTTATTCAAAGCCGAATTATTACCCCTGTCAATTTCATGATTTTCATTTGATCCAATCACGAATAGAACAAAAATTATTGTAGGGTTTTGAATATTTTTTGTTCACTTCACGTTTAAACAAAACAAGAATTGTTAAATTAATTTAGGGTTATAATTTGATTTTGAAAGAAAATTATTTTTGGCATATGCATCATGAATTTTTTAATTTTCTGGCAAATTTGGCCGGAAAAATATGTGTTTGAGATAGCAACCGAATTTTTTTTTAAATATTGACTAGTGGTCAGAAATTTTTTTTAATTGAGATAACAAAATGAAATTAACCTTAACTAAAAAGCATGTCTAAATAAATTCTTACCTCTCTCTGCATAAGCCATTCTGATGTAAAGATCTTGTCCAGCTGTAGACACAGTATCTATGTCGACAAAGTCTCCATGGTAATACAGGCATCCACTTCCTGATCCACTGATATTTAACTGCGTGTAGGCCGTACATTTACAGTTTCTCGAGCACTCTGCTTCGCAAGCTTCAAGCGTAATAATCTGTTCATTGTACGTCGAGTTTTGTGCATCTGGCAATTTGATTCCAGAGTATTTGAAGAATACATCACTTCGACAGTCTAACTCTATCCTTCTATTACATCCACTCGGCCTGTCTAAATTCCAACTCTCTCTCATCTCAAATCTGTCGATACATCTACAGGCTTCAGTGATTTCAATGTTGCAAAATCCATTTGTACCACATATATTGTACATATCACAATTATGTAATGGCAAGGTTTGATATATAATCCAATGTTGGGATTGAGAATCCCACACCAAGCGTTCGAAATAACCACCTGGACTCACAACTAACCTGGAAAAAACTGATGGATCAGCAATATCTTCCCTATACTTCACCTCATTCTCGTTTATCCACAACGTTGACGTGATTATACTATCCTCGTTTGTATATGGCACCCCACCGAACCTGACACCATTCCAGGTTCCATGTCTATTCGAGACAATATTGCCTCTTTTAGTCAACATTTGTGGGTATCCAGTTGGATCCAGGTGAATTGAAAAATCACCTGGACTTGGATCATCATCGCTTTTCCATGATACGTAGTACGTCTCATGCCCCGTCACATAATTCCATCCAACACTCATCCCTGGTAAATATGTGTCGGATGGATGATCGAAACTCTGCCAAACAAAATTCTCGTTTGCATCCTTCACCACGAGATTCCCATTGTCTAATAATTGTGCTGCTGGATTCGCGACAGACGTGGACGAGTTGGATGACCATACGATGATGCCATTAGTGTCGTTTAACAGGACCAGATTTCCAGGCTGTGTGAGCCTCAAAACGCCTGTGTTGTTTGTAAGAGGAAGTTCTCTGTTGGCAACCCAAACATATGTCCTGAGAGGTATATTCTTGTACCACATTCCCAGGTATCGATTCGTGGAATTTCCAGAACTGAAAAACCCGAGTTCGAAAATATCACCTGATGAAACCAAGGTTTCTCCATCTCTGATGCTCTCTGAAGAAGCTATAGTATCCGCTGCAGATGCAGGGATTATGAAAGAGCAGATGAACAAAAAGGTTAAGGTAACTTTAAGAAATTGGTTCATTGCTACAAATGTTTTGGAGTCCTTAATTCCTTTTAATTATTCGGTACCTTAGCATAGTCAAATATGTCTCGAGTTTTGGGGAAGTTTCCTTCTGATACATCAAAAATAGTGCCATCTTGATAGAGAATGAAAGACTTTGGGGATGTCAATTTTGAAAAAATGGAATGTGGATCAAAGACTAGTATTGGATGTTGATATTTGATGCTGACTTGGAATGGTAATTAATTCTCTTGTAGAATACAATATCCTTCAGTTATGTCAGCTTATGTGGTCTGTTCAAAGATGTTTAAGCACGCGTTTATTTAATTTATCTCAATTTATGCTGATAAATTTTATAACAAAACTCAATTTATAAATTAGTTTTCAATCCTGAAATCAAATTTTAAAGTTAATTAATAAGGGGCTTAATTTAATAGTGTTAGTCAATTTAAGAATTGAAATTTAGATTGAGTCGTCAATTCAAGACAAAATTCCATATTTTTTTCTTTTTTATTTATATTTATAGATTTATTTATATTTCAATATATATTTATATTTTGGATAAATTATGACAATTTAGTACGCTTTAAGAAAAATCTTCATTCGACTTATCTTAATTTATATGAAAAAAAAGAAAAATATAATTAATTCAATTCATAAAATATAAATTATATTAAACTGATTAATATTAAAATCGATTTTATATACTTTTATTCATAAAATTAAAAAAATAAAGGAATCTTAACTTTTTGAATTGCATTTATTTTATATATATATATATATATATATATTAATATAAGTATGATGAAAATGATTCCAAAATTGCATGAACTTATTTTAATTTATATTTTATCGATTTTCCCAAGTTTACCTTAATTTTAAGATTTTTTAGTTTTGAATTTATTTATTTAATTTTTAAAAGTTATTTGCACAATATTTCACAATCTTTTCTTATATCAACTTTCACTTATTTCTTTCTTTTATATTATCTCATCTCAATGAAATATCAAATACTACCCTCATCTTACAAAAATAGGTTGGATTACTACTTTCGTCTGTTTCATAAAGATAGACTTGTTATTATATTGATATGTTTTTAAATTTTAAATTCATATATATCCTTAATTAATGTACATTTATTATCCCATTTTAATTTCCAATATTACTTTTTGAAAAAATATTTTATTCAATGTATATCTTAATTAAGAAAGCTAAGGGTATAAATGAAATTCAAATATTTTAACTATATAAACTACACTTTTCTTAATCTATGTGAAATTAACTATAGATCCACTTGTGGACAGAGTAGTTAAGAAGGAAATAAATAAAGAATCATGTTATTTAGGAATGAGTCCACAAAGATTGATACTATTGATATATTTATTCAATTTTTATATTTCTTAATTTATAATAATAACTTTAAAATAACATTTATTTTAAATCTAACACAATATTAGTATTAAGTATTATTTGGTATAACATCATTATTTATTATTTAATAGGATTATTAATTATATAACTCATGGATTAAACAAATATGGCCTCCGTTTAAGTGGTGAAGATAAGAAGATCTCCCAATTTTATGGTATTATTATAAACTTTTTTTAACTTCTAACATTCATACCTAAAAGCATTTAAATCTCGATGCCTTTATAAAAACTATAAAATATTGATGCTTAACCACACTTTTAAATGAAAAGTACTTTTTTGGACCAATTTTAAATGAAATCTTATAATTATAAATTTTATTAGACAAAACATTCTAGTGATAACTAGTACGGGCACAAATTCTCTACATGAACTCACCTTATACAAGTCAAGTATGATGATAACTAATTTAGAAAATGATATTGTAGCCTCCAATCTCTAATTATACATCCATCCTTAATTTAGTACTTATTTATTTTCAAATTTTTACTTGCGAAAATCATAATTATTTTTAAAATATGAAAGCTTTTTCAAATTAAAGATATTATGTACTTCTTTTTTGAAACATATGCCGCCTGCTTCAATATATATAAATATATGTCAATAAAACATTTTTCATGAAACGCGATACAATGATAAGACCTAATTGACCAATAATTCAATAGATCCAGTGAAATGTGATACATCTTTTATTAATGGTATAAAATAATAGTGATACATTTTTTATTAATGAGTATTTAATCAAATTGATACAAGGGAGAGGACATTTAATTAGTCAAAAGTTGAATAACCCCTCTCTACGTGTATGATTTCAACAAAAATCAAACTTAAAACTCATTTACAATATAAAACAGTTGATTACCATATCATATTTATCAAATAATGCATATTGAAGACTTGAAGAAAAAAGTCTATTTAATCAAAAGCATCATCGTAAAGAACAATCCAATAAAAAAAAAATCAAAAACAAAGTCCTAAAAGATCTTTTAAGAGATAGAAACGAAAAGATATTTGTTGACCTCATACAAGTCTTTGGCAGGGGCAGAACAGTAACACTCACATCATTCATAATGTACTGACTTTGTCCCACTCATAATTTATTTAGTCTTAACAATTGGATACTTTCAAATATGACGTCACTGCATATGTAAGTTATAGTAGGGTATCTAAAAGTAGTGCCGGGAAAAGAATCAAAGATTTGTGTTATTAAATACAGAAGTTAGTATAGGTCTCTATTTGCAATTGATACACTTCAAAGATTTGTGTAGTATTTGCAGTTTGCAGGATAGGATTATAACTCATGGAGATGCCCCTATACTCTGTTTCGTGTCCACTTCTGATTCTCTAACTTTTCCCCTACTCAGTGCATAAGAAAAAGAAAGTATTTTTTGGTACCATAAATAAGTATTTTAATAAAGGGATTAATTCTCGTCACCACTTATCTAAATTGGACTCCGAGGAATAGACTAATATAACCCACATATAATGAACTACAGAAATATGGAATTTTCAAGAGTGAAACATAAAATAAAACCAACTAAAACAGGAATCCCAAAACACAATTTTAGGGCAGGGAAATTATCAATGATTACATAATTTTATTAAATCGAAAATATATATAAATATGATAACATTTATAGTTTAATGAGAGTAAAATGGTAAATATAAGTAGAAAGTAAATGAATCAAGAAAGCAGCTTGCCCACTAGATATGAAAGAGAAAAAGAAAAGAAAAGATAAGATGATTCAACATAATAACAGAAATAAGATAATCTACACAGAAAAGGAGGAGGTACATAACATTCAAGAAAAGAAAGCATATCATGTAGATGGAGTTGACCAGAGAGTAAACCCACGAACATTATTTATTCTAAAACCTTAAACACACAGAAATGAAATCATAGTAATTTCTACCCGCCCCGAACCTTCTTCATCATTCCCAAAACAAAGTCATAAATCTTGATAGGATCAGCCAAGGCCTTGGACACAGTCTCAATCTCGGAGCACCTCTTCACCCAGGCCATCAGTTTGGGGCAATGCTCTTCAATGCTGAATTTGCCTAAAGTTTCATGGGTATGGAACCAGGTGGAGTAGGTGATCAAGGCCACGTCAACAAATCCGAAGGTGTCCCCACCAAAGTAGGCCTTGTCGCCCAGCTCTGTTTCCAACACTTTGAGAATTTCAAAGTACTCTTTCTTCGCTGATTCTTGCTCTTCCCCTTTGCTCGACCATGCTTTTCGCGCAGGCTCATATAGCTACGCAATACAACAAGATATGATGAGTCGAAAAATACCTTAAACTTAAACAGAAAGGAATTGAAGTGTTTAATTACCTTTTTGTCAATGTAATCGGCCCAGAATCTGGCTTGAGCTCTCTGATAAGGATCGGAAGGTAGCAATGGAGATTTGTCCTTCCAAACCTCGTCTATATACTCAACAACGATCATCGACTCGCAAACGGGTTTGCCATTGTGAATCAAGACAGGGACTTTCTTGTGAATTGGGTTCATCTTAAGCAGGAGCTCACTTTTGTTGGACAAGTCCTCTTCCCTGCATTCATACTCAACACCCTTTACAGATAATGCAACTCTTGCTCTCATCCCAAACATGCTAGCATAAAAATCCAGCAGAATCACCTTCTTCGCCATTTTGATTACCAAGATTTTGTGTTGTGATTTACAGAGATTATTGTAATCTCTTTTCAACTCTAACTGAGTTTTATAGACAAAGCAGCTGGGAAATGTCCGTTTCGACTTTCAAGGACTTCCAGACTTTACCGATTTGTCAAACATACGTGTAATCAGTGACGTACCTACATGGGGCCAGGGGTATTGGGCCCCTCAATTTTTTTTTTTAAATATAATGATAAATTCAAATATATTAATTTAAAAAAAATATCAATTAAAAATATATTTAATCAATTTTATTCATCCTCCCATCTCTGGAAGAGTGGTGCACATTATTTACTCAAATTTAATAAATATATTAAAAATATATTTAAATCTATTTCATTCATTCTTTAATATCTACTTAAATTTAATAAATATATAAGAATAAATTTCATTCACAGTCTCACAATCTCATTCACTTATATCAGAATAAATCTCTATATCAGAATAAATTTCATTCACAGTCCCACAATCTTATTCACCTATATCAGAATAAATCTTATTCACCCTTCATTGTCTAAATAAATTAACATACGCACATTACCACATATTCAATTTCTGTTACCTACTCTTAAATTGAATAAATAATCTCATTTATTCTCTAATACCTACTCAACTTCTATTAATATATCAAAAAAATTTATATTATAGAGAAATATTACCTACAAGTTTGAGGTAAATCTTTATAGTTTAAAGTTTAAATTTTATAGTTTTTTTTTATATTCGATTTGATTTGAGTTTTAATTTTCAATTATTATATTATATATTATATGAATAATAAATGAATAATTTTTTGTTGATTTGACAAATAGGACTGATAATTATTTATTTTAATTTTTTTATATTATTAATTATTATTTGATTATTCATTGTAATTATAATCGATAATAATTTGGTTGTTGTTTATGAATGCATGTTAGTTTAAATTTATAATTCTAATTAGGTTGATTTCTTAGATAATTGAGCGATTTTATAAAAGAATATTACTATGGTAGAGACACCAATTATTTTATTTTATAATATTATCAGTTGGACCCCTTCACTGAAAATCCTAGGTCCGTCACTATATGTAATGACCATAAACTTCAAAATTTTATCATTAATATATTTTTTTCTACTACTTAAATTCATTTTTACCAGCTAATATTTTTATAACATGGACAATGAATTATAGCTCTGACTTATTTATAAAATTAGATTTATAACACATTTTACAATCATACTCCTCTAAAGTCTAAAAACATTTAAATCACAATATCTTCATAAATAATGCATAACATTGATGCTTAACCACTTTTAAATGATTTTTATTTTTTGGGACGAATTTTAGATGAACATTTATCAAATAACCAGAGATAACAAAATTTATAACAAAATTATAAAATTTTATACTACAGAACATTCCGGAGATCGCTAGGAAGAGCACAAACCCTCTTTTATTTGGAAAAGTCGTCCCACTACAGTTGTCAAGTACAAAACATTAATTAATTAAGAAAATGTAGTCTCCACCTACGTCATTCTCATAGGTATAATAATTAATTTACGTCTTGGATTTTGCTTGTTCTTGTCTTCTAAACTCTATAGGGATATTTGCTTTAAAAGATTTGGGTGAGTTAGAAAATTTAATCCCAATTAAATTCATATTTGTTTTATAAGTTGAAAATCTCGGATTAAGATTAGATCTAGATTTAAAATGTAATTATTGGGCATATGGGTTTATTAAACCCACCACTTGTGGATGGTTTATTAAATCTATCATAAGGAGATTTTTATAAAATTATTATTCTATCCTTTTTTTTTTCATAAATTCTAATACATTTAATAATGTGCTATATTAAATATGTAATAAGTTGAGGTTCCTAAAATAATTACTCATTATTGAACTATTGAAAACTTTATCTCGTGACCAAATATGTATTTTTTTAGCAATAAGTACAAAAGCATTTAGCAATTAACAATAACTTATAATTTTTTTTTAATTTATAATTATAATTTTCATCATTTCATTGAAAGGTTATAGTGTGATTAATTTCACATGGAAAAAGAATTAATGATATCATAAATCTATATTTTTTTTACTAATAAGAATTAATGATTTTTTTTCCCAATAAGAATTAATGATTAATTTTCATCATTTCATCTTTATTTTTTTTTATCAATAAGAATTTATGATTTTTCCCAATTTAATTCATAAATCTATTTTGAATCCAAAATAGATATCATAGCATTTTTCCAACTTAAAATCCACTTTGGAGTTTGGTGTTTATGAATTACAAAATTTGAATAAACTTTTATGTTAGAATAATGAAATAAATAAGGAAAATGCAAAAATAAAAAAATAAAAAAAGTGAAAACCGATCAAACCATTAATGGAAAATGCCAAAAAAAAAAAGAGGACATTTTGTCGTTGAATGTCCATTTTTGTAAAATTGGAAATAGGAGAGTATTTGTCAGATTTTCATTCAATGTTTATATTTTATTTTTTAAAAAAAAATTATATTCATTTTATTCTAAGGGCATTTTTGGTCTTGTTTAAATAAACCCACAACAAACATTAAAACCAAACAAAATTTTAATATATAAACCTAATTTAATAGATATCACAACATTCAAACCAAATATAAAATTAAGTCAAACCTATCATTAAACATTCAAACCAAACATATCAAAAAATTAACTCAATTTAACCCAATAGTGCAAACTCACCATAACCCAACTAACCTAACTAACCCAACACACGAACCAAACATGCCCATAGTAAATAAATTCCATTATTTTCTCAAATTTTAGTGTATCTTTTATCTTATATTTCAAAATAATAGTCTCCATTTTATATATTTTAATAATATTATTAATTAAAATATATTATATTAAAATAATAAAATGTAAAATAAAATATTCTAATGAAACTAAGAATCCAACTAAAAAATAAAGAGTAAGTCTGGTGTGCAATAATTGCACATATAATTTGGATCGATCTCATTGTTTCAGATTTACGAGTTTTTTTTGATTCAGGTGTTGAACTTTGTATTGTATTAGTGTGATATTTATATTATATTAGTGTAATATTTATATATAAATATCCTGACTTTTATGTATTGTAACTTACAAAAAAAAAAAAAATCAATACAATTTGTATATATATATTTTTATGTGATATTCATATCCCATTTATGTTATATTAATATAACCTTTATGTATAAATATTTTTACCTTTATATATTTATGTACAAATATCATTACTTTCATATGATATCCTTACCTTTATGTAATATATAAAGGTAATGATATTTGTATATAAAAGTCACATGAATATTATATAAACGTAAATATGTATAAATTATGGTGAAATTCTTTTTTTTTTTTTTACGAAGTTACATAACAAAGGTCATGATATTTGTATATAAAAATCACATTAATATAAATAAAAATTAACACATAAAATTTAAAAAAAAAAATCATGAATCCAAATCAAGTCAATCCAAATTATACAGATCATATATTCAATACACCTGATGCATAAAAAAATTTATGAAAAATAAAAGATATAAGAGGGACATTTATGGTCCTTTCTGGAGAATCCCATATTTGTTCATGAATTATGAGTTCCACCTTTATGTTAGATATATGTCAGAACCCAAGAAATATTTAGTAATTAGTGTACTTTTCGAAAAGGACTTCATAAGGTATTGCAATCTATATGTTTTTTTATTTAATTATAAATTTATATAATATTAGATCTTAGCTCTAGAAGTATGTAAATAAAATAAATGGCAGAGCTAGTCTTGAAGATTTTCCTAATAACAATTTTATAATGAAAAATTCCCTTGGATAATTTGGTGCTCGGATCCGTGATTTTTTTTATTATTAAATTTTATATCTTAATTTTTATGTACAAATATTACGATTTTTATGTATAAATGTTGTAACCATTATATATTATAACTTAGAAAAAAAATAAAAAATTTCAACAAAATTTATATATAAATATATTTATGTAATACTAATGTGACCCTTATATATATTCATGTGACTTTTATATATAAATGTTCATATTTTTATGCAATATATAAAAGTATATAAAAATGTGAATATTTGTATATAAATGTCACATGAATATACATAAAGGTCATATGAATATAAAATAAAGGTATTTATGCACAAATTCTGCTAAGATTCTTCATTTTTTTTCTAAGTTATTGAATATAAAGGTCACAAAACTTATACATAAAGATCACAACATTTGTATAAAAATATTTTGACCTGAAAGTAAAAAAAAAAAAAAAATTTAAAAAAACGTGGATTCAAATCGACCCGAATTGCATGTATATCAAATGACATACTCTTTTATAATTGAAATCATCAAATAAACTAGAGAGTGTTAAAGTAAGATCAAAACTTCATCTTATTAAATTAAACTATTTTGCTAATTTAATTTTAATCACGAGTGCTTAGTGTGGTGCCTGAATGTTAAAATTTTGATTTCCGAAATCTTAAGGGTATGTTTGTTTTAGGCTTACCCCCACCGGATTTGGGATTTTAAAATCCCAAATCCGTGTTTGTTTAGAGGATTTTGTCAAAAATTATCAAATCCATCAAAAACCTATTTTACCTAAAAAAAAACACTATAATTAACCCTATACCTAAAACCTATTACACATCAACTAACAATATAATATTACACATACATACTTTTTCCAGTATTGATTTGACATCTACAGTAATAATCCTACATATAAAATCTCAAAACAAACACAAATTTTAACTATTCACCTTTATTACCAAATCCCAAAATTTCAAAATCCGGATTTTCTCCATCCTACATAAGCTTTAAACAAACATACCCTTAGGTTTTAACTTGCATTTAAGATTTAGAACTACGTATCAATCTATATAATTTTCCTCTAATTTTTTTAAAAGCATGTAATCCTTATCGTTTTCACTTCAGAAAAGTAATATGAAAGTACAAAATTAACCTCAAGTTTTCTAATCTGTAATAAGTAAGAAGTTACCAAAATGCAGATGACGAAGAAGAAAGATGTTCGATAACAAAGAAGAAATAACCAAATTTACCCTTTAAAAATCACGTGGATGCACATGCATAATTTTTGATGAGATTTTATGATATAACAATTGACAAAATATTGTAATCTTTAAAATTTGTGTATTTTATACAGTGAAATAAAAACACTTAAAAATCATATAAGACTACTTTTATTGGTGACATTTGGTGGATGTCACCACATATATTAATTGTTTAATAGGAGAGATAAGGAAAATGTCATGACATTGATCACATGATGACCAATGTCATGACACTCATTTTGTGTACAATTTATACACGTGTCATTTTTCTATTGGTCTCGATTAATTTTTTTCGGATATAATTTAAAGTATTAATATTGAAAATAATTTTTATTTAAAAAAATTAAAAAATATCAAAATTCATAAAAAAAATTCTCTATAAATAGAGTTAAATATTGACATATTTACTCACCAATCCAAAATTCATTCTCATTTGTCTTACAATCTCAAGTTCTCTTTTTTCTTATTATGGATCCTAATTATTTTTTAGATTCCCAAAATTACTCAAACTTTCAATTTTTTTTGAATTCTGAAGATTTTCCAAACTCACAATATTTTGAAAACTCTCAATTTTCTCCAAACCTTTTCAATACTCTACTGAACGCATTGCAAACTTGTCAACTTATATGTGTAACAGGGATCAACTTCGCAATAGAGAAGCTCATAATGCTCTTAAAAAAGACTTGGTTGAGCATATTTGGAACAAATTTGGTATTGATAATTAAATATATAATTTGTAGTTTGATTATTGTAATTTCGATTTCGTATTTCAATTATTGTAATTTCTATTTCGTATTTTAATTATTGTAATTTCGATTTAGTTTATTGTAAAATATAATAAAAAATATGCTCACAAAATAATATATAATTATTAAATATTGAGAAAAAAATATTGAATTGGGTTGGGTTGGTGTCACTAATAAACTATAAAAATGTTGGAATTAGGTTAAGTTGTGGATTGTGTAGGTGAAAGAGAGAGAAATTAATATTTTATTGTTGGGTTGGGATGGTTGAGTGTGTATCTTATCAGTCTAATGCAATTGTTTACTTTCAAATATGGCGTCACTGCATATGTAAGACATGGTAGGGTTTTTAAAGTAGAAATATCAGGAAAAGAATCAAAGATTTGTGTTCTGAAGTGGTATAGTCTCACTTTGCAACTGATACACTTAATATATTCTAACCTTGGATTCAAAATAACTAATGGATTTGGAGGTTGTATTTTGTTTCAAAAGTATCATTTAAGCTATTTTGTCATTTTTTTTAATTTTAAATTCATATATCTCCTAAATTAATGTACATTTATTATCCCCCTTCAATTTCTAATATTACTTTTTGAAAAATGTTTTGTTCAGTATATGTATATTAAACTTAAAGATATAAATGGAAGTTTAAATATTTTAACTATATAAACTATACTTTTTCTTAATCTATGTGAAATTAACTATAGATCAACTCGTGGACAGAGTAGTTAAGAAGGAAATAAATAATCATGTTATTTAGGAATGAGTGGACAAAGATTGATATTGTCTATATATCGATATATTTATCCAATTTTTTATATTTTTTAATTTATAATAACAATTTTAAAATAACATTTATTTTAAATCTAACACAATAATAGTATTAAGTATTATTTGGTATAACATCATTATTTATTATTTAATAGGATTATTATAACTCATGGATTAAACAAATATGGCCTCGGTTTAAGTGGTGAAGAAAAGATCTCTCAATTTTATGGTATTATAAATGAGTAGTTCAACAAATAAAATAATTCGTCACTGCTTATCTAAATTTGACCACAATGAGTAGACCAATATAACCCACACATAATTAATGGATAATAGGACGGAACATATAATAAAACCGATTAAAACAGCACATTAACACAATTTTAGAGCAGGGAAATGCATCCATTTAATGGCTTCTTCCATCTCACACATGTATTGGATGAATCAATACATGTCAGATAATTCCATTAAAAATAATATTAATCTTATTTTAGATATAAAAAAAAATTGAATAAAAAAGAATATCATTCAACATCATCACCTCAGTTTTATAAGAACATCTTCTAGATCTGATCTTGTGATATGATAAGATTTATTGTTTAGTGAGAGTCAAACGACACTATATGCGTAGAAACTAAATGAAATAAGAATTTGGCTTGCCAGGTGCAAATAATAGGAAGAAAAAAAAAGAATATCATTCAACATTGTAACAGCTTTGTATTATCAAAAAAATAAAGATAAAGGACAATGAAGAAAGCATGATTCACAAAGAGAGTGTAAGTAGCATATCATGCAGTTCTCCACAGAGTAAACCACAATTACTACCTACAACCCGAATCATTATTTATTCCGAAACCTTAAACAAACATAAAAAAAAACGCAGTGAAATGTAAAAGTATCATAACAGTAATCAAAGAAGAGCTGCAAGAGATGTTTCTACTCGACCCCAAACATCTTCCTCGTTGCCAAAATATACTCATTAATCCTTATAGGATCAGCCATGGACTTGGACACACTCTCCTTCTCCAAGCACCTCTTGACCCAGGCCATCAGTTTGGGACAATGTTGTTCGATGCTAAACTTGCCAAAAGATTCATAGGCATGGAACCAGCAGGAGTAGGTGATCAAGCCCACATCGACAAATCCGAAGGTGTCCCCACCAAAGTAAGGCTTCTCCCCCAGCTCTGCTTCCAACACTTTGAGAATATCTATGAACTCTTTCTTTGCTGTTTCTTGCTCGTCCTCTTTAGTCAACCATGTTTTTCTTGCAGCGTCGTATACCTACACAATACAACAGGATATCATGAGTTCAAAACTGATTACAAGAACAATCTTAAGCAGAAAGGAATTAAAGTGTTTAATTACCTTTTTGTCGATGTAATCGGCCCAGAATCTAGCTTGAGCTCTCTGATAAGGATCAGAAGGCAATAATGGAGATTTGTCCTTCCAAACCTCGTCTATATACTGAACAATTATCATCGACTCGCAAACGGGTTTGCCATTGTGGATCAAAACAGGGATTTTCTGGTGAACCGGGTTCATCTGAAGCAGAAGCTCACTTTTGTTGTAGTTGAGTATGCCTTCTTCCCTGTATTCATAGTCAACACCCTTTTCAGCTAATGCAATTCTTACCCTCATCCCAAACATGCTTATATGAAGATCCAGCAGAATCACCTTGTCCGCCATTTTTCCTCCACAATCAATCGAAACTTTGAATTGTGATTTTCAGGAATTTATATAGCCTCAACTGAAACAGAGTTAGTTATATAGAGCCTAGAGGAAGTAGATATGAAAAGTCGTTTTCACAAACTATGAGATTTCACGGATTGGTCAAAGATGACGTGTAAGGATATGACCCAAAATCATGTTCACTTATTTATATTCTACCACTCAATTTTTTTTTTTCACGATTAATATTTATTAATTTATAATTAATTTATTAATTTATATTCCACCACTTAATTTTTTTTAACTTCTAACATTCATACCTAAAAGCATTTAAATCTCGATGCCTTTATAAAAACTATAAAATATTGATGTTTAACCACACTTTTATATGAAAAGTACTTTTTTGGACCAATTTTAAATGAAATCTTATAAAACCATTAATGATAATAAAATTGTAAATTTTATACGACAAAACATTTTAGTGATAACTAGTACGAGCACAAATTCTCTACATGAACTCATCTTATAGAAGTCAAGTATCATGATAACTAATTTAGAAAATGATATTGTAGTCTCCAATCTCTAATTATATATCCTTCATTTAGTACCTATTTATTTTCAAGCTTTTATTTGTGAGAATCGTAACTATTTTTAAAATATGGAAGCTTTTTCAAATTAAAGCAATTATGTATTTCTTTTTTGAAATATATATCGTCTGCTTCAACATATATAAATATGTGTGTCAAATAAAACTTTTTTCATGAAATGTGATACAATGATAAGACCAAATTGACCAATAAAATTCAATAGATCCAATGAAACGTGATAAATTTTATTAATAGTATAAAACAATAGTAATACATTTTTTTATTAATGAGTATTTAATCAAATTGAATATAAGGGAGAGGACATTTAATTAGTCAAAAGTTGAACAACCCCTCTCTACGTGTATGATTTCACCAAAAATCAAACTTAAAACTCATTTACAATATAAAACAGTTGATTGGAGAACGTTGTGTATAATATTTAGCTGTGAAGCAAAGAATGTATAGAAACAAGAAGTATGCGTTGCCTTCAATATAAAAGGATAGAATGGCGGGATTGTTTCAATTTTGTATAGGGGAAAAAAATATTAATTATAACATTTCAGAATGTTACCATTAATGTGGAGTGTTAATAATATCTCATACTCACATGTTAAAAAGGGGCGTATGAGTTTTTGTGTGTCAGCAGATTTTGTCACTGAAAAGTATTATTTTCAGTTTTTTTTTATAAAAAAAGAAAATAAAAAATTTATCTGTGTGTTTGCATAATTTTAATTTACTTGCAAAATTACCATATCATATTTATCAAATAATGCATATTGAAGACTTGAAGAGAAAGGTCTAATTAATCAAAAGCATCATCGGTACAGAACAATCCAATAAAAAAAAAAATATCACAAAGAAAGTCCTAAATGATCTTTTAAAAGGACCGCAAAAATTAAGAGATAGAAACGAAACGAAATTTGTGGACCTCATACAAGTCTTTAGCAAGGGCCAGAACAGTAACACTCACATCATTCATATTGTACAGACTTTGTCGCACTCATAATTTACGAGAGAAATGGCCAAATATATCCATTTTAATATAGGTGAATTTCTATTTATTTTTAACTATAATAGTTGGTCCTCCTATATTTTTAAATATAAGAGTTGATATTAAAATATTTATTTTTGAGTCAAAGTTAAATGTCCAATTGATTGAAATGATCTCTTAGTTTGATTTGATTTATCCTATAAGAAAATACTATTTGTAAATTTACTATTAATAATTTTGTTATAGGAGAATACTAAAATATGAATTGCATATTTGCTTTGTAACAAAAAATAAATTTCGTGTAAATATTTTAATCTCAATATTCATGTAAAATTATTTATACAAATAAAACAACTAAACCAGGAATCCCGAAACACAATTTTAGGGCAGGGAAATCTATCAATGATTACATAATTTTATTAACTCGAAAATATATATAAATATGATAACATTTATAGTTTAATGAGAGTAAAATGGTAAATATAAGTAGAAAGTAAATGAATCAAGAAAGTAGTTTGCCCACTAGATATGAAAGAGAAAAAGAAAAGAAAAGATGAGATGATTCAACAGAAATAAGATGATCGTTGTGCTACACAGAAAGGAGGAGGTACATAACATTCAAGAAAGCATATCATGTAGATGGAGTTGACCAGAGAGTAAACCCACGAACATTATTTATTCTAAAACCTTAAACACACACAGAAATGAAATCATAGTAATTTCTACTCGGCCCGAACCTCCTTCATACTTTTCAAAACTAAGTCATAAATCTTGATAGGATCAGCCAAGGCCTTGGACACAGTCTCAATCTCGGAGCACCTCTTCACCCAGGCCATCAGTTTGGGGCAATGTTCTTCAATGCTGAATTTGCCTAAAGTTTCATAGGTATAGAACCAGGTGGAGAAGGTGATCAAGGCCACGTCAACAAATCCGAAAGTGTCCCCACCAAAGTAGGCCTTGTCCCCCAGCTCTGTTTCCAACACTTTGAGAATTTCAAAGAACTCTTTCTTCGCTGATTCTTGCTCTTCCCCTTTGCTCGACCATGTTTTTCGCGAAGGCTCATATAGCTACGCAATACAACAAGATATGATGAGTTGAACAGAAAGGAATACCTTAAACTTAAACAGAAAGGAATTGAAGTGTTTAATTACCTTTTTGTCAATGTAATCGGCCCAGAATCTGGCTTGAGCTCTCTGATAAGGATCAGAAGGTAGCAATGGAGATTTGTCCTTCCAAACCTCGTCTATATACTCAACAATGATCATCGACTCGCAAACGGGTTTGCCATTGTGAATCAAGACAGGGATTTTCTTGTGAATTGGGTTCATCTTAAGCAGGAGCTCACTTTTGTTGGACAAGTCCTCTTCCCTGCATTCATACTCAACACCCTTTACAGATAATGCAACTCTTGCTCTCATCCCAAACATGCTAGCATAAAGATCCAGCAGAATCACCTTCTCCGCCATTTTGATTACCAAGATTTTGTGTTGTGATTTCAGAGATTATTGAAGTCTCTGTTTGCAACTCAACTGAGTTATATAGACAAAGCAGCTGGGAAATGTCCTTTTCCACTTTCGAGGACTTCCAGATTTTACCGATTTGTCAAACAACGTGTAAAGAAAATGACCAAAAACTTCAAAATTTTATCATTAATACATTTTTCTACCAACTTAAATTCATTTTTACGAGCTAATATTTATAACATGTATAATAAATTGTAGCTCTGATTTATTTATAAAATTAGATTTATAACACAATTGACAATCATAATCCTCTAAAGTCTAAAAGCATTTAAATCTCAATGTCTTCATAAATAATACATAACATTGATGCTTAACCACACTTTTAAATGAATTTTTTTTTTTTTTGGGACGAATTTTAGATAAACATTTATCAAATAATCAAAGAGAACAAAATTATAAATTTTATACTACAGAACATTATAGAAATCGCTAGGAAGAGCACAAATCCTCTTTTATTTGGAAAAGTCATCCCACTACAGGAGTCAAGTATAAAACTAATTAATTAAGAAAATGTAGTCTCTACTACGTCATGCTCATCATTATAATAATTAATTTACGTCTTGGATTTTGCTTGTTCTTGTCTTGTAAACCCTAGTAAATAAAATTCCATTATATTCTCAAATTTTAGTGTATGTTTTGTCTTATATTTCAAATAATCGTTCCAATTTTATATTTTTAAATGATATTATTAATTATATTATATTAAAATAATAAAATATTATAATAAAACTGTGAATCCAAATAAAAAATAAAAAGTAAGTTTGGTGTGCAACAAATGCACATATAATTTAGGTCGGTCAGATTGATTGATAAAATATTGTAACCTACAAAACTTGTGTAATTTAACAGTGAAAAAAAAAGGCTTAAAAAACATATAATGCAATTGTTTACTATCAAATATGGCGTCACTGCATATGTAAGACATGGTAGGGTTTTTAAGGACCAATTTTTAGTGGTCCTACCAAATAAATCATGGGTTTCGTAAGCATTAATATGAACCAAGCTTATCACCTAATCCACATCTAATTAAGTACAATATTATACCATAACAAAAGAAGAGTCTAAATCCAGTAGTAGTCGATCAAGTGATCAATCTTTCATCTCTGTAGGAGATCTATCAACTCATATAATTAATGAAATAGAAAAACACCTAATTTGATAATTAATCACATATACGGACCAATTTCATGATGAATTAATGAAAATTATACAAAATTTAAGTTTATATGACTTTTTCAGATAATTTTTTCTTAATAAAGGTGCATAAATTAATGAAACGTGTGTGTGTGTGTATTGTATAGGCAGGAAATCAAAAGAATAGTCTTAGAACCGAATGTGAAGATACCTTTGTCCCTAGTCTATGAAAGAAAATGCTCAATTTTGCAAGCTTGGAAAACACCATTACTCAAGATAACCTTTATGACATCAATGATGGTAGAAAAGAAAGGAGATAATTAGCATTCAACTGGGAGCTAGTAGAATACAACAGACCAAGAAATCAGCAACATGTGAGTTCACCAGAGTGAACCCTACCTTAGGCCAATAACCCTTTATTATCACACGGTTCACAAGAATCACAACACACAACAAAACCACAATTAGAACTACTGACAAAGTCACATATATAATAATACTACTCAAGGATGTAGCAACCAGAAGCGTTGATAAATCATCTGAAGATCGAGGCTCGAAAAATATTCGTAAATCTTGTGAGGATGAAGCAAAGAGTCTGAAACTTTCTCAATCTCCATACAACGCTTTCCCCACGCCATTAATTTGGGATAATGCTCTTCAATGCTGAAGTTTCCGAAAGTCTCGTAGGTATAAAACCAGGTATAGAAAGTAATCAAAGCAATATCCACGAACCCAAACTTGTCACCACCAAAGAAAGTCTTGGCACCCAACTCTTGTTCCATTAACTTGAGTGCATCCATGAATTCTCTCTTGCATACTTCTTGCTCTTCTCCTTTTACAAACGGTATCTTTCTTGCAGGCGAGATCTGGTTCCACATTTGAACACCAAAACTGAAAATCAAAATGCAGCAGATAAAGTAAAACGATTGTAATGAAGATGGTACCTTTCGGTCAACAAAATCAGCCCAGAATCTAGCTTGAGCTCTCTGGTAAGGATCAGAAGGCAGCAATGGAGATTTATCCTTCCACATCTCATCTATGTACTCAACAATTATCATTGACTCACAAATGGGTTTTCCATTGTGAATCAGAACCGGGATTTTCTTGTGAACCGGGTTCATCTCAAGCAGAAGCTCATCGCCGGCGAATAAGTTCAGGGGCCTGGACTCGTACTCGATGCCCTTTATTGCTAATGCAACCCTAACCCTCATTGCGAACATACTATAATGACCATCTAACAAAACCAGTTTGTCAGCCATCTGTAATTATTTTCCTTGGACATAACCAATTGATTTCACTTCCCAATTTATAACGTTTAGTCTTGGGCAAAAACAGAGGAATAGCAGCCACGCAATTTTATGCCGGTTTTTGTCCATAGGAAATATTTGGCATCTTTTCTTAATTAATGGTAGAGTTTATTATTTTTTTTGCCCAGTAATTTAGGTGGATTGATAGTTTCGAATTTTAATTTTTCGGGTTGATAATTTAGAACTTTATCTTATTGAGTTTCACGAATTTTATTCAATTTAAGTCCGAATTGTTTAATTGGACCCAAATTGCACTTGAATCGCACGTAAAGTCTCGAAATTGGGCAATTCGGGCTACTTTTATTGAGTTGGCATTTTTTTATCCCTTGTGGGATTTTTAATATAAAAAATTTCCCTAAATATTTTATATGTGACAATTTATTTCATATGTGATATTTATTTTTATATTATTTTCATTTCAAAAATTCCATATCATCTGTCACATCATTAAATGCATTAAAAATAAAAAACATAAAACATAAAAAAAGGAACCGAATTAAAATAAAAAACAAAAAAAACATAAAATATAAAACAGAAGAAATAAAGAAGGAACAGAATTAAACACAAAATACAAAGCACCCAACCAACATCGCCGACGCCGCTACACTCTCTGTCGAACCCAACTAGACTGTCCACCAGGCCCTACGGAAACCCCTCCAACTCCGACAGCGGCTGAACAAACTTCCCGACGGTAGCACAGCAAAACCATTATTCTTCAGTGTCTCCATCCTGTACGAAATGTCCTGGAGGTTCTGCTTAATGGCCCAGGCCATATCGGCCGCGTCACAGGGGTCGAAGTGCTCGAGTGTCGCCATGCCGATGAGGCACTAGAACATGAAGTTCTCCATCTCGTGACATTTGTTCTTTTTTTGGAGGCGGTGGACCTGCTCTTCCTTCTTCTGGATCCGATGGCGCGTGTAGCTCTCTTGGTGGGTGGTCATGTGGTGGTGGTGGTTGCAGTGGTGGTAGGTGGTGTGGCGGTGGATTTTGGAGTTGATGAAGAAGAAGAAGAATTTGGTTTTTTTTTTCTTTTGATTTTTTTAATTTAAACAATAAATAAATTAAAATTTTTATTCACATGGAAGGAAAAAAAATTTAATTAGAAATGCCACATGGGATAAAGAAATGTTAACTCAGCAAAATTAGCCTAAATTGTCTAATTTCACAACCTCACGTGCGATGTACATGTAATTTGGGCCCAATTAAGCATTTCGACTTAGATTGAGCAAAATTCACGAAGCCCAACAAGATAAAATCCTAAATTACTAACCTAAAAATTAAAATTCGAAATGTTAGACCCCCTAAATTACAGGACAAAAAAGGTAATAAAAAACTTGTACATTAATTTAGTCTTACTTGAATTTTACATTCAAACATGGTCTCACCTAATGGAAAATTCAGTGTATTATGAGGATGAAAATTTAAATTTTCAATATGTCGAAATATATTGAAAATTTTAATATCAATTAAAAAATATATACATTAAATAAAAAATTTAAAAAAAGATAGATATAGAAATAGTGGAAATATTGAATTTGAATTTCAAAAATATGGTAACTTGTACGATCAAAAAAAAATTGATACAGGCAATTGGCTTGGAAGAAAAGGGCAAAGATTGATTGCATAAAATATGTTTCACGCTATAATGAAAAGAGAGACACTTGTGTGCCCCTGATCCTAGATCCGTAGATCCGTGTCCCCCCCAAACCGTTCCATTCCTTTTTTTTTTTTAATTTTTTCTCTCTCTCTCTCTCTCATATGCTGCACCCACTACATTTCTTTTTTTTTGTTTTTTTTTAATTTATTTCTTTTTTTCTCTCTCCTACACAAATACTCCTTCTTTCCTTTTTTTTCTCTTTTTTTTTCTTACCTCTTCCTGTGGTGCTATTTCTTCTTTTTTTTTCTTTTTTTTCTTTCTTCCTTCTTAATTTCTTCACATGATTGCTACAAATTTAGGGTTTTTATTTTTCTAATACTCCAACAAGTTTTTTTCTTCCTAATATATATAAAAATCTAGGATTTTTATTTTCTTATAACTTGAAACTCTTTCTATCTTGATCCGATTCATAGCAATATACGAGATAATTGATGCAACAAACACCATAGTTGGTAATTAATTGAGTAATATGATTTTGAATAAATTTTGTGGAAGAAGAAGATGAAAATCTTGTATTTAAAATTTTGGTTGATTCTATAGGTATTACATATATGTTCTACAGGTATTATAAAAATTCTGATTGTTCATGATGTTATAAATCAAAATTGTCTCAAAACATTGATATATGATCAGTGATACCTTTCAAGTATTACTGATATGATCTAAAGTACTACATATATATTTTTCAGGTATTATAAAATTACAGGTGTAATACTTATAAGGTAAGTGTAATACTTGAAAGGAACATGTGTAATACATGTAAGATATTTTTTAATACTTGAAAGAACATGTATAATACATGTAAAATATTTATGTAATACCTGAAATGAATATGTGTAATATTTTAAGAACATACAACTAATATCTTCATTGAAAAATATTAAAATTTCAAAAAAAAATCCTCAAAATCAACAAATCATGATTTCATATTGTTTGAAATAATTGATTTTCAATATTTTAAAATTATTGTAATAAATTGTGATTTGAAATCAATTATCTAAATCTATGAAAATGAGTAAAAGAGAAGAGGAAGGAAAAAAAAACTTCATAAATGACTTTATGAAAATTTGATGAAGAATAAGAACAAGAATATAGAGAAGAAAAATAAGATCAAGAAGATAGAGAAGAAGAATAATGTACAAAATCAATAAGAAGAATAACAAATTGATAAGAAAAGAGATTAAGAAGAAGAAGGAGGGAGAAGAAAAAAAAAAGAGAAAAAAAAAAAGAAAGCAGCACTGTTTTTACATTAAAACCTGAAAGGTAACAATGTGTGTGATACCTTAAGAGTAAATGAGTGATACCTTAAAGTATAAAATTCAGGTGGTGCGCGGCGCACACCAGCTATGGTGTGGCCGCGCGTGGGGGCGCGTGAATGCGCGTAAAAGCGGCCCACGCGTCGGTTCGGATTCAGGGCACGGATCTAGGATCCGTGCCCCTGGTGCATATAAGTTTTAGCCTAATGAAAATTATCAAGATCCTTCCCTATTTCGGATAGTATTTGTGGTTCCACCTTTAATTTTTGTGAGAGGGCAAAATTATTTCAAGCACCCATAGCCCAATCCTAAAAAATAAAAATAAAAATTATTTCTCCTAAAAAAATATTGCATAAAATTATTTGCAATAACTTGCTATTTAATTTCTACAATCCATCATTTTCTTGGGGTATGTTTAGTTCATTGATTTTGAGGTCCGAATTTAGATTGGGTACAGATCAAAAAGATTTAAATTGAACTTATGGTACGTAACCCACCAAACCAATATTTATTATAATGCAAAATATCATCTCTATTTTTACTATTCAATTATTAAAGATAACTCAATCCTTTATTTTTCAAGTATTTACTCAATGTCACTAAATATTAACCCACCAAAAATGTTGTACTACTTCAAATTTGGATTTTAGAATTAATTTTGGAATTTACAATTAATTTTTATGACGAAAAATGTTAGGGGTATTTTGATAAAATTAATATTAAACCCACAAAAAAATTAGACTGGATCCTCTGTACCATAATTTGTGTCTCTTTTTGTATACCACATCAAAACTACGTAGTTTTAGTATTAATTTTTTTCTTTTATATTATAATAGCTTTATTTTGAAAATCAATATAACTAGTTTTGGGATGTGTTACACGTGCCGTACAAGAATATTTGGTACAGAAGATCTCATTTGGAAAAAAATTATACTACTTTAGTTTTGGATTTTAGAATTAATTTTTATTGGGAAAAATTGTTAGGAGTATTTTGGTCAAATTAATATTAAATTGTACTATTTTAGTTTTGCATTTTATAATTAATTTTTATTGGAAAAATATTAGGGGTATTTTGATCAAGTTAATATTAAACTCATAAAAACACTTGATGCAAACAAAAATTTATTTGATAAGCTTATTTCAAAACAAACAATTAACATTCAAACCAAACATATAAATATTAAACTCAATTTAAACCAAATATTACAAATATATCATAATCCAACTAACCTAATTAATTCAATACACGAATCAAATATGTCTTTACTGGTTAATTAAAGGTTTGGCCGACTCAATAATCTAGTCATAACTCATCAGGAAAAAAAATAAATCATATTCTACCACATGAATTTTTATAACACGTGCGAAAAGATATATTGGCTTATCTCTTGAGGACATAAAATTCGTGGCTGGCATTAATTTGACAACACTGGCAGGTTGCTTGTCGGCGTGACCAACCAATTTAAATTCGGAACTGATCAACTTTTTGTCTAAGGAAAACATAACTCAGATGGTGGATAAATTGATTTTGCTAGATGTTTCTATGAGTATGTTCGCAATGAGGGTTAGGGTTGCATTAGCTTTAAAGGGCATCGTTACGAGTCCAGGCCCCAGAATACATTGACCGGCGATACTGAGCTTCTACATGAGATGAACCCGGTTCACAAGAAAATCCCGGTTCTGATTCACAATGGAAAACCCATTTGCGAGTCGATGATTATTGTTGAGTACATAGATGAGATGTGGAAGGATAAGTCTCCATTGCTGCCTTCTGATCCTTACCAGAGAGCTCAAGCTAGATTTTGGGTTGACTTTGTTGACAAAAAAGGTAAAATAACCGCGCATGGTTATGATATAAAATAAGTTTAAAATTGGATTTTGATCATGGTTTTTGGTGTTCGAATGCACTGGAACTATATAGGTCTCTTATCCTTCAAGAAAGATAGCGTTCGTGGAAGCTGGAGAAGAGCAAGAAGAATGCAAGAAACAACTGATGGAGGCCCTCAAGATCTTGGAAGAAGAGTTGGGAGACAAGACTTACTTTGGTGGTGACAAGTTACTAAGTTAGGGTTGGTAGATGTAGCCTTAATTACTTTCTACAACTGGTTCTATACCGTTGAGACTTTTGGCAAGTTTAGCATTGAAGAAGAATGTCCCAAATTAATGGCTTGGGGAAAGCGTTGCATGGAGATAGAGAGTGTTTCCAACTCAATGCCACATCCTCACAAGGTCTATGAAGCTGTTTCCACCCTCGATCGTCATTTCATTTATCAACGCGTCTTCAAGGGCGCTCATGAACAACGTTGACTACTATTTACTTGCTCAATCTATGACTAGTTCTAATATAATAAAGGCTTCTTGGCCTATAATATAATAAGCAGATCAGCTCTGTAATTGATCTGGGTTTCTTGTATTCTGCTCCGAGTTCAATGCTCATTATCTCCTTTTCTATTCTAATTAATATCATTCATGTCGTAGGTATATCTTTTCTTCAGGATTGATTTCTTTATAATTGCATTCATTTTTTGTTAAATTTACAAAACTCTTCCTCAGACCAGCTGCCTACCTTTGTGGCAAATTTATCACCAAAAAATCAATTTGTTATTAAATTTGCCATCAAATTTACAGTTAAACAGTAAAATCATTTTTAATCATTGAATTTAAATTTAAATTTAATGAGAATATTCTTCTAGAATTTTCTTAATTTTTACCTTTTTAATTTTCTATTTTATCAAATATTTGTTTTCTAAGTTAATAAAAAATTTAAACATATTGATTTCAATGATATAAAAAATTCTTGTAGTAAAAGAAAATTGATGTAAAATACCAAAATTATATTATAAAATCCATCACAAATACATATTAAAACTAAAGAAAATTACATAGTAATACAACACAATGCAATACTTTATTAGACAAAAATAGAAATTACCGGATTACTAAAATTCATATTTAGTAAAAAATTCCATGATATTGGTGGATCTGAAAGTGGTCTACCAGATTATTAAAATTCATATTATTATTATTGTCTTAACTGTATTTCATTTATATTTATGTGTGATAGGTAAGAAATTAATGTATTTTATTGTGAATTAATGTGAGATTTTATAATCTTTTATTAGATTAAATGCATTGTTTTTCTACATATATATGTTTTGTATCTCCAAATATTTCATATTTATTTTCTTGTCTATTTTAGAGGTTTTAGAGAGTTTTTAAAATAAATATATCAAAAATTTGTATTAGGAAAAAAGATTTGGAGTAAAGAAAGACAATTCATAATGTAGAAGGAAAATGAGTTAATTACCTAAAGAAAAAGGGAAAAAATATGGCAAGAAGGTATCTGTTGGATCAACCGACCCGAGCTGCACTTACCTGGCCGACACCAGAGGATGAAGACAGCTAAGCTTGTTGGTAAGCATCGACCAGAAGAGCCGTCCAAGATGGTACTGAGGCGATCCAGCCAGAAAAAGCCTAAGGGTGTCGCTGAGCTGAGCATGCTCCTTCCGAGCAGGATATACCACGTCGGAAAATGTTATCAACTGCTAAGAGGTCGTGGTGATAAAACCACCAAGTATCGCGTAAATAGGCGAAAATCAAGGAGAAAGTGGGCATAACTTCCACAACCTCCACGATCTCCACTACGTGGGTTATTTCGTAGCTATAAATAGATGTAATTTCAACTTGTAATGGGTTCGAACTTTCATCCTATAAACAGCACTAGAGAGCTTATTTTTCTAAAGCAATTTCATACGATCCTGCCCGGTCACCTAAAACCGTTTAGGATCAACCGAGCTAATTTGTCCGAGTAGGCTCCGGATCAATGTTTTTTGCACTTTACACTGCATATTTCTTTATTCACTTACATACATTTGGGTGTTCGACTAGGAATCTTTCATTAGCACATTCCGACGTCAACAGTATCCAATATCTATTTAAATATTCCAAGAAGACTATTCACGGAGATTACTATTCACGAGATAATATTCATGACACTATTCACACAGTGATTTTAGAGGGAGAAATATTCTTTTAGATTAGTTTCATGAATTTCTCAATTACTTTCATATTTGTTTCAATTTCTAGGATACTCGACTAATTTCGTAATTTGAACCCATTTATCTTTTATTTTCTAATTAATCACGTAACTTTTTCTCGATATTTGATTGGAATTGATTATGCTATCTGTGAATATCGTTTTCGATTATTTGATGCTTGATTTATATTGGCCACCTAGGTTAAGTGTTGATAATTGATTGTTAGAATCTTAAATTATGAATACTAATTGTTGTGGTTTAATTTTTATTAGTAGTAAACTAGAGGTCGTGCATCTCTAGGGTCGCATGATCCTAAGATTATCGAATCGAGTTTATATATTTGAGATCTAGTTCATCTTATCGTCTTGGTGATTAATATATTTGATGAATTAAATTTAGAGAACTTATTCTAGACTTTTCAATTGAATAAGGTTCTTTAGCGATCTTATTCTAATTTAATTAATCTTAAGAGACAATTCGGTTTAAAAAAGCTTGTTGTTAAAATTATGGATGATAATTCCATGATAATATGAAAGAGCGATGTTACATTGATTAGAAAATAATTGATAATAAGAAAAATTGAACTGTTACCTGAAATATTTTCTTCTATCGATTTCTCGTTATTTAATTGTTTTTTAGGTTATTAGTTTATTTAGTGATAGTTTATCAATCTGAAAATCCTTCATAACTTGTTGTTTCATTAAATTGAATATAGGTGATATAGTTAATTCTTCATTTCTCATGAGATCGACTCCAACTTAACCTAGTTACTAGTTAGTAAGATTAGGAAAAAAAATAATTAATTTTATTAAGTTACTAATTAGTAAGATTTGGGAAAATAATAATTAATTTTATCGCGTTGCGACAACGCGCTCAATGTGTTGTAGTAATTTTAACATTTTTGTTGTGATTTCTTATTTAATTTAAATTTAGCATGTAGTAATATTTTCAATCGTAATAAATTTCATTGTATTTTGTAATTTTAATTTTTAATGATATCTTCTTATATTTCTATTAGTTACAATTTGCATTAGTATTAATAAAATATTACAATACAACTAATTTATATATTTCTATAATTTTTTATATTTTCAAAAGTTTAAAATTACATAATGTTAGACATAATATTTAAAATAAATTAATAATTAGATAAAAAGTATTTGATACAATAAAATGAAACTTGCTACAATAAAATGAAAATAAATAAAAAATTAAAAAAAAGCAATTCAAAATTAAATTAAAAAGAAAAAATAAAATAAAAAAGTGAATTTGAATTTTGAAATAATAAATGACAATTAAATTATATTTAACCATTGTATTGAAGATGCATTTGCCATCAAAATTGCCACTGCCACCACATGTAAGACTACCCACATCAACAATCTATTTCAACTCAATTTAAAATAAAATATTAATTTCTCTTTCATCTACCAATTCAATTTACAATTCAACCTAACTTTATCTTTTCTATATCCATATCCACAATCCAATCTAACCCAACGTAAAATAATAATTATTATTTTTTATTAATTACAAAAAATATTTACTCAATATTTATTATATTTAAAATGTACAAAAATTATATTAAGTAATTTAATATTCTAAATCTATACGTATATTAAGGAAAATAATTTAAAACACATTTATAATAAGATACAATAACGAAATTACAATTACAATAGTTGAAATACGAAATTGAAAAGAAATAAACTAAAATATAAGTAAATGTATGAAATAAAAAAAATTCAATATTCATGTCTATGTATAGACAATTAAAAAATACAAACTTTGAGATATATATATATATATATATATATATATTAAATATATATTATTCAATAATATATATTTTATTTATAATATTTACAATATATATTTTATTGATTCAATATAATATTTATAATATATATTTTATTTATATAAAATCTAGTTGAATCAATAAAAAAATGACATGTGTCATCTCTTGATTAACCCAAATTGTAGTTGAAGTTGAGATTGAGACCATTTTTGTTTTGGGTTGCAACCTTGAATTTCATTGAATTTTTTTATTTTTTATTTTATTTGTCTCTTTCTTAGCAGGTTGGCAACCTGGAATGGATGTGGGTAGAAACATATGTACATCAATAAAAAGTCAATTAATTTTAAATTTATAGTAGTCCTTGCTACTTGCTAGCTGGCAATAAGCTATACGCTGAACTACAAAGGTCAACTGGAAAGTCATATTCCATCGTACCTAAAAATCAAAAGACTAGTTGCTGTCCTTTCACTTGATTCCAAAAGACAAAAGTTCTTTTAAATTTCAGTTAATTCCTAAAGAGAAAATATTTGAAATTGATATTTTAACAAAATCAAACATAATTATAATTAGATCAAATTTATTGAAATACATAAAATTGATAATATAAAAAAAGACAACAACTAAATTACCCAACAAATATTCACAAGAAGTGGTTCAACATAATGTACCGTATCAAAATTTTAATACCACATTTCATGCTAAAATTTTAGGTGTGCAAAAATCTATGCAATTAGACTGTTGAAAATTTCGTATAATACATATATACCTCATACCTTACCATACTAAAATTTTACCCATATAGAGATATTCTCGTAATTCGGAAATGAAGAATATTAATATTTAATTTCTTAAAGTATTAATGGGATTGTTAATGTATTAATGAAGAATATATATAATTAATAAGTATTAATATTTTCAGTATATATAATCCAAAATACTGAATTTTGGATGCGGTAAGAAAATGTGTGAATGAAAATTCAAATAAGACTAAATGCACACCTTTTTATGACATTAATTGACAAAAGATGGTAGATATTAATTACCAAGGGACAAAAATTAAGTTACCTCCATTCTAACACAATTCAACAATAAAATATTAATTTTTTTCTCTTTTATCTATATAATCCACAATCCAACTCAATTTTAATATTTTTATAATTTATTAATGATATCAACCCAACCCAACCTAATATTTTTTTTCATTATTTAATAATTACATATTATTTTGTGAGCATATTTTTTATTATATATTTATTAATTTCATAATAAACTATTTTTTATTAGTTACACATTTTCATTTTTTTTCTTTATAAAATAACATACAAACACAATAACTAAATCGAAATTACAGCAATTGAAATACGCAATCAAAATTACAATAATTAAAATATAAAATCAAAATTATAATAATTAAAATATGAAATTACAATAATTGAGATTGTGAGACAAGTGAAAATAAATTTTGAATTGATGAGTAAATATGTTAATATTAGACTCTATTTGTAGATAATTTTTTTTTTACGAATTTTGATATTTTTTAATTTTTTTAAATAAAAATTATTTTCAATATTAACACATTAAATTATATCCGAAAAATTAATCGAGATTAATAAAATAATGATACATATATATTATGGATCAAAAGTGAATGTCATTGGTAATGTTATGACACCCACACCATCTCTCATAATATAATAATATTATTTGTAATATCCACCAAATATTACTAATAAAAATAGTCAGGTCCACTCCATCCGTAGGCTGTTTTAATTGCCCAAGACTAAACGCTATAAATTGGGAAGTGAAGTCTTGGTTATGTCCAAGGAAAATAATTACAGATGGCTGATAAACTGGTTTTGTTAGATGGTTATTATAGTATGTTCGCAATGAGGGTTAGGGTTGCATTAGCAATAAAGGGCATCAAGTACGAGTCCAGGCCCCAGAACTTATTGGCCGGCGTAGATGAGCTTCTGCTTGAGATGAACCCGGTTCACAAGAAAATCCCGGTTCTGATTCACAATGGAAAACCCATTTGTGAGTCAATGATAATTGTTGAGTACATAGATGAGATGTGGAAGGATAAATCTCCATTGCTCCCTTCTGATTCTTACCAGAGAGCTCAAGCTAGATTCTGGGCTGATTTTGTTGACCAAAAGGTGCTATCTTGATCACTATAATCGTTTTAATTTATCTGTTGTATTTTGATTATCAGTTTTGGTGTTCAAATGTGGAACCAGATCTCTTTATCGTCAAGAAGGATACCGTTTACAAAAGGAGAAGAGCAAGAAGTATGCAAGAAAGAATTCATGGATGCACTCAAGTTAATGGAACAAGAGTTGGGTGCCAGGACTTTCTTTGGTGGTGACAAGTTTGGGTTCGTGGATATTGCTTTGATTACTTTCTATACCTGGTTTTATACCTACGAGACTTTCGGAAACTTTAGCATTGAAGAGTATTATCCCAAATTAATGGCGTGGGGAAAGCGTTGTATGGAGATTGCGAAAGTTTCAGACTCTTTACCTCATCCACACAAGGTTTACGAATATTTTTCGAGCCTCGATCTTCAGATGATTTATCAACGTTTCTGGTTGCTACGTCGTTGAGTAGTATTATTATATGTGTGACTTTGTCAGTAGTACTAATTGTGGTTTTGTCCAATATATATACGTTTTGTTGTGTGTTGTGAACTGTGTGATAATAAAGGCTAGGGTAGTGTTCATGCACTCTGGTGTGGTACATGCTGCTGAGAAGAGTTTCTCTGTAATTGGTTTCTTGTATTCCACGCTCAGTTGAATGCTAATTATCTCCTTCTATATTCTAACATAATTGATGTCGTAAAGGTTATCTTGAGGCACATGCAGGCATACGCGCTATCCATTACAGAGCGAGCGCCTATACGCACGCTATCGCATTAGTGAAAGCATTGGGTTCGGTATCTCCAGGTACGTACTCTACCCCTGGATGGTAAGGACCGCCTGTGTATTTGAATAAGTAATGAGAAGTCCTGCCATCCCCACCCAAGGCTCAACCATCCTCGACGTAGGTTGCTCCTTCTAATTATTCTAACATCATTGATGTCGTAAAGGTTATCTTGAGAATCTGTTAATAATCATTTTTATTTTTTGTAAAATTTACAGGGCTGTTCGTTTATAAATTAAAAACAAGATATGAGAATGTATCAGTCAAGTTTTTATTTATAGGACGTGTCTGTTTAAAACTTGTTTGTAGCATGCTTTCAACAATTCTTTTCATTCAATTTTTTTTAAAGAAACAAATTTTTTATAGGATACCTAACCTATTGATCGTATCTTCAAAATTAATTAAATTGATGCGAAAAGGTCAGGTATCATTAAAATTATTTTCCTCATGTATATAAGATATTTTTTATTTTTAGACAATTAAATATTTGTTTTTTAATTTTAATTTTCTATATTTTAATTTTTTCCAATTTCAATCTTTTTTTATTAGAATAGAATTTTCAAAATTCTGACGTGGCAGCCAAAAAATCTAACGTGGTAGTCAAATATCGATTGCCATGTCAAGGGTTTTGAAGACAAAAAATGACTGAAAATGGAAATAAATTAAATTATAGACGACCAAAATTGTAAAACAAACACTTAATTGTCTAAAGATGAAAAATATCTTATATATGTGATCAAAATTGAAATTATTATTATTATTATTATTATTATTATTATTATTATTATTATTATTATTGCATCAATTCCAAAAAAAAAAACCCACAAGGTCAATTCGATATGAAATTATCCTTTATTTTTAAGCAATATAAACAAATTTCTTAATTTCTTTTTTCTTTCAGTCTTTTAAAAGAGGATATAATATTTGGGTGAACCAAACTATTCATATTATTATATTAATAAGAAATAAAATTAATTTTTTTGAATGAAGTGATTATGCATAGTTTATATTATATATAATATATGCTCCATCCAACTCCTTCCCTAAAAACAGTCATATTTCTTCAAAATATAACTTTTTGTATATTTATTTATCAAATCCATCGATCTTCTTCATGAATTTGTTTTTATTTTCTTTTATAAGGATAATAAATAAAAAATTAAATTAATGAATAATTAACATTAACTTTTAAAATATGAGAAGGGTTTTTGGAGTCTTGGAACGGATCCTACTTGCCCGCCTAATCTATTTTAAAATTCGGCCAAACCTAAAACTTTAATTAACCACCAAGAAAATGGTAGATTACAGAAATTAAATAGCAAGTTATTGAAAAAAAAATCTGAGAGGGGGCTATTGGTCATTGAGATGATTTTACCCTCTCACAAAAATATATTTTATACAATCAATCTTTTACAATATATTTCTTCCAGGCCAATTGCATGTATCAATCTTCTTTGATCGTACAAGTTACCACATATATATATATATATATATATATATATATATCAATATTTCCACTATTTGTAAGGTGTTCTAAAAATTGATTTAGATGGCTTCTAATTGCAGTGATTTTTTCCTATTCGGCTACCTTAAACACTGGATGGCTGTAGGTGGAGCTAAATTTTAAGTGGTGTACATTACCAATATTTTGATTTGAATGATTTTTTAAAAAGACTCCTAATATCAATTTTACAAAATTAATATAAAATACAAAAATTGAAGCATTTAAAAAATTTAAAATATCAATATTATCACTAAAAAATGGCATTTAAATTTAAAATAATTAATTAATTCCAGTTTGACTTTAAACTAATTTCCCGATAATTAACTTTGCCTTTTTTTTTTTAAACTAATATCAGTATTCATTCTAGGAGACAATATATAATGGTACTAAAGATATAAATTAAATTGATTTAGAAACTTAAATTAGCAAACCATAAATTATATTATCACTAAAAATTTGAAAATAGAAACATATATATATATATATATATATATATATATATATATATATATATATATAGAAAAGACATTATACTATAATATTAGAAATATAAATTAAAATTTTAAATTTAAATTAACAAATCATCAATTATATTATAGTAAAATTTTAACAATAAAAACATACATAGAATAATACAGAAAAAAAATACATTATATTGAAACTATAAGTATAAAATAAAATTTAAACTTAAATTAACAACCTACGATTTTTAACCGACGTCTTATGTAAAAGAATGTAAAAAAGTCATAAAATAAATATAAAAAAAAAGAACATACATATATAAATATAAAATAAAAGTAAAACATACGTAAATGATATGAATATATAAAAGACATACACAAATAAATATAAAAAAAAAGTATTAAAAGAAAGAACATGTAAATGAATACAAAATAATAATAAGAGAGGCCACCTCCATGTAAAAGAAAAAAAGTATTAAAATTTGATTTTTGTTTCGGGTACGAATCAACCAACTCACCAAACCCATATAAGGTTTGACTTATCCCAACAAGTGACGGGCCTCGAGTGTTCGAGTCCAATTGAATATTCTTTTATGTATCTTTAATTTTAAAATAGTTCATAATTTATTCATTTAAGTTTTAGCTATAAGTTATAATTCTAATATTATTATAGTTTGTCATTTTCTGTATTGATTTTCTTATATTTTTATTTTAAAAAATAATTCATGATTTGTTATTTTAAGGTTTAATTATAATTTATATTTCTAAGTAAAGTTGGAGTTTATTAATTTATTTCAAAATTAATTAATTACTCTTTTTTAAGATAATATAAATAAATGTTTAATTTTTCTATATTTTTGTACGATACATATTAAAAGTTTATTTCTTTTAAAAATTCAACCTAAGTCCAGTTATTAATCCACAAGATTCTCAAGAATTCCAGGGCAATGGCGGATGAACTGATCATTCTGGATCTCATATCACCCCAAGAGAAGGGGTTAGTTAGAGTTGAGTCGATTGAAGAAGATGTAAGCAACAAGACCCCATTATTCCTAAAAGTGAATCCTCTTCATAAAGAAATACCTGGTAGGAGATATTATTAGTTCAGAACAAATGATCCCACGTGAACGTGTCAATTATTCATAATAAATAAACCAATTAGATTATTCACGATAAGTTGAATAAACGCGTGCTTAACTTAAAACATCTTTGAACAACAGGCCACATAAGCTGACATAATTGACGGGATATTGTATTCTAGAAGAGAATTAGGTACTATTCCAAGTCAGCATCAAATATCAACATCCAATACTAGTCTTTGATCCACATTCCATTTTTTCAAAATTGACACCCCCAAGTCTTTGATCAATCGTCTCTATCAAGATGGCATTATTTTTGATGTATCAAAAGAAAACTTCCCAAAAAGTCGTTATGTATTTCATTTCCGGAGAAATTTGACTATGCTAAGGTACCGTATAATTAAGAGAAATTAAGGACTCCAAAACATTTGCAGCAATGAATCAATTTCTTAAAGTTACCTTAACCTTTTTGTTCATCTGCTCTTTCATAATCCCTGCATCTGCAGATGATACTATAGCTTCTTCAGAGAGCATCAGAGATGGAGAAACGTTGGTTTCATCAGGTGATATTTTCGAACTCGGGTTTTTCAGTCTTGGAAATTCCACGAATCGATACCTGGGAATGTGGTACAAGAATATACCTGACAGGAAATATGTTTGGGTTGCCAACAGACAACTTCCTCTTACAAACAACACAGGCGTTTTGAGGCTCACACAGCCTGGAAATCTGGTCCTGTTAAACGACACTAATGGCATCATCGTATGGTCATCCAACTCGTCCACGTCTGTCGCGAATCCAGCAGCACAATTATTAGACAATGGGAATCTCGTGGTGAAGGATGCAAACGAGAATTTTGTTTGGCAGAGTTTCGATCATCCATCCGACACATATTTACCAGGGATGAGTGTCGGATGGAATTATGTGACGGGGCATGAGACGTACTGCGTATCATGGAGAAGCGATGATGATCCAAGTCCAGGTGAGTTTTCAATTCACCTGGATCCAACTGGATACCCACAAATGTTGGCTAAAAGAGGCAATATTGTCTGGAATAGACATGGACCCTGGAATGGTGTCAGGTTCAGTGGGGCGCCAGATACAAGCGAGGATCGTATATACACGTTAACGTTGTGGATAAACGAGAATGAGGTGAAGTATAGGGAAGATAGTACTGATCCATCAGTTTTTTCCAGGTCCGTTGTGAGCCCAGAAGGTGATTCCATACGCTGGGTGTGGGATTCTCAATCCCAAGAATGGGCTAATTATAGAAGCTTGGAGGTAGATAATTGTGATAGCTACAATACATGTGGTGCAAATGGCATTTGCAACACTGGAAACTCTCCACCCTGTAGATGTCTAGACAGATTTGTGACGAGAGGCCAAGAAAGTTGGACTGGAACAGACAGGACGAGTGGATGTAATAGAAGGGTAGAGTTGGGCTGTGGAAGTGATGTATTCGTGAAGTACTCTGGAATCAAATTGCCAGATGCACAAAACTCGACGTACAATGAACAGATTATTAGGCTTGAAGATTGCGAAGCAGAGTGCTCGAGAAACTGTACTTGTACGGCCTACACGCAGTTGAATATCAGTGGATCAGGAAGTGGATGCCTGTTTTACCATGGAGACTTTGTCGACGTAAGAACTCTGTCTACAGCTGGACAAGATCTTTACATCAGAATGGCTTATGCAGAGAGAGGTAAGAAATTGTTTAGACATGCTTTTTAATTACTGAGTCGGGTATTTAGAACACAGAGGAATCAAAAATTGACATAGTGTTTATTGTATTTTTTTTGCATAGAAATTGTTGCAGGCTCTAAAGGTGGAAACAGAGTGATACTTATAGCTAGCTTGACATCAGTGGTGGGTGTAGTTCTCGTGTGCCTATGCCTCTTTTTGATCATTAGACGGAGGAGGAAGAAGAATCCGAGACTGGGACAAGAAGGTATAATGAATTTGAATAGGCTGAAGAATATCTATAACAATATTGATTACTGATTGTCTCTCTGACTCATGTTCCACAGCTGCAGGGCCATTAATTGAAAGTCGTGTCGAGAAGGCAGAGCTACCATTCTTCAACTTATCCACAATAATAAAAGCTACAGATGATTTTTCAAACAATAGAAGGATTGGTGAGGGTGGATTTGGACCTGTTTACAGGGTATACTTCTTGAATCTCTTGAGTTATTATGTAGTTATTATGTGAAAACAACACAAAATGTTGGGCAAACTCAAATATCTCATGTTCGAGTTTTGGGTTTAGGGCAAGCTAGAAGACGGGCAGGAAATTGCAGTGAAACGTTTGTCAAAAACCTCCACACAAGGAGTTGGTGAGTTAAAGAACGAAGTGCTGCTAATTGCCAAACTTCAACATCGCAATTTGGTGAGGACTTTAGGATGTTGTGTTGAAGGAGAGGAGAACATGTTGATTTATGAATACATGCCTAACAGTAGCCTCGACTTGATTTTATTTGGTAACAACTCTGAATTTTCAATACACTTTCCAATATAATTGTGCATCATGAGAACAATAATTTCACAGTATGCTTTAACAGATCCAACGAAAAGCATGCTACTTGACTGGGAAAAACGTTTCAATATTATCAATGGAATTGCAAAGGGACTATTGTATCTTCATCAAGATTCCAGGTTGAGAATTATTCATCGAGACCTTAAAGCTAGCAACATATTGCTAGATGCTGACATGATTCCGAAAATATCAGACTTTGGCCTTGCCAGAATATTTGGAGGAAACGAAACTGAAGCTCAAACACGCAGAGTTGTTGGAACATAGTAAGAATCTCAAACAAACTGATAAATCAAAAGTTTCTCATTGGTGTATCTTATGACATTGTTTTTCTTTCCAATGCCGTCACAGTGGATACATGTCTCCAGAATACGCAATAGACGGGCTGTTCTCAATCAAATCCGATGTGTTTAGCTTTGGTGTTCTTGTGCTAGAAATTGTGAGTGGAAAGAGAAACAGAGGATTCTTCCTCGAAGATCACAATCTTAACCTTCTTGGACATGTAAGTCTTATTTTCTGGAATGATTTGTAGCCAAAAATGTGTCATATATCTCAATCATATTTGCAATTTTGGACAGGCATGGAAACTTTACAAAGATGACAAATCACACAAACTAGTAGACCCTTCTATAGGCAACTCGCTCGACTTATCCCAAGTCCTACGCTCGATCCATGTGGGACTTTTATGCGTGCAAAAATCTCCAGAAGACAGGCCAAGTATGTCTTCAGTAGTTTTTATGTTAGGGAACGAAGTTGCACTGCCTGAAGCTAAACAGCCCGGTTTTTTCACCGAAAGAGATGTTTATGTGGATCAGAGTAGTAGTAGCACAAACGCATATTCAGAGAATCAAGTAACAATTACGTGGATGGAAGGCAGATAGAATCAATTCCTATAGAGTATTTACCCATGTTAGTAGTATATACATGTATCTCATACCAAAATATTGTTAATAAACTCTAAAGTACAGGCTAATACTGTTTCTTTTCCATGTGATATGTATTAATCGATGAATTATTATGAGCATCCATCTAACGAATGAAATACTAATTAAACATGCTTGTATTATGCTGTTATTAAAGGATATGCATTAGAGCATATTTATTGGCACTATAATATGCTGTTATTGACTTTTGCTCTTTATTCTGAATTAGCAAGTGCATCAGCTCTCTCTGCATCTCAAAAGTATCACCAAAGAAGAAAGAAGTTGAGAATCACATTATATTTGGAAAGTGAAAGAGTCAAATTATATACTGATTGGGAGTTACGTGCTTAAACATTTCGTAAATGCATTTACCCTTTTTGTTTTTATTCCTCATTTCAAGTTCAAATATATTCGATAACATTTGACAGATGCCTATTTGATAAAATTCAATTATTGAATCATTTTCAAACAAACTGCACTCAACCCAAACTTTTAAAATATAATAAATAGACACAATAAATTTGTTTCTCACGTAGATCGAGTTTATTAGTAATGTCATCCGAAGAAATTAAATTACAGCTATAATACAATTTAGAAAATATGCTCACTTCTGTTAATACCATAATTAGAAATGTGAAGACAAAACATTCCCAATAAATAAGTAATTAAATTTATACAAAAGAGGTTTTTATAAACGTAATATCTTTCGACACACTACATAAGCAAAAAAATACTGCATTATTTTAATTTGCAAGTTTTGTTACTTATCTCCATCAATTTACACTATTTTGTTTAGTATATATCCGATATATATTATCTTTTGTTAAACTACATAATTTTAATTTGCAAGTTTTGTTACTTATCCCCATCAGTTTACACTATTTTGTTTAGTATATATCCGATATATATTATCTTTTGTTAAACAATGAATTATATCTATGATATCTATTATTTTTTAAATAATATAAGTCAAATAATTGAAATATTTTTATGTCGATATTGAAGATATAATATTACGATATGTATGCTCAGTTGAAATATGTATATATCATATTTAACTTATCTGCAAACTCATCCATAATATGATATCAATCAAATCAGTTTTGCAATATCTATATATCAATATTTAACATATTCATATCATAATGTCAATATATCGATATATATCATTTTTTATAACTACTTCACATTTTTTATATATAAGTCACATATTTCATTCCTCATCATTCACAATCACAGTTCTTTTTTTAATTTTGCTTTAGTTTTATTAGTAATTTTTATCAATATATCGATATATATCATTTTTTATAACTACTTCACATTTTTTATATATAAGTCACATATTTCATTCCTCATAATTCACAATCACAGTTCTTTTTTAATTTTGCTTTAGTTTTATTAGTAATTTTTTAACTTTTGTTTTATCAGTGAGAAAAATATTGTATCTTTGCTTTTATTTTATCAACCATTTTTTTTAATTTAATTTCAATCATAGTTCTTTTTTAATTTTACTTTATTAGCAATTTTTTTACTTTTATTTTATCAGTGAGAAAAATATTGTATCTTTGCTTTTATTTTATCAACCATTTTTTAATTTAATTTTATTAATAATTTTATTTCAGGATCATTCATATTACTATGAAAAATATTGTATGATAAGGTTTTAATTTTGCTTTAGTTTTATTAGTAATTTTTAAATTTTGTTTTATCAATGAGAAAAATATTACTCCCTCCGTGCCGGATTACTTTGCACATCAAATTGGGCACAATTTTTAAGAAAAAGTGAATATTTTCTTTTTAATTGAGGGTATAATGGTTAAATTGGGCACAATTTTTAAGAAAAAATTTGAATATTAAATGGTATTGTGTGAGAAAAAGTAATGACATTCTTTGTAAATAAATGTGTATTGTGAGGGTGTTAATTATGTTAAAATTTGCCATTTTTGGGTGTGCAAAGTGTTTGGGGACAAACTAAAAAGGAAAGTGTGCAAAGTGTTAAGGGACGGAGGGAGTATATGTTTGTTTTTATTCTATCAACATTTTTGTAAATTTAATTTTATTAATAATTTTATTTCATAATCATTCAGTTTATTATAAAAAATATTATATATTTAAGTTTATTTTATCATAGTAAAAACATATCTCAAATTTTAATTATTGCATATAAGTATAATATGTATGATTTGTTTAGTTAATCAAGATTTTTATTATTATTCAAATAAAATATTATATTATTTAACATTTTAATTTTATATAATTAAAGTATTTTAAATATTAATATGGAATAGATTAATTGTGAAATATAATAACAATTAAAATCTAAAGAAAACAAAATAAAAAAGAAAGGTAAATGAATAAAAAAAGAAAATATAGAAAGAAAAAAATGAATAAAAAATTAAAAGAAAACAAAAAATTAACACCCGTAAGTGTGACGATAAGCTATCAATCAAAGAATTGAAGTATATTTTTCAAATCAAATATCCAATCATCACACCAATAATTAGTATGTAAAGAACTGAGTATGAAACAAAGATTGAAAAAAAACAGAAAATCGATCATATAAAATAACAAAAACAATAATTAAGAACACAAATAATTAGTAAGTAAAGAACTGAGTATGAAACGAGGATTGAAAAAAAACAGAAAATAGATCACATAAAATAACAAAACAATAATTAAGAACACAACCAATTTTACGATTCGATCCTCCTTCATGGATCTACTCCATAGGAGATAAATGCATTTATTGATCGATGAAGAAATCGAAGAACTCAGTAAAAGAGGGAATTCACAATAAAAGATAGTGGAAATATACTAATAATCATAACATAAAATTAAAAAAACTCACCTCATAAGAAAACAAGTTTTTTTATCCAAAATAAAAATAACATACTTATCCCTTTTAATCATTTCACCCACCATAAAACAAGTTAGATTATTTTTTTTACTTTTTATCTCTTTCATCTTTTCTTCTTTCCTAAATATAAATATAATTTAGTAAAAAATTTCATCTTCTAACTGTTGTTCAAAAAAAGTAAAATAAATATTATATTTAAGTGTAGTAAAATGTAGTTTATAAATTTTAAAATCAAAATATGTATTTTTATATGTAAATCGATACTTAAAAAAATGAATAAATTGCAAGAACTCGAAAATCTATAGGGAGAACAAATTATGGTTGTCAAATATGCAAAAATCTTATTGTGATCTACATCCGTGATCTAAGTTGCTGGAAAAAATAGATCACGAATCTACATTCAAATACCATTTTTCAACAAATTAAATCACCATGATCTAGACCACAATACTCAAACTGATCTATAATAATATCAATTATAATAATTATAGTGTAATCTTAAAAAAATTGATAATTTTATTTTTCAAAATTACATTTGTAAGTATTTTTATAAATTGAATATTATATCAAAACTAAAATAAAAAAGTTTTAAAAAATTATTTCTAAAATCTGAAAATATTAGATTTTAATTAAAATATTTATAATAAATCCTACAAAAATTCAAAAATTTAATTTTCAATTTTTTTAAATTTCTTTAAGATACTATTATTCATATAATAATAACAATAATATTATTAATAATAATAGTAACAATTATAAATAGTAAAAAATTATAATAATTAAAAAAGTATAATAAATCTTAAAAAATTATAAACTATTTTGAAAAATCTTGAAAAATTGTAGAAAGTAATCATTTTTTAAAAACCCAAAATTTTTATTTCCAAGATCTGAATATATTAGTTTAAAGTATTATTATTTAATAACAATATTATTAGTAATTAAAATAGTTATAATAAATCTTAAAAACTTCGTAAACATATTTTTAAAAACTGTCTTTAGAATTGTAACTATTTTTTATAAATTGAAAATTATTTCTAAAATCTTAAAAACTATTTTTAAGATATTATTAGTAGTATTCAATAATAATAATAATATTAATAAAACTAATTATAATAAGTATTAAAAATTCATCTATTCTTAAATTGTGAAATTGTCCTTTAAAAACTATATATTATTATTAGTTATAATAAATATTAAAAATTCATCCATTTTTAAAAATCTGAAATTGTCTTTAAAAAAAAAACAAAAAACAAATGGGATCACCCTAACACTTGTTCATCCTCTCCCTTTAAAAAAAAAAACAAAAAACAAATGGGATCACCCTAACACTTGTTCATCCTCTCTCTCTTCACACGGCTTTCCCTACCGCCGCCGCCGTAACTCTAGATCGCCGACCGCTGCGATCCGCCTACAGCCGTAGCACATGTCTCTTCTAAACACCGTTCTTTCTGCCGTTGCTCATCTCCATCTCAAGCTTTGCCGACCTCCGCGCGGGCACTGCCGCGCACTACCACCAGTCCCCCGACCCCAGATATCCATCCCTACCGCCGCCGCCGTAACTCTAGATCGCCACCGCCGCGATCCGCCAATAGCCGTAGCACATATCTCTTCTAAACACCGTTCCTTCTGCCGTTGCTCATCTCCATCTCCAGCTTTGCCGACCACCACGCGGGTAACAGATCCGCCGCCCAACACCACCACTACGCTGGCACTGCCGCACACTACCACGGTACCACCAGTCCCCCGAAATTTTCATCTAAGTCACTGAAAAGGAGCTCCAAATTCGGGCCCCTTTTTTTCAAACGTATTCATTATCCCGTTTCTGTAAGTAACACACGACTTCTTCTTCGGCTGAATGAAAAACACGATCTCGTAACACGATTTGAACACTTGCAAACGGATGTATTATTGTCAAGGTAAATATCCATGCCAAGTCTTTGATGCGTATCCAACTGGAAACTTTTTGGGAAAATCAATGTACAAGCCATGAGGCCTTCTGTCCGTGTCCACCGTGCTATTACCGTTTGATAGAAGAGGGAGAAAATATATAGTTGTGAAAGACTTCAAAACAAGTGCAGCACAATTATTAGACGCGGGGAATCTAGTTGTGAAGGATGCAAATAATGATTTGGTTTGGCAGAGTTTTGATAATCCATCTGACACGATTTTACCAGGGATGAGCGTGGGATGGAATTATGTGACGGGGCTGGAGATGTGGTGTGTATTCTGTTCACATGGATCCCATTGGATATCCACAAATTTTGGGTAAAAGAGGTAATACTGTCTGGAATAAAGTTGGTCCATGGAATGGTGTTCGGTTCAGTGGAGCACCAGATACAAGCACGGGTGAAATCACGTTAAGTGTGGACAAGAATGAGGTGAAGTATAGGGAAGATATTGCTGATCCATCAATTGCTTCCAGCTCCGCTGTGAGACTGGATGGTCTTTGGGTGCGCTCGATATGGAATTCTCAAACGCAAGCGTGGAGCGTTTATAGAAGAGTATTATAGAGTAGTTTGTTGCAAAGCATTAGCTTTCTGTTTTTTGTCATGTTTTCTAATCATGGGACAAAACAACACTAAGTCCACATTATGTTTGACAGATCAAACCAAAAGTATGTTACTTGATTCGAAAAAAACGTTTCAATATCATCAATGGAATTGCAAAGGGACTTCTATATCTTCATCAAGATTCAAGATTGAGAATTATCCATCTGAGACCTCAAAGCTAGCAATATATTTCTAGATGCAAATATGAGTCCAAAGATATCAGATTTTGGCCTAACTAGAGGTTTTGGAGAGAAAGAGACTGGAGCAAAGACGTGCAGAGTTGTTGGAACATGGTAAGAATCCCAACAAACTTATACATCAAATTTTCTCATTGGTAACAGGAAACATTATTTTTCCTTCCAATACCCCATCACAGCGGATATAGGTCTCCAGGATATGCAATAGACAGGCTGTTCTCAATCAAATCCGATGTATTTAGCTTTGGTGTTCTTGTACTAGAAATTGTGAGCGGAAAGAGAAACAAAGGATTCTCCCTCAGATCACAATCTCAACCTTCTTGGACATGTAAGTATTATTTCATTTGGCCAACATTTGTAGCCAAAAATGTATATCATATCTCAACCATTACACAAATTGGGTAGGCATAGAGACTTTACAAAGAAGAGAACTCTCACGAACTAGCCTGGTTCTCGTCTCTAGGCAACTCATTCGACTTATCTCAAGTGCTGCGCTCGATCCATGTTGGACTTTTATGAGTGCAAAAATCTCCACAAGATAGGTCAAGCATGTCTTCAGTAGTTTTTATGTTAGGGAATGAAGTTTCACTGCCTGAAGCTAAACAACCTGATCTTTTCACCGAACGAGATGCTTTTGTGGATCAGAGTTGTAGTAGCATAGATGCAGCATATTCAGTTAATCAAGTTACAATTACGTGGATGGAAGACAGATAGAACCAAATGTCTTAGCCTTCTATAGACTATTTACCCATGTTAATCAAGGACAATTAGAACTATATACACCTACATATTGTTAATAAACATTAAAATACAGAGACTAATAGTGTTTTTTTTTCTCTTCATGTCATGTTTCAACATATTTGGCAATAATTACCGTTGCCTATTTGATTTATTTCAATTATTGAATTATATTCAAATAAAAATTAAATTGTAATTTGCACTCAACCTAAACTCTTAAAATAAATTAAATAAACACAAACATATTTGTTTCTTACGTTACCTGAACGTAGATCGAATTTATTGGTAATGTTATCAGATTAAATTAAATTAAATTGCAGCTATAATACAATTTATAAAAAATCATCTCTTCTGTTAATACCCTAATTAGAAATGTGAAGTCAAAACATTCCCAATAAACAACTAATTAATACCATAATTAGAAATGTGAAGTCAAAACATTCCCATAAATAACTAATTAGATTCTACAAGAGAGTGGGGTCAAAACATTCCCAATAAATAACTAATTAATACCTTAATTAGAAATGTGAAGTCAAAACATTCCCAATAAATAAATAACTAATTAGATTATACAAGAGAGGTTTCATAAATGCTTATACGCAATATCTTTGAACAGACTACATAAGTGTGACGATAAGCTATCTATCAAAGAATTGAAGTATATTTTCAGATCAAATATGCAATCACCACACCAATAATTAGTTAGAAAACGACTGCGAACACGGATTGAAATTGATTTATATGAAATAACAAAACAGTAATCAAGAAAGCAAACAAGATTACAGCCAATTTTACGGTTCGATCCTCCTTCATGGATCTACTCCATCCATGGGAGATAAATGCCATAATTGATATCAACTTAAAACCCACTTCCACCCTCTCAAAAACCTAACTGGAATAAACTTGTAAGCAATCCTTTTGCTCTGAAGGATATCTAGCTTACAACTGAATCTTTAATGATGCAAAAAACCTCTCTCGAAAAGCTTATATAAACACTGAAAAAGGCCAGGAAACCGAAATTCGTTGATGGGGAATGACACTGTTCATAACAGCTTTCTTAACCATTTTTCAAACTTATTTATTATAGTGTGTCTTCTAGTAAAACGACTTCTTCGTCTGAATGAAAAAACGACTTTTTCATATATTCAAGCACGTCATTAACTTAACTTTCAATGCTAACAAACGGATGTATTATTTCAAGTCAACCCAGAAATCCAATTTTCACAATTTTGTCATGGGATCTGAATTCAGGACAATTTGGACTCTCGTAAATTGCCGTGGTATTACCGATTGATAGAAGAAGAATAAAGTAATAAGCTGTGAAGGACTTCAAAACAAGTGCAATCATGGATCAATTCCGAAAAATTACCTCCATCTTTTTGTTGTTGTGCTCTTTCATAATCCCTGCAGTTTATGCTGCAAACGATACTATAGATAGTTCTGAGAGCTTAAGAGACGGAGAAACTTTGGTTTCATCAGGTGGCATGTTTGAGCTCGGGTTTTTCAGTCCTGGAAATTCCACGAATCGGTATTTGGGCATATGGTACAAGAATATATCAGTTAGGACATATGTTTGGGTTGCCAACAGAGAAGCTCCACTCACTACTAAATCAGGTGTCTTAAGGGTTACACAGCCTGGAAATTTGACCCTTTTCAACGACACCCATGGCAACATCATATGGTCAACCAACGGGTCCATATCATCTGATGGAAATCCAGCTGCACAATTATTGGACTCAGGGAATCTGGTGGTGAAGGATGTTGGGGTAGAGAATTTCACTTGGCAAAGTTTTGACCATCCATCGGACACGAATTTACCAGGCAGGAGCTTAGGATTGAATCTTGTAACAGGTGTGGAGAATTACATGTCATCATGGAAAAGCAATGATGATCCAGCTCCAGGCAATTTTACGACTCACATGGATCCTACAGGATATCCACAAATTACTAAAAAAGTGATCCCACAGGATATCCACAAATTGTACTAAAAAAGTGTCAAACGATCGTGTATAAAAGTGGGCCCTGGAATGGGCAACTATTCAGTGGTACACCAAGTCCGAAAACAGTACTAATTTTTATGACATTACGAATGAATAAGAATGAGGTGAAGTATGTGGATAGTGCTAGACTACAATCAGTTGTTAGCAAGCTTATGTTGAGCCGCAGTGGTGTTTTACAGCGCTTGACATGGAAAAAGCAATCTGAATCCTGGAGCGTTTACAGGGAAATGCCTAGATATTTGTGATAATTACAATTCGTGTGGTGCATATGGAAATTGCAACATTGGAAAGTCTCCACCCTGTGGATGTCTTGACAGGTTTGTGCCTAAAGATCCAGCAAGTTTGAATGGAGCAGATTGGTCGAATGGATGTGTTAGAAGGATAGCATTGAGCTGTCATGGAGAGGTTTTCTTGAAGTCCTCTGGAATTAAGATGCCAGATGCACAAAACTCGTCCATCAATGAACAGATGGTTGCACTTGTAGACTGTGAAGCACTGTGCTCGAGGAACTGTAATTGTACGGCCTACACGCAGTTGAATATAAGTGGATCGGGAAGTGGATGCATGTTTTACCATGGGGACTTGATCGACATCAGAACTCTATCTTCAGGGGTACAACATCTTTACATCAGAATGGCTTCTGCGGAGAGAGGTAAGAATTTATAGGCTCATTTTCATGCTTGTGGACATTTTTGTTACTATAATAAGGTTTAAATTTCAAAGTTAGCTACTTATAACACAAATATATATTTTGTTTGGATAGAAATCGGTATAGGCTCTATAAGGAAAAAAATACTGATAGCAAGTTTGACATCAGTGGCGGGAATAGTTGTTGTGAGCCTAAGCCTCTTTTATATTTTCACACGGAAAAGGAAGAAGGAATTGAGATTCAAAGAAGGTATAATGAATATGAAATAGGTCGAAGAATATGCACCGGAGAATATACTGATTAGTATTAATTATTGCAGGACCATTTGGCAGAAATCATGCCAAAGAAGCAGAGTTGCCATTCTTCAACTTGTCTACTATATTGCAAGCTACACATCATTTTTCAATTGATAACAAGCTTGGTGAAGGTAGTTTTGGACCTGTTTACAAGGTATAACATACCACAATTTCTCCACATCTTAATTATGTAGAAATAACATAAAGTAGGCAGAAACTTCATTAACTGACAATCATGTTTCTAAGTTTTGGCTTTAGGGCATGCTGGAAGACGGGCAGGAAATTGCTGTGAAACTTTTGTCAAAAACCTCCTCACAAGGAGTTGATGAGTTGAAGAATGAAGTGATTTTGATTGCAAAACGTCAGCATCGCAATTTGGTCAGGACTTTAGGATATTGTGCAGGAGAGGAAAACATGTTGATCTACGAATACATGCCTAACAATAGCCTTGACTTGATTTTATTTGGTAAGTGCTATGATTTGCTACAAACGATTGTATTATAGAGTAGTTTGTTGCAAAGCATTAGCTTTCTGTTGTTTGTCATGTTTTCTAATCATGCAACAAAACAACACTAAGTCCACATTATGTTTTGATAGATCAAACCAAAAGTATGTTACTTGATTGGATAAAACGTTTCAATATCATCGATGGAATTGCAAAGGGGCTTCTATATCTTCATCAAGATTCAAGATTGAGAATTATCCATCGAGACCTCAAAGCTAGCAATATACTTCTAGATGCAAATATGAGTCCAAAGATTTCAGATTTTGGCCTAGCTAGAGGTTTTGGAGGGAATGAGACTGAAGCTAAGACGCGTAGAGTTGTTGGAACATAGTAAGAATCCCAACAAACTTATACATCAAATTTTCTCGTTGGTAACTTGAAACATTATTTTTCCTTCCAATCGCTGGTAACTTGAAACATTATTTTTCCTTCCAATACCCTGTCAAGCGGATACATGTCTCCAGAATATGCAATAGACGGGTTGTTCTCAATCAAATCCGATGTATTTAGCTTTGGTGTTCTTATGCTAGAAATTGTGAGCGGAAATAGAAATAGAGGATTCTCCCTCATAGATCACAATCTCAACCTTCTTGGATATGTAAGTATTATTTCATCTGGCCAACATTTGTAGCCAAAATATATATCTCAACCATTTCACAAATTGGACAGGCATGAAGACTTTATAAAGAAGAGAACTCTCACGAACTAGTAGACCCTTCTCTAGGCAACTCATTCGACTTATCTCAAGTACTGCGCTCAATCCATGTGGGACTTTTATGCGTGCAAAAATCTCCACAAGATAGGCCAAACATGTCTTATGTTGTTAATATGTTAGGGAATGAAGTTGCACTGTCTGAAGCTAAACAACCTGGTTTTTTCACCGAAAGAGATGTTTTCACCAATCAGAGTTCTAACAGAGAAAATGAAAAATATTCGGAGAATCAAGTTACAATTACGTCAATGGAAGGTAGATAGAATCATCTGCATTAGCCCCTTTAGACTATCTACCTATGTTAATCTTGGACAATTAGTACTATATACATATATATATATATATATATATCTTATATTAGAATGTTTTTTAATAAACATCAACGAACAAACTGATAGTGTTTTTTTTTTTCATTTGATATGTACTGGGTGAATTATTTAATATTCAGAGAATCAAGTTACAATTATGTTAATGGAAGGTAGATAGAATCATCCGCATTAGCCCCTTTAAACCATCTACCTATGTTAATCTTGGACAATTAGTACTATATACATATATATATATCTTATATTAGAATATTTTTTAATAAACATCAACGAACAAACTGATAGTGTTTTTTTTTTCATTTGATATGTATTGGGTGAATTATTTAATATTCAGAGAATCAAGTTACAATTATGTTAATGGAAGGTAGATAGAATCATCCGCATTAACCCTTTTAAACCATCTACCTATGTTAATCTTGGACAATTAGTACTATATACATATATATATATATATATATATCTTATATTAGAATATTTTTTAATAAACAATAACGAACAAATTGATAGTGTTTTTTTTTTTCATTTGACATTATTCAATATTCAGAGAATCAAGTTACAATTACATGAATGGAAGGTAGATAGAATCATCTACATAAGCCCCTTTAAACTATCTACCTATGTTAATCTTGGACAATTAGTACCATATATATATATATATACATATATATATATATATCTTATATTAGAATATTAATAAACGTCAACGAACAAACTGATAATGTTTTTTTTTCCCATTTGACATGTACTGGTGGGCAAATTATTCAATATTCAGAGAATCAAGTTACAATTACGTGAATGGAAGGTCGATAGAATCATCTGCATTAGCCCCTTTAGACTATCTACCTATGTTAATCTTGGACAATTAGTACTATATACATATATATATATCTTATATTAGAATATTTTTTAATAAACGTCAACGAACAAACTGATAGTGTTTTTTTTTTCGATTTGACATGTACTTATGGGTGCATTATTATGAATATGTATCTATGAAATGTATGATGTGTCTCTTACACATTTCAAAATTCCTACATCCCAATAATATTGATCAACTCTTAGGGTATGTGTTTTGGAATTACGTAGGATTTGAAAAATTCGATTTTGAAATATTGGATTTAGTAATAAAGGTGAATAGTTAAAATTTGTATTTGTTATGAGATTTTACGGTATGATTATTATTGTAGATATTAAATCAATACTGGAAAAAAAAAATTTGATGGATTTGATAATTTTTGACCAAATTTTCTAAACAAACACAGATTTGGAATTTTAAAATCCCAGGTGCAAAACTCTAAACAAACATACCCTTAGTGATTTGAAAAAATGATTTGGCACGGCACTTGATATACATAATTAGGGATCTCCCAAACTACACAGAAAAATCTCTACTTCCAGTTCTGAGAAAGTGAATCTATCAATGAAAATGTTCGATTCTAGATATATTTAGTTTGGTTATTGGTAAAGTTTTATAAACAGTGTGAAGAGTGGCATTTCACAAGGCTATTACTACATTACCCGATATTGCCGAGGTTTCAGTGACCTAGCGGCGGCGCAGGCGTACTTCTATTTGACGCCGCCGCTACACCATTGGTCGGCCGTCACACCGCGATCGCAGCCCTTTAGCGTGTGATGATTTCCGGCCACGAGATTCGCACCTGGATTAATGGGGTATTGAGGAGCCATTCATCTTCTATCAACTGACTGGAATCGTGTCAAAAATTAGAGATATACGTGGCAGCATAATGATACTAAATTCAGCAACAAGCGGACACGTGGATCTTACTCATCAAGTTTTCCGACGTCTTGGGTAAAAGGTGACATGGAGGAGGGATTAAAATTTTGGGGCTGGGTAGAGATTGATGGGAGAGAGAGGTTTAGGTAGAAAGAAGAGAATAGGTAGAAAAATCTCTATCCAGGAAGAAGGAAAAAATAAAAAGTGGGGAGAAATGGGCTATGTTTGAATTTTATTTTATTTTTTAAAATTATTTTGCATTTTTTTGGCAATTAGTCGTTCCCAATTTGCAGTTTTTTTTTTAAAAAATAATATTATAGTCGTTTTAAACAAATTGTTGTATCAACGGCTATTTTTTTATTTGTTTTTCAAAATCCAAAAAATATTAATTTAGCTTTCGACTTATATTTGATAATTTTATAATTTTTTTATTAATGTATTGCTTCATTTTTTTGTTCATTACTGTATTAAGCATTTTATTTGTTTCAATAAATTTGATAATTTATTATTCAATTTTATGTAATAGTTTACTAAATTGAATAAATATTTAAAAATTTTAAAAATATTTAAATCAATTAAATTTTTATAAATTTTTATTTATTATAAAATAAAATTATAAATAGATATGATAGATTAATAAAAATATAATAGATATAGAAGTGATTTGAAAATGTGATGCATAAATAATTATTTTTTAAATAAAATAATTGATGAAATATTTATTTAAAAATAAATATTTTTTTACTTTTAAAGTGGCACTTGACATAAAAAAAACTCCTTTTTGGGTTTATTCACTGGAGTTGTTTAGGCAACCATGCGTATGCAGCAAACCTCCAGTGTGGCTTCTGATTCAGCGAATAATCGTACATCTGGCGAGGACGTCTTAGCTGGCCATCCAGCAGGGATTCTGACAGGAAATTTTTGCCAACCTGTCAGCTTATACAGGCTGGCAGATGACTCGTCGATCCCCGCCGACGTGACTTAAAACATAAGCAAGTGAAACGACGTCGGTTTTCTTCACTCGCTCTCCTGCTGTTCCTCGCCGTCAGCGGTCCCAGTGAAGTGGACTCTTCGATCTTCTCCGAGTCGAACGCCCAATCGTCGCCGTACTTCAAGTAAATTGTAATCTGCCTGCCCAAATCTCCCGAATTTTCCGTACCTCCTATCTTTAAATGATATTCGATCAGTAGCTCTCGCAGCAATGGCAGATTGGTACAGAAAATGGGTGAAAGAAGAGTTCAAAACATACGCCTACATTCTCCTCTACATCGCTCTCTCCAGCGGCCAGATATTCTTCAACAAGGTATATTTATGTATATGCTTGAGTAGATTTTACCACTAACTTTTCAAGTAAGCATTTTGTCAAGCAGTTGGCAGATGCTACATTGATCCTTATATAATCTTTAAATTTAATTTAATTTTCTGTATATGCTGAGGAAGTGGTAAATTTTGGATTATAAGTGCTCTATTTTTCTACAATTTTTCGGTGCGATTATTCAATTGGCTATCTATGGAATACAATTTCCTTTATAGTGATCAAGAAGTCAGTTGCTACCTATGTATAAAACAAACTATGAGGAAATAAAGTTCCTTTGGCTGCTAGAAGTGAACTCTTCTTGTTTTATTAGGAACAGCATTTTCTCAATATAGATTATTAGGTAATCAGCGTTGGTTTCGCAAGTGTATGAACCAAATTACCACTCGTCGTAACAGAAATCATGCTGAATGATTATATTCTTAATATTGAGTTTTAGATAAAGTGAATATATATAGAGAGGGTTTCGAATGGTCGCTAGTGTTGGTTTTTATATGATCCTATTATTGAGTTTTTGGTGCTATATTCTATGCACTTTGTGTTCCAGGTGAAGATTTTCTGCTTCCATACTTCTTCACATGGCTAATCTAGTTCATCAAATTTTCTCCGCATGCAGTGGGTTTTATCATCGAAGGAAATAAACTTCCCATATCCTCTCGGATTGACACTGCTTCACATGGTCTTCTCCTCTGTTTTATGTTTTGTGCTTACCAAAGTTCTCAAGGTAATGAGTTTAGAATGAACCTTCTTTATTCGGATATTGAACACTGTCAAGTTTTAATATTGTATTCACTTGCACCTTTTTTCAGATCATGAAAGTTGAGGAAGGAATGACTTTGGATATGTGAGTGATACTATGTTTGAGTGATGTTGTTCATTCTTCTAACATTCTCTACCTACACATATATATAAAACATAAATAATTGTAGTAAAGGTGTAGATGTAGATTGTCTGAGTAAGAACAGGTTATTATCTCTTTGTCCCAAAGGAAAAATAAATGAAGAGGTGTTAGAAGGGAGTTCTTTTTTTTTTGTCCCAAAGCATGCACATTTATTTGCATTAGTATTGAAATCAAATGTTCTTTCCGTCATACCTAATTATTGCATATGTAACATTGAAAAGACGAGCTCTGATTTTACAGATACATATCTTCTGTTATACCAATTGGTGCAATGTTTGCTATGACACTTTGGCTTGGGAACACTGCTTACCTCTACATATCTGTTGCATTTGCTCAAATGTTGAAAGCAATCAGTAAGAAGTCTGTTGCTTTGTTGGTGCAATATTTGTTATTATCAATGCTAACTATCAAGCAAACTTTTATCTGACATAGAACTGTTATTACTCATTGTTCTACTTTGATGACATCTATAGTGCCAGTTGCTGTCTTTATTCTTGGTGTATTAGCTGGACTTGAAGTGATGAGTTGTAGGATGCTTCTGATAATGTCGGTTATCAGTTTTGGGGTTCTTGTAGCATCCTATGGGGAAATAAGTATCAGCTGGATTGGTGTTGTTTACCAAATGGGAGGTGTAGTTGGAGAAGCCCTGAGGTTGATATTCATGGAGATTTTTGTTAAACGGAAGGGGCTAAAATTAAATCCTATTTCTATGATGTACTACGTTAGCCCCTGCAGGCAAGCTGTTAATTGACTATAATATTGGGTTTTGGTTTGAGCTTACATCTTTTGAATTCTGAATGAAGGATTATGTCAATAATCTTAACAAAAATTGGTTCATAATGCAGTGCTCTCTGCCTCTTAATTCCGTGGATTTTCCTGGAATTGCCTAAGATGGATGCAATGGGAACATGGAGCTTCCAAATACCTTTTGTTCTGATACTAAATTCCCTTTGTACTTTTGCCCTAAATATTTCAGTTTTCCTTGTCATTTCACATACAAGTGCTTTGACCATTCGTGTGGCTGGTGTTGTCAAGGACTGGGTCGTGGTTCTACTATCAGCACTCCTTTTTGCAGATACGAAACTGACACCTATCAATATCTTTGGTTATGCCATTGGTAAGTATGATGCTTGCCTGTAAACTAAACTTAAGTTGCTTGGTTGAAAAATAGAGTATTAGAGAAATTCTGTTTTCCCAACTTCCATCAGAAACTTCTCTTCTACTTTGTGCGGTTTCATTTAAACACTGATCTTGTTTTTTATTGTTTCTAACATAATAAAATGTAAATGAACATTACATATGTATCCTTCTGTATGCATGCAATTTCTTAGTAAGTTGTAGTAGACTGTCTTCAGAGGAGAACAATTGCTTGAAGCAAGATTACATATCATCTCTGATTGTTGTGGTTAATTCTTTTTAATTGATTTTCACTTTGCAAATGTGACCATTGATTTGTCTTTTTTATGGAACTGCAGCAATTGCTGGGGTAGCTTCATACAATAACCACAAGTTGAAAAAGGAAGCTTCTAGAGTTAGCTCAGACAAGTCTGCTGAATCGATCCCACTAGTTTCAACTTCAACCTCAAATCACTGAAACAAGGAAGCCTACATACAGTCTTAAAAACACGATCAGGTGAGCAGACAGGGCTCTGTCCTTCAATTTGGATGATTGGATCTGTATTGTGATTAATGTGCCCTGCTAAGATGTTTATACATGTAACAAAGTATCTGCAATCTGAGAACTAAATCTTCATTTGATACCACAATCTGCAATTTATCTTATATTTTTTTCTGATGGTTTCAAAATGGCTTTTCCAAAACATACTGGGATTGTAGCTAATTGTAAAGTTTTGAATTGTGTACAAACTTGATTTTAAGGCAATTCGTTGGCCCTTTGGGGCTCACGCCTTCATCTTTCGGATGTGCATGTTAATGTTCTACCCATGCTCTTTAACTTTCTGTCATACATGTAATCTTTATCACTATCTATCTCTAAACAATTATTCTGCAAGTACACGACATTTCCATTCGACTATGTCATGTATTGTTTAGAATTTTATGTCATACTTGACATTTTTCAATACTAAATATGTATATGTTCCCTATTCAATAGGATATGATACAGCACTAAAAATCAATTAGTTGGGATGGTAATCGGAAAGAGAGTTTGGATGGCAAAATCAGAAAAGGTCAAGAGTATGAACTGCAAAAAAAAAAAAAATAATAATAATAAATAAAAAGAAGAGGGAGATCGCAAATTTGATCAATTCATTTTTTCTTTGTTCTTTTCATTTCAAAAAATTGAAGCAATTGCAAACATTTTTCTTCTTTTAGTTGGTGAGAAAGGGGAAAGTGGATCCAGAAGTAATGCAATAAATGAAATGAATAAGCATATACATTTTGTTAACACCTAGGGAGTTGTTCCTTTCTGTCTGTGACTTGCCTGTCTAACTAATTGCCATACCTTTAAACTGCTCTTTTTCAACTTCATTTCGTCCTATACCCAAAATAGATGCTCTACATTTTCTTGGGTGCATTTTTCTTTTCCCAAAATGAAAATTTTACTGAGAGAAAGAATCAAAGTGGTAAAAACGGAAGTCATACAGTTCTTACTATGTATATCTTTTTCATTTAAAAAATTCACAAAATGTCGACAGAATGAAAATGTAGAGATCAAGTTCTTTCTTTCCAGTTTCATTTATCGAAAAAGAGGAGTTGTTCACGTGTATTGGCATGTGTTCATTTTAGTTTTTTTTGCATTCAGATAGCGTTCGCACTGCCTAGGAGTTCACTATTTTGTAACTTTCCCTTTATCTATTTATTATCTGTATTAACACTATTTAATAATTCTAATTCTTTATTTATCCTGGCTCATATTATTCTTTGTCATTTTCTCATCTTACAATTTTATTTTTATCTGTGGTTTCATGATATGCGTCTTAATTGACCAATTATAATTCCTATCGTATATACATAAAAGTTGTCAAAAATATATAAGTTTGGACAATATATTCATTGGTAAGAAATTATGGATGAACAATATTATGTTATATAGTCTAAATTGGATTCACACTAATAAATTAAAACTGAGAATGAAATGGGACGAGATCCTAATTCTAACCATTCCCGCATGTACATTTTAAAATTCTGATCCCATCAAAGCAGTGGGATTAATCACCAATTCACCAATCACAATAAATATAACTTGCACATGAACTATTAAGCAATAAACAAGACTGAAGAACTATGTTTGGTATAAAATAGTAGTAAAAATAATGTGCTTTTTGAAATAAACTTTTAACACCAATGAATTTAATTCGTCGCACACATAATTGCATTTCAAGAGTCTCTAATTGCCTTAGAAGCAGAGACTCCCTGACCCCCTCACCATCCTTCTCTTCAAGAACCCTATTATCCTTATTCAAAATCACAAGATACTGACAAAAAATGTGGCAAGGAAAAAAAGAAAAACAGGGAGACTGCGACAAATTCAGATATGCTCAACCACGTCACACATCATGTAGTCGAGATTTTCTATTACATCGTGTGTTTTATCTTATATTACATGATAATCAGTATATGTAAATATATTTTATAACATCGTTAATTAATATATTGTAATAGAACGCTAGTAAACTCTAAATATGATAAGAGTACTATCTATCCGTCATATATCAGGAATTATATTAATGAGATAATACAAAACGGAGGTACTGTGTGTAAATATTACGTACATAATAATAGATATATATATACATGCATATAGAAAATGTTGAAAAATTTAGCCCACAGAGAAGAGGATAATGAAGAAAAGACTGAGAAACACTGATGAAGGATGTGGCAGAGAGCAACCCATTTGCACACTGATCGGATTTGGTTTCAAATTCTAACCTCCAAATACTCATCCATAATTTTGTGCCACTCACTTCTTCATCCCCACACTCTTTGTCTTCTTCCTATCTTCCCCCCTTAATTTCTTTTTTTTTTATCTATTATTTTTCTTGATTATATCTCTCTCTTTTTCAAGTTTATCTAGTAGTAATACTACTAGTCCCTCCACTGCTCTTTCTTGCTTCTATTCTCCTCATTTGTTTTCAGCCTTTAGGTTTCTCTCTCTCTCTCTCTCTCTGATTTTTATTGGTGGATTCTGGTTAATATTTGTTTTTTAGGGAATCGGTTTCTTATTTTATCAAGTTTTTATTTTTCAATTTATAGTTGGTGTAAAAAAGATTTGATTCTTGTAAGAATTGATTTTACATTCATTTCTGCTCTTGATTATTAGACTATATTACATATTGAACTTGTCTCATCAACACTTATATTAAGCTGTGATGCTTGGTTTCTCTAATCATAAAAGTATCAGTTTGATAGAAGAAATAGAGTATTGATGATCTGATTTGTGTTTTCATTAACTTGTTTTGATACAGATTTAGGGAGGGGGAAAAATCTATAGTAAAGATGGGGGAGATAACGAATGTGTCGGAGTATGAGGCTATTGCCAAGGAAAAATTGCCAAAGATGGTGTATGACTACTATGCATCTGGTGCCGAGGATCAGTGGTCTCTCGCTGAGAATAAAAATGCTTTTGCCAGGATTCTGTAAGTTCCTGTAGGATTCATGAGGACTATATATATCTGATTTATAAGATGGCTAGTTTAATATTTAAATATTTATGATTCTATTTTCAAACAAAACACAGGTTTAGGCCCCGGATTCTGATTGATGTGAGCAAGATTGACTTGAGTACCACTGTGTTGGGCTTCAAGATTTCTATGCCCATCATGATTGCTCCCTCTGCAATGCAGAAAATGGCTCACCCTGAAGGTAAGCCTTTGTTATCTATGAGACTATCCAGATTGATAGTAACTCACTGTGTAGCTTGTTAGAAGAAAGCAAATTGCAGTTCAAGAATTTGAAGAGATTAACTCTGCCTTACTTCATTCAAGTTAAGTGTAAGATTATGAGAAGGCCATTAGTACAAATCATGTGAGGATGCTTTATGAAACTCACTTTTTTCTAGAACCAGTTCAAAGGCAATCAGTCAATCTTGTTCTGTTCTGATTTTTCTACTCTGGCCCCGAATGCTTAGTTGACGAGTTAGATTGAGTTGCCTTGTTACTCATTAATGAATGTGCTGATAACATATATTATCTATCTTACAGGGGAGTATGCAACAGCTAGAGCCGCATCAGCTGCTGGAACGATCATGGTTTGCTTTCTCTTCTTTTTCATAGTTTTTATACCATTTGTATTTAATCAACTCATTCTTGGTTCCTTAAGTACACTCTTTTAACTACCTCATGAGAAACAACTATCAGAACTTGCTTTTCTGTTTTATTGTAAAAATATCTGGATGATACTGTAAGACCACCAACCAATCATAGTGTAGACATCGAGTATATCAGTGTTTGCTGATGTGACATGAGTTCTATTTCAGACATTGTCATCATGGGCCACTTCCAGTGTTGAAGAAGTTGCCTCAACCGGACCTGGAATCCGATTCTTCCAGCTTTATGTAAGCTTGGACTTGCAATTAACATTTTATGAGTGAATACTACAATTACTGTATGGATATTGAGATATTTCTCTGAGTAATCACTGTCTTGAAATATGGTCAGGTCTACAAGAACAGGAATGTTGTGGCTCAGCTTGTGAGGAGAGCCGAAAAGGCAGGTTTCAAGGCCATTGCACTCACTGTTGATACCCCCAGATTGGGGCGCAGAGAAGCTGATATTAAGAACAGGTGCAAACATTTATCCAAACAACGTACAATATATGTTTAATCATGTGATCTGGTGTGGTGCCTCATAGAAGTTTCTGCTTTTCTCTTATCCAGATTTACGTTGCCACCTTACTTGACTTTGAAGAATTTTGAAGGTTTGGACCTTGGAAAGATGGACAAAGTAAGTGTGATCACTACATCATCATTTGGCAACACCCAAGCCTTTTCTTGATAAGGCCTACAGATTTTCTTAACGCATGCTTTGTGGTGTAGGCTGATGACTCTGGATTAGCTTCATATGTTGCTGGTCAAATTGATCGTACATTGAGCTGGAAGGTAATCTTTCCAACAACAACAAAGTAGAATTGACTTAACCACTTTGACAAGGTTTATACAATTTGGATGTTTTGTGCTTTGGACATTAACAGGATGTTAAGTGGCTCCAAACAATCACTTCACTTCCAATCCTGGTGAAGGGTGTGCTCACTGCTGAGGACGGTATGATCTACTACAACCACCGATTTCTCTTTCTTTCATTGCATATAAATACTCACATAGAAAGGCATTCCATGTCCTGAATTTACAGCAAGGCTTTCCATTCAGAATGGAGCTGCTGGAATCATTGTATCCAACCATGGTGCTCGCCAGCTTGACTACGTCCCTGCCACTATCACTGCTCTGGAAGAGGTACAATAATTGGACTCGTGCAATAATATTACGATTTATGTCTCATATCCCTAATCATCCATTGAAATCTCAGGTGGTAAAAGCTACACAAGGCCGAGTGCCAGTGTTCTTGGATGGAGGGGTTCGTCGTGGAACAGATGTCTTCAAGGCATTGGCTCTAGGAGCCTCAGGCATCTTTGTAAGTACATTAACAACAACAACAACTATCTAAGCATTCATCTTTATAATATCTATATTTTGTGGTACAATTATCAGATTGGGCGACCAGTGTTGTTCTCGTTGGCTGCTGAAGGCGAAGCAGGAGTGAGAAAAGTACTCCAAATGTTGCGCGATGAGTTTGAGCTGACCATGGCGTTGAGTGGTTGTCGTTCACTGAGTGAGATCACTCGCAACCACATTGTGACAGACTGGGATGCGCCCAGGGTTCTTCCGGCTCCAAGGTTATAGAGAGAACCATAGCCTAGCCTGGAGCCAGCATTGGCAGATGCTAAAACCATGGCAGGGTATTGTTGACAGCATCAGATAATATGTTTCTCAAAGGGACATGCACCCACTTCATTCTACTCATTTATGTTGATGAGTCTTTACGTATATTGTGAACAACCATAAACTTTTCAATGATGATGGATCTATATATTTCAAGTATGATATATGTTGGCCTGCTTCTCCATTCATAATGTTACAGATTCTATGATCAATTTTTACTTTTTTTAATACAAGAAAACAAACAGCAAAAAGGAAAGGTAATTAGGTTGGATATAAGTAGATAATAAATTGAAACAAATTTTATTTTATAATGCAATGATGTTAGAGTAATTTGCAAGTTGTAAATGAGTTTGTTAGTATAAAATTGTATTAATTTATTGATCCATGTAAGTACCCTTGTATGTGAATAACTGAAAATTATTTACGTTGTCAAGAAAAAAAAAAAAAAAGTATTTATATTTCTCTTGTTAAAACAACTTTGAATTTACTTAATATTTTAACTTCAGACATTTATTACAAATATTATATAAAACCCAAATTTAAAATAAAGTCTAATAAAAAATATTTATTCGCCTTGGACAAACATCATTTAAATAGAAAACAAATACATACTTTATGACAATATCACTTATTTTCAAATACTCAAATATATATATATATATATATGCTCTGTTAATTAATTAAATTCTATCAAATATAATTATATATAATCTTAATATCAAGGACAATCACAATATGTATAAAATAACACCAAAAGTGAATTATATTTATTTTTCCAACTAATTTTTTTTTTTAATATCATATTGTACTCATGCTTTCATAGGGCTCAAAAGTTTAATTATCATATTCACAACTGAAAACCCCATTCGCCAGAACAAGGGTTTTGCTGTTACCTCCGCCGCCAGCACCCGCCGCCGCAATGTCGAAGAAACGCAGTCGTATGACAAACCCTGAGCCTTTCTTGCCCTTCGGCTCAGACTCCATCTCCTCCAAGAAACGCTCCAAGCCGCCCAAGCACCACCAACTCCAGCAAAAGCTCGTCCCTTCCGCCGTCAGTTCCAAGATTCTCAAAGAAGCCTTGCTTCAGCAGAAGGAAATTCAGCACGAAGAGGAAAACGACGACGCCAACGCCATCTCCGGGAATCAGAATTCAAGTAACGGCTTTTCTTTTCCCCAACTACAAAACCTCAAAGATACCGCTGATGATGATGAAGATGATGTGGATGATTTCGGAGGGTTTTCCGAGACTCAGAGTCAGTTCGGACAATGGGATTTCGAGGTTTGCTCTTCATTGTTTTGCTTTTGGGATGACTGCTGTTATTGTCGTTGGTTCAAGATATGATTTTTTTTTAATTTAAATCAGAAAATCTTGGTTGTAGAAATTGTTTCTGCTTGATAAAGTGTTTAAATTGAATTCATTCCCAATTGTTTGAGTTCCGCATGTTTAGATGCTACCTTTTTTTTAACCTTCTCTTCGTTCTAATTGCGCTTTTTTTTTGTTGGTCCTCCCTTTTTTCTGTTCTTTTCCTGATTAAATAGGATGAGATAGATGAGGAAGATGAAAAGTTGCTGGAGGCCTTCTTGTCAAAAGATGATCGCCCTCAACGCACATTGGCTGACATTATTGTTGAGAAGATCAAAGAGAAAGATGCACAAGTTTCTTCAGGTTTAAGATCACATTATTCATAATTGTAGACTCTCTGGACCTTATCATAATCCAAACAATCCTGACAATTAGTTTGATATTAGTTGATGTGCATTATAATCCAAATATTTATGTATTGCGTGTATTATATGGCTTGTAGGATGTCAATCCTAGTGTTACCAGATATTGTGATTTTATTAGTGAAACTGTGGCAAACTTATTACATAAAAATATGTTCATTAACAATTTTCAGTATCACATGTTCTTTTATAGGAACACAACCAATGCCAAAATTGGATGATTCAATCATTGAGTTGTACAAAGGGTATGTTGATGGCCTTTTGTGTTTGATTGTTGAGTTAAAGCATCACTTTTTATTTTCTTGACCTTCTTGCTCTGTTGTTCTATGTGAATCATGTAGGGTTGGTAAGTTGCTGAGCAAATACACCTCTGGGAAGATGCCAAAAGCCTTCAAGCACATATCTTCTTTGCAATTCTGGGAGGAAGTCTTGTACCTGACTGAACCTGAAAAATGGTCGCCAAATGCAATGTACCAAGCAACAAGAATATTTGCTTCTAATTTAGGTGTCAAGAAGGTTGAACGATTCTACAAGTTAGTCTTGCTTCCTCGTGTGAGAGAAGATATTCGAAAGAATAAGAGGCTGCACTTTGCCTTATACCAATCATTAAAAAAGGCTTTATATAAACCAGCTGCTTTCAATAAGGGAATTTTATTTCCCTTGTGTGAGGTATTACAGTTCTCAAACTATTGATGATTTTCTGTTATAGATAACATTGACCAGTTCATAATTGGCCACTTGATTCCTCCTTGACCATATGGATTGGCACCCCACCTTACTTTTTGCTGTTATATGCACTGTAGTTCTCTTACAGCAACTCAATCCTCGAGTAACATTTGTTTTTTTTTTTTTGGATTGTTACTAGTATGCCATTATGTTTTTTTTTGGATTGTTACAGCAACTCACTTGAATGCATTAAGATATGTAAAACCTAGATTTGAATCAGACTTGTAAGCTGAAATTTTCTGTTTTTTCTTTTCCAGTCAAGGAATTGTAATTTAAGAGAGGCTGTTATTGTTGGGAGCATAATCGAGAAGATTTCCATTCCTCCTCTTCATTCCAGGTATGGTATCTTTGATCTCACCTCATAACTCCATGACTTTCTACCTTTTCTGATATCTAAGTGCAGTCAAAGAGCTGGTAGTTTCATACTCTTTGCGTATTTTTGATATTGCTGATTTGAAGATTAATCAACAAATTATGGCTAATTTGATGATGTGACACGGCCACCTTCTAACCCACACCTCTCCCATCCCAACTCAAAACAAGAAAGAAGAAAACCTCCTAAGAATAATTTTCTTCACTTTCGATCTGCCCCTTGTCACAAAACAATTTTCATCAAGTGGTTGTTGATATCATTTATCAGAATTTGAAGTTGTACTGTAGGCCTTCAAACTTTTCTTTCTTACAGTTGTAGGCCTTCTAACTTTTCTTTCTTACAGTTGTAGGCCTTCTAACTTTTCTTTCTTACAGTTGTACACCTTCGTAACCAATATTTGTTTGGAAGCACTATTTCTATGATTTTAATTTGAATACTGTTGTCACTGCCTCATTAGCTTGCTTGAAACTTAATATTGGTTTTTTGTCTAGACTATGACGCCTGCCTGAGCATATTTGAGTTCTTATTCGTTTTGTTAAGAACTTTTGTACATGCAACATTCTTTTATAGCTGTTGAATCATCAAAACTTTTTAATTCCTTGAGATTATTGTAATCTGTATTCCTGCATTTCAGTGTTGCATTGTTGAAGCTTGCAGAGATGGAGTACTATGGCACAACAAGGTATTAATCTTGTCATATGCTTCCTTATAGCAGATAACGAATAATGAATGGTACTTATTTTTAGAAGCTATTTGATAATCTGATTTGCTTTGGTTTTATTATCATTAACATGATGAAAGTCAATCTATCTAATTGCTATGTCAAATCAATTATTTCTCCCTACTTGATTTGTATTTAACTTTTGTCATCCTTCCACTCCCCCCTCTCCCTTTGTTCATTGGTGAATGGTGAGGGACAGCTTAGACTACTCTGTTTTACACTGTTACAGAGGATATAGTTCACACATGAAATTCTAAAAAAGTGATTTGTCATCATTCTCTTGTAAGGCTCACATAGGAGTAAGTGATTTTCCTATGCATAGTTTGTTGACTATCATTAAAATGGTTAACATACAGTTGTGATGTACTATTATGATTGCAGGTTTTCCAATTTTATTTATGCAAATTTTCTTTCAAATGATGCTCTTGAAATGTTTTACTTGTCATCTTTCTCTAGTAATATTGCCAACAAATTTATGATGACAATTTCCAATTGTATCTGGCAGTTATTTTATTAAGTTACTAGTGGAGAAGAAATATGCATTGCCTTACCGTGTACTTGATGCATTGGTTGCTCATTTTATGAGATTCTATGAAGAATCCAGAGTGATGCCTGTCATCTGGCACCAGTCGCTACTTGCATTTGCACAAAGGTTAGTTCTTTTGAATAATTTTCCCTTCCCATCTTCCTTCATGTGCACTTCGCAAGTATAATTCAATTCTGCCTCTTCTTTTCTTTCCCTTTATAGTGGGTTGAAGAGGGAGAGTTTGTAGTTTTGTATGGATAGTCACAATGCTGAGTTTATTCAAGCAATGAGATTTATCGATGTGAATATAGCTAATTGAAAATATTATTTGTTGCATACAAGATCATACTAAGACAACTAAATTTGCCAAAGTTTTTCATTCTGACTGAAAGATATCCAACATACTTCCTGCCTACCATTTCTTACTTGCTTATAGTATGTTAAGTCTATATTCTTCATCTTTATGTATTTTGGTGCAGGTACAAAAATGAGTTGACTAAGGAGGACAAAGATAATCTCAACACTCTACTCGAAAGGCAAAGGCATAAATTAGTAAGTAATCAGCACAATTCTGATTATTAAATTTTTATAGGATATCATTTGTTTGGTGTTATAATTTCGCTTTCCTTGACATGCAGGTTACACCTGAAATATTAAGGGAATTAAATAACAGCCGCAACCGTGGGGAAAAAGAGGATGATCTTATGTCAATATATATCCTTTCTTTTCTCTTTTGAAAGATGAGTTTCACAATTATGAATCAGTTTACTCAAATCATTCTGGTGTCCACTTATCCACTTACTGATTTGATGCACTCGTACGTCCTTGCATGCATATATATATCACCTCAGTATATAGTCGGATATGCATATTCTTACATGATAACCAATTTCTTAATCTTGAATAAGTGGTCAAGAGTGTTTAATAGTATCAGCGATTAAGGAGAAATAGATTACAAAATGCAAAAGTAAGTCCTTTTTTTCTGAATGCGCAGAAGAAGAAATAATAAGGCATGACTGAGCATATCTTGCCATTCTAGTCATAATCGATTTGGATACACCTTTACTGGGTTCAAGCAGAATAATTGGGGGGCAGGAAAGTGGTTTAGGGATAGTGAAGTCATTTCTTTTTTAAATGCAATAATGATCATCACTCCTTTAATAATGTGGTCTATATTTTTGTGCTTACTAGGAATTATCTGAAGTTAGTCCCGCACATTCTCACGGCAATGTAAATTTTATGCATGTGACGTAATTGCTAATTATTGTGGAGTTTCTTATATTAGTCTGAATTGGGTATTCAATGTGAACTATGTTCAGCTTGAAAGCTCCATGTTTTCGTTTCCTTGGTTGTGTAACCATTTTCCAAATAAAACAATATTGAAATAGCATTGGGTCATTAAAGTTCCTATTTTCAGTTTTTCCGTCACTGAATAAATCATTTGCAATGATTTAAATTGATCCTCTGGTGCTTTTGGTTATTCCCATTTGTTCACTTGACATCTATGCTGGTGAATTTTTTGTCCTGTTTTTCATGTTTTCTTTCCTTGACCTACAATCACCAACCCCTATTTCCGTTGTTTCAAAGACTATTCAAGAAGATAGGTTTGATATTCCAGATGTACCCATGGAAGAGGATTGAATATTTGTCTCAGTAGCTGTGTCCCATGGTAGATGTTCTTCTGTTTATGTTGTCCACCCAAAACAGTGGTCTATATTTGTCTTTTATTTAAAGATGGCTATTTTCATTTCGCAAATGGTTTCTTATTGTTTCAGATCTTGATGCTGACAGTCCACGAATTTGGATTGACAAGATGGAGACGCATGTTGTCTTGGATGGGTGCACATGGTCGAAGATGAATATGTTGTTTAATGTATAAGGCGCAGGATAAGTTGGTGCTTGTCCCTGGAGGATGTCGGCCGATAATTTTGGAGTCTGCAGCAATTTATGTATGCTTATATTACAAAAAAAAAAAAAAAACGATCTATCTCGTTATTTCTGCTTGTTAGGTTTATGTAATCAAAATGAATTTCTTGCCATTTTTGATTTGGAATGGTGAAGTTCAGTTGATAGAAATTTAGGGTTGAATGAAACTGCTAGTCGATTTTGCTTGAGAAAGAGGAGTGTTAAAACAGTTCGTTTTTGTTTGATGAGAAAATTTTCAGGCTTTATGTTCTGACAAAGACAATATCTGCAGATTAGCTTCGGCATTGATGTTTCCTCTGTTTAGATGCAAAAATAACACGTTTTGTGAAATATTAAAAAGAAGCAAAGAGAAGTAAATATTTTATACTGAATGAACATTGGCAGATTTTATTTTGCTCATGTTTTACCAAGCCGCTGCTAACTGGACGGTTCAGTTAGTTAATGCATGATAAAGTTAATACCATTATATTTGGTGAATGCTAAAAGATTGATTGATAGAAAAGAAAATAAATTATAGAATGGGTGTGGGTGACACATGCAATGATGTCAAGAATTTTGAGATAATGCTGACGTGGAGATTAATCCACCAATGTGAGAGCCACACGCAATAGTTGTTGTCAAAAGGCCCCTCCAATTTTATATTTCAAGTGTTATGTCGCAATATTGGTCCAATTTTATAGATAAAACAATTGTCTCTTCCATTAATTCTTTCTGCACCTTTCCAGAAGAAATTATGGAGTTTGAGCTGAAAATGGCCTGATAGCTATTGCTAGTTTTCTCTATTTTGAGCTTTTCCCCAAGGGCCAACTTAATAATATCTCATTAACAAAACAAAAAACATTATAATCTCATTTCTATTGATTTCTTCTTATTATTTTTTTTTTTTAAACAAGTTGGAAATATACACATCGGATTATCTGTTAATGCAATATGTATGCATTGAAAGGGACAGACACTAAAAGAAAAGGCTATATTGAAATAAAATAGCTTAAGAGAAGAATAATAAATCATGTCCAAGATTTTCATTTTCTAAATGTGGATTCTTTTCCTTTTAATAAAAATCTAGATGAGGAGAATGTAAGAACTTTTGTAGTTTCTTCTGATTATTGGAATTTCATGAGCTTTATTCGTGTAGTTTTTTTTTTTTTTTTTTTCACCCATCAAATACGTATTTAATAAAATATATTTTCATGTATGAATATCTTACCTGCTATCATTCAACAGTTCTAAAGCTAGGGTTCATAACTGCTAACCGACTGCTCAGCTATTTTACATGACTCCTCTGTCCTCGCCCTTTGCTACAAAAATATGTTAAATGGAAATAATATTTTTGGGCACTTTAAGTTTTAATCATTTATAGTAGAAAAGGTTCATTTCCTGTTATAATTAACATATATTTTTATAACTAAATTTAGATATTTTTATGTTTTTTGTTTGTTTCATCTACACTAACATGTATCATCAAAATTTAACATTCTATCATATATTAGTGAGGTATCATCAAAATTTAACATTCTATCATATATTAGTGATCTTGTGTACTATAGAATGACCATTTAAAAAAAAAAAAGGACTACCAAAATGATAAAAGTGTTTTTTAATATAAGTAAATTAGATTTAAAAATAAAAAAGAAGAAGTTAAATATGATAGTGTGACATCAAAAAATGAGAAAAAAGAAAGTATGTTTGTAAATCTGTTCAATCGCGTAGCGGCAAGATTAAATTAATAAGATTGAATTCATAATAATGGAAAATAAGTACTCAACTGAATTTCTTCTTCCTGAACCGAGAGCTACGGAAATACAAAATCGTAGAATAAATTCAAATTCTTTATAAATGCTAAAAATGATAATTCAACAAAATATCTCCAATAAGTTGCTTCAAAGAATGCAACAAGTATTATATTAATATTTTACCACGTAGGAACATAGAATAACAATATAGTGTAAAAAGTCAGGCCATCACACATAGATGACGTATAGTGATCTAATTAAATATTATATTTTACAATAAATGATTCAAACTGCATTTAAGTGTTCCACCACGTTTAACCGTGTTGCTCCAAATTATGCGGCAAGTATACGCACTACTATAATTTAATGTTAAATATCACCATTTTCTTTTCATCATTCTATTTTTAGTAACATGTGCAGCTCAACCAACATATGCATTTTTCTGTTAGCCCTTCCACAAAATTTAAGGCCAACATCGTGCCAATTTGTCATTAAAATCTAATTATTTTTATTGCGTCTAGATTGAATTATTTCAAATATGTACGTATTTTATATTTATTTAAATTAGAGTCTACTTAAGTTCAACTAAATTATTTAAAATTTTGTTCAAATATCAAATAGACTGACAAATAATAGTCAATTCCTATCTTAAGAGAGATTTAAACAAGACAAAAACTTATATGCACCAGGGGTACGGATCTTAGATCCGTGTCCCCAACCCGAACCGGTGCGTGGGTTGCTTTTACGCGCATCCACGCGCCCCCACGCGCGGCCACACCATAGTTGGTGTGCGCCGCGCACCACCTGAATTTTATACTTTAAGGTATCACTCATTTACTCTTAAGGTATCACACATTTATTCTTAAGGTATCACATTGTTACCTTTCAGGTTTTAATGTAAAAACAGCGCTGCTTTCTTCTTTTTTTTTTTTTTTTTTCTTCTCCCTCCTTCTTCTTCTTAATCTCTTTTCTTATCAATTTGTTATCCTTCTTATTGGTTTTGTACATTATTCTTCTTCTCTATCTTCTTGATCTTATTCTTCTTCTCTATATTCTTGTTCTTATTCTTCATCAAATCTTCATAAAGTCATTTATGAAGTTTTTTCTCCTTTCTCTTCTCTTTTACTCATTTTTATAGATTTAGATAATTGATTTCAAATCACAATTTATTACAATAAATTTAAAATATTGAAAATCAATTATTTCAAACAATATGAAATCATGATTTGTTGATTTTGAGGATTTTTTTTTGAAATTTTAAGATTTTTCAATGAAGATATTAGTTGTATGTTCTTAAAGTATTACACATATTCATTTCAGGTATTACATAAATATTTTACATGTATTAAATATGTTCTTTCAAGTATTAAAAAATACCTTACAGGTATTACACATGTTCCTTTCAAGTATTACACTTACCTTATAAGTATTACATCTGTAATTTTATAATACATGAAGAATATATATATAGTACTTATAGATCATATCAGTAATACTTGAAAGGTATCACTGATCATATATCAATGTTTTGAGATAATTTTGATTTATAATATCATGAACAATCAGAATTTTTATAATACCTCTAGAACATATATGTAATACCTATAGAATCAACCAGAATTTTAAATACAAGATTTTCATCATCTTCTTCTACAAAATTTATTCAAAATCATATTACTCAATTAATAACCAACTACGGTGTTTGTTGCATCAATTATCTCGTATATTGCTATGAATCGGATCAAGATAGAAAGAGTTTCAAGTTATAAGAAAATAAAAACCCTAAATTTTTATATACATTAGGAAGAAAAAAACTTGTTGGAGTATTAGAAAAATAAAAATCCTAAATTTGTAGCAATCATGTGAAGAAATTAAGAAGGAAGAAAGAAAAAAAGAAAAAAAAGAAGGAATAGCACCACATGAAGAGGTAAGAAAAAAAAAAAAAAAAAAAAGGAAAGAAGGAGTATTTGTGTAGGAGAGAGAAAAAAAGAAATAAATTAAAAAAAAACAAAAAAAAAGAATGAAGTGGATGTAGCATAAGAGAGAGAGAAAAAAAATTAAAAAAAAAAACAAAAAAGGAAGTGGAGCGGGTTGGGGGGCACACAAGTGTCTCTCTTTAAACAAATAATGGGATGTATTTGGGTTGAAAGATGTGTGTTTCGATTTTGGCTTTTTTAGATCATAAATTACAATAATATAAAATTTGAAATTAAAAAAAAAAAAAAAACAAAGTTATAATGATATTTCCTCCATTTCATATTTATATGGACTTGTTTATCTTTTTCGGATATTCCAAATACATAGTCCAATATTGAAATTAAACAGAGTGATATTTGTTAATTAAACATATTTACTATATATAGGCAATTATTCAATTCAATTTCTTTGTAGCTATTTAGGTATCCTAAATAAGTCGCAATGGCTCTAGCCCGATTGAGCCCACCTCTCCCGTTGCTCTGGGAAATGTAACTAACATATAAGTCGTAACTAATACATCATCATATATCACCATCTTATAATATTATTGCATCAACATCCTCTAATCACATCAAATTATTATTTTTTAAGCGTTGATCTTTTGTAAGATCATTCACACCAATTTACAATATATTACAACAAAATTCACACTATACTACAGCAAAATTCACACTATAATAAATTTATCTCCAGCAGTCAACACTACATTCTGCACTACATTTACTATTCTTATTTTTTTTTGATTTAAAATTTATGCAAGTGTAAACTTATTAATTACATAATTTTTTTCTTAGAGTTTTATATTGATTATTGAATATAATTATTTTGATTAGTTATTTTGTAAAAATATGTGAATATAAAAAGACAAAAATTATAGAACAACATTAAATTAAATTTCACAATACAATACTATAATAAAATGAAGAACTTTCCCAACAACCACCAACAAATAATACTTTTAATATGTACAACAGATATTTTCCAAATCTCGGAGGGTCGGGAAGTAATCTCGAAAATTATTAATTAGGACATTTAAATTCTCGTATTGTACTTTTTCAAGCTTAATCGTAATCTAGATGTTTTATGTTTATTTTAATTTAGTTATTTTAGCCTAATTGTCTTGATGTATTTTGTGATTTATGTATTTTAATTTAATGTACTTTGTGATTGAATGTATTATGTTTACTTTTATATTATACACATGTAGTAAATAATAATTTTTTCATAAACAATAATATTGTTTCATGAAATAATGAAATACAAATTCTATTAAAAATAAATTGTGAAATTAAAATTGTATTAAAAAAAATCATAAAGTAAAAATAAAAATGTAGTGTAGTGCAATAGTGACCACTACATGTAGTGGTACATTATTCATTTTTGTAGTGTAGTGTGAAATGTAGTGGTACTACTACAGCAAAATCTCACACTACATGTAGTGTAGTGTGAGATTTATTTGTACTGGTGTAGATGCTCTAAGACCATTTGACATTAAACGAAATTCAAATATGCATTTTATAGGTATAAGTATATATTATTCAGTTATAAATATATATTTTACAAATATAAATATACATTTTTTAACTATAAATATACATTTTACTGCTATAAATATGTGTTTTTTCAACCGTTATATGGTACGATTGTACATGAATTTGGTGATTTTTTAAATAATATTCTTATTTCTTATTTTTAACTAACTATACTTACATCAACGATAAAACATTTAAAACAGAGAAATTTGACTATGTTCAATTCCTACTTTTTTTTTAAAATTTTTTTTTATTACATTTGTTATAATTAATAAGCTGAAAAGCTGGGAATGTTGTGAAAAACTAGAAATTAGGTTAGGTGCGTGGCTACAAAATGATCTCTGTGGCTAATTTATGCCCACGTAGGTTTCCCGGGTCAAACTTTTCCGACAAAATTCCTGAAAATTAAAGGTCGATAACTTGTATGTAAATATTTACATATCGAATATCCCTCAGAGTTTTAAGTTTTATCATTTTGACGATCCAATTTATGATTATTTTTTTGTGTTTTACCATTTTCAAATATAATTATTATGGATTAAGAAAATTTAATAAAAAGATTGATATATTCATAATTTTTTCAATAATCTTTTTATATATCGTTTAATTTTAAAATGATAGAATGTGGATAACTTTTTGTAGAATATAAGCAAATATTTTTTAAAAGCATATAATAAATTTTGTTTTGAAAAAAAAAAAAATTGGTTAGATATTTTTTGAAACGAGTTGACTAGCTGAAATTCAACACTGTAACGTATAATGTTGTCATCTTTTCTTGTTCTTTCCCAAGGCTATGTGTATTCTTTTGTCTGCTATTTTGTTGGAAGTCGATGGCATCCAATAATGGTGGAATAGAATTAGAAATTTGAATTGGTTCATGCATGCTGACCACTCAACCATTAAATGTAGCACTACTCTTTTCTATCACTTCCAACAAAAAGTTGTTCCAATGTTCATTTTTTTATTGAATGTTTTATTATTTTCATGTTACTTGGTTCCACAAATAATGAGGAATCAATGATTGGGTGATTTAGAAAATGAATTTTATATATATATATATATATATATATATATATATATATATATATATAAGATTTTCATTAAATTTGTTGTGCTAACTTAGTAAATTGTGCATATGGGATTGACATAAACATGCATAGTGAACTAATATTGGAGCGGGTCTGGGTTATCCGGTTAATATATGTTATTGGTTAATTAGATAATTACAATGAGGAAATGTGACTAGAAACTTCGCATTTATTTTATCGTCTTCCTAATGTCCCAATGCCTTGTAATACACTTCATCGATCATTGTTCTAGGACCATAAGAGAGAATTGTGCCAATTAATTCGTGAGGAATTGGAGCAATTGGGTTAATTACCAAAAAGCCCTTTCATTAGGGTGGGGGAAAACTATCAATGTCATAAAATTATCAAAACGCCTTTTTGACGAGAAAATGACAGATATGGTATATTTCTCTTAGAATATATGTTATTCCAATTTAGTATGCAACTGTATCGACATAAATGGATGGGACCTTATGTAATTGAATTTTGAAATTAAAGTTCGTTTGTATTATATATATTGACGAGTGATCTTATGGAAATCCTTTTAAATGGTTTCACATTATCATGCATTAAAGTTATTTAAGTTGATATCATATAGTAATGCACTCTTATAGCTTCCCGTTGACCCTTTTTTTTTTTTTTAAATATCAGCTCATAAGATAAATTTCATATCTTATCATTATCAAATATATTTGATCAAATATTATTTCATGTTAAAAACTTGGATTTCAAGTCATTTCATCCAATTTTCAATTTTCAGAGAATTGAAACATCTATTCTCTACAAGTTATTCATCATGAAATATTTACTTTATGAGCGTACATTAATCATGCTCTTCGACCAACAGAAATCACTTTGAACTTTGAAGCATTGTAAGTGGTGGTGGTACAATACAACCAAGAGACATGTATTTCATAAATGTCCAAAAATAGGAACATGTATATGGAAAAGGTGAAAGTTGAGTGTGTATATATTGTACAAATGGTCGGTGACTTATATGCACACTTGTTTTAAGTATTGTCCCATGAATGATGTGATGGCCATAAGCCACCCCTACTGCAAACCAAGGACAAAAATATCGGTAATTATGGATATATCGGTACCTTGATTTTACGGATATATCGATATCGGTGGAAATATCGATAATTTCGAGAAAAAAATAAAAAAATTGAAAAAAAAATTTGAAAATTTTATCTAGCACTTTACATAATATTATAATGAATATTAATATATATTGAAGTTAAATTTCAAACAAAAAAATATGTTTACAACCAACATTAAGAGATAAACTATTATATAAATGTTACATGTCAAATTATCATTGACAATTAATACTTGATCAGTAATAACTTGAACTCCTATGACGTTCAAATGAATAAGATGACATGGCATCTTGAGTCAAACAATATTGATGCCAACTTAAGATAGTAGACCAATTTTCAGCGTAATCATGGAGATAACTTTCATATATTTCTTTACTTCTTCCAACTGTGTTTCCATGAATTTGGTAATGTGGATTGACCCAATATGGTTGGTTATGTTGATGCATGCTTGAACCTTCATAGGACATTTCAAAAAAAAATGCTACTTGCCAGCAAAAAATGAGAGAAAAAGCAGAAAAATACAAAAAAAATGCTGATTTTTATAGTTTCCACCGAAACTTGGCCGACATCGAAACTCTACCGACATTTTACCGATTTCCATCGACATTTCGGCGACATGGACTCAAAAATTGCCCATTTTCTTCGACATCGACAACGATATTTGTCGACATTTACCGACATTTTACCGATTTTTTGAACGAAAAAAAACAACACCCGTATATAATATCGGCCCGGCCTTTCCAACGACATTTCGGCGAAAAATCGGCGATATTTCGCGATTTTTTCGTCCTTGCTGCAAACAAACATTGCCATGGAAAACAACAATACTTTTGCCTTTTAACAATTAATGTGTACAAATTAAAAATTATAACCAAGAAATTGATAAGTGATTTTATAATCTAGAACGCAAAATCAAAGATCACTGTGTGAGAAGTATCATATGATCACATAAGAAACTCAATTCTTTTAATTTTATTGTTTCATATAATTCGTGCATACCAACGACTAATGATAGCATACTTTACAAAAGAAATCTTCTTCTTTATTTGGACCAAAACTATTGTCACTTGGAACGTGCTCCACCTACCAATCGTCTAAGATCAAATCATGTTTCACACTGTAGAACTTTCTTAGATATGTGTACAAAATTTTGGTCCTAATTGTTTGGTATTATTCTCGAAAATATTTGTCTTCTTGGAATGAGAAATATGTTTGGATTAAATTTTTCTAAATTTTCAACTTTTTTTCTGAAACAAATTAAATATAAGAACTCATTAACTATTATTTCCAAAAATAATTGTACACCATATTTTAAGAGATTATAGAAAACACATCATACATTTTTTAGTGGGAAATATTCAATTTTGATTTTACAACTTTAGCCCTCTATCCATTGTTTTACCACTAATTTTACAAGATTATATTATGTCCTTTAGGTTGTTTTCTTTTTTGTCCCATTCTAATCCAATTAAAAAAAAAAAGGGGTCTCCAGCAACAATTGCTGACTTGGTCAATGGTATTGATATAGTGCTCCAAATTGGAAAGGTAGTATTATAAAGAGAATGGTTTATGCGGTACTAAATAAAGTGAATTCTTGTTTTTAAGATATTTTAAAAAAAATATATTCTAGGGCAAGATATTTCTATTGAGAGTTAATTTTGAAGCAGTCTTGGTGGTCTGAAATATATATAAATGGACAACATAAACTCCCTATAAAAAGGGGCAAAGATGGCTGCTTTGTCACATCACACCAAATTAATATTGTTTTGGCAGAACATTTTCTGCCAAATAAGAAAACGATTCATAAAATTGACAGATGTATTTAACTTAGGCGGAATAATTAACACAGTATGAAATCCGTGTTTAATTTATTCACTCTACCGTACATTAATAAGTTATAATTCGTCAGTTTGCGACTAATTATCCAACTTTAGCTGCAAAACAAAGAAAGACAAGGTTGCATCCATCTTGGATTCTCCAACGCCCACATGGTCTTATTTATTTGTCCTGCACCAGATTTTCAGTTTTAGTTAAACCACATTTCAAGGTTTTATTCACTATATATTTTTGTGGAGGATGGTTTGAATCATAACCAATAGCAACATGAATTTCAGTGCTCGAGAATTGGGGAATGAAATGATTTGATATCCTTTATTTATGCAAACAAATAATATTATAGGAGCACAAACATTATAAAAATGACTCATATAAGTGCAACTTAAATTAAATAAATAAAACCATGGTCTCACTTTTCAGAGTATTGACCCCTATAAAAAGAGTGGCTAAAGATATTGTAGCAGGCACTATATATATATATATATATATATATATAATATGTGCAATGATATCAGCATCATATCAGGAGTAAATTGCTGATCCACAGTAGTCTTCATTGATTCTCAATCACCAATAAATTCATAAAACAACCATTACACACTGTTTATAAGTCACGCCACCTCACTAATAAATACACTTGTCCAATCTAAATCTCACACCTATACTTCTTGCATATAATTGACCACTGATTTTATATTAGTTTGCATTATTGTTGTTTTTAAAAGTAGAAATGGAGTGTGGTCTTGTCGACATAATTTTTTAAGAGGTGTCTATTTTTTTTAAGAATGTTCGATCTCAACTAAAATTTTGAGTATCATATGTTGTTTTTGTATTAAGCAAATGAAATGCAATCTCATTTACATATACATATTATCTATTTCATCTTAACTAAACCAAATCTAATTTTAGTAGTAGAGAATTCTCATTAAATTATTCTAATATTTCAAAATTATTATTTTACAAAGGATTCAAATCTTTTAAGTTGGAGTTCTCCGTATTTGAGATTTATAGAGAGGACAAAACACTAACATAGATAAACTATGAAATTTTAGTGGGAGTGTTTCTTTAAGAGTGATCTGACAAATGATGTTTGTGTATTAAATAATGAATAATAGAGTGGATAAAATAATGTTGGATTGTGGACTACATTCTTAACTTTTAAAATGTGATAAAATAAAAAAGAAATGGTCCTTTCCAGGGCAGAAATGAGGTTTAAGTAATTATAAAATTAGTCCAATTAGGTTTGGACGTGGTATTGTCAGTTTAACGAATCCAAACCACTTAGAATTGGCCAATGAAAGGTTGCCAAACTAACATGCTGATTTGCATGAGGAATGGACATTTTTGTATCAATTTGAACTTCCACTGCCCACCATCAATCGCATTGCGAGGGCAGTCATTATCTTCTTTTTTTCTTTTTCTTTTTTCTTTATGGGAGATTTTTGTCGGATTGATTTCCTTGAATTCTGACCAATTACTGATTGTTGAAAGTCCAATTATTACTTGGATTTCATCAAGTTTTTAATTAGTAGGTTTAAACCTTTTTTTTTTTCCTCTTCAAATTGTCAATTTCAGAAATAAAATAAAATAGATGAGTTTGTTGGTATATTATTTGCTTATTAAATATATATATATATTCTTTTTGTCTCACATTAAATCTTCAGTCCAAAATATTTTCACATACACATAATGCATAAAAGATCAACATTACCCAATTTGTAAGTCAAACGAGAGGAGGATTTCCTACAATTTCCGGCATAAGTTGTTCAAGGTAATATGACCAATATGATATCATTAAGAAACACATACGATAATTTAGAATGAGAGGTGAAACATACTTTGAAATTGAAAATAACTGCAAGGGTGATGATGGGAGAAGAAAAAAAAGCATGTAATCCATTATGTACAAAGAAAACAGAGGTGTAAAACAGGGTAAACAGAGAGTGTTATGTAAAAACAGAACATTATTAAAATGTTGTAGTGTAGACTGTATCTCTATGAAATATACAATGAGATGACAACAGTTTGTGAGAGAGTAAGCAGAAACCAGCTGAGCTTCAATTCTACCTACATCCAAAAGCTACAAGCTGCCCTTGCTAAAACCTCCCACATTTAAAAAAAAAAAAAAAAATCATTGAAATTTAAGCCCTCCATATGAACAAACTTAGGAGAGCTCTTGTTCAAACCACTAGGAAGAATCCGGGGACGTATCAACAATCCCTCAGGTAATTCTTCGCTGTGAAAAAAGTCGAAAAAGGGGAATGGAATTAGGCTTGATTTGCCATGTCTTTGGCGCCAATGAATGTTCCATGAAAACCATATGGAACTCTGGATGGAAGCTTAACAGAAGCCTCCATTTTCATGGTCTTGGCATTGACAATCTGCAGCTCTGATTTCCACGCCTTTTCGTCGTGTACGAAGGCTAGTATGTAGCCATCATCTTCCTCTTCGGAATTAGGATCTCTGGGAAGAAACAGAGGCTCTCCTCCAAACTTCTCATCACCATAAAAGAATTTGTTTACTTCACCTGTAAAAAGGTCCACTTTTGCAAAACCCGAAACTTTAGGCCACGGCTCTGCGATAGCTAAATAAGCGTATCGCGTTTTTCTTCCCAGCTTGTTTCTGTTCACCATCCCTGCTTCTAAGTTAACCTGCTCTTGGTCAGAGATGATGGGCTTCCTTGTCGATTTCCCTGTTTTCAGATTGAGTCGAATTTCGGACAAAACGCTCTTCAATCCCTCATCACATTCATTGAAAATGGAGTCGGGTGGAGTCATACATGATCCGATCACGACGACTTCGTCGGTCTCAGGCTCCTCCCATGCATTCCAGAGATGAAAGCAGAAGCAATCAGGCACTTCCACCCACTTCATGCTCGAAGCATCCTTAGCGTACTTATCCAGCACACCAAACCTCGACATTTTGTTCTTATCGTACACCACCGGAGAGCCGCCCCTGATCATCTCCGACATTTTGAACACCACCTGCTGATCGGGGACGATCACCAAGTTCTCGGTGATGGCGAAATCATGCATCATTGTGGGCTCCGAAACGGGGATGTCCACGTCTTCTGACTTCTCACCGTTTTTGGAGAACTTGAAGTACTTCAAGTAAGGCTTCTGAACGACGTCGTAGCTCAGGGCGAACATTTCGCCGGTGACCGGGTCGACCTTGGGGTGGGCGATCATGGTGGACTTAAGCTGACCGTCGAAGCTGTATCTTTCGGCCGTTTTCAGGTCGCCGTTGGGAGTGACCCGGACATGGTATGGCAAGTCATCTTCGGACATGGCTAAAAGTCTGTTGTTGAAATATACCAGTCCAGCGTTGGCAACGCCGGTGCCGTGTCCATGGTCGACAAGCTTGAATAAGGCGCGGGCGTAGAAAAGCAGGAGCCTGGCTATCCCGGAATGGCCGTGTAACTCTCCGATGGCTTTGGGAAAAATGGGGCGGCCCAAAGCGCGTTCCTGGATGAGTCTCTGCGTCTCGGTGAAGCGGCAGGCGTAGCTGGCGGAGCCGTTCTTGAATTGGACGGCGTGAATCATGCCGTCGCCGTCGAAGAAATGGTGGCCCGCCACTGGCTCGAAGAGGGGATTGGCGCCGTTTCTGACGTAGACGCCCTGGATGGAATCGGGGATTCGGCCGGTGACTGGGAGTTTGTGCTCGACGGGCTGTTCAGGCACCGGAGAGAAGTTTCCGGCGATCTGGACTCGGGGATCGGCGGTTTTAGGGAGAGGCTGCTCGAGCTCGTGGGCGGTTAAGGCGCCCTCGACGGCCTCAAGCGCCATTGCTGCGGCTTTCTGAATGATGTTCCATTGGGGTTTAGATGGGGAATTAGATCTTTTGATGGTGGTGGGAGAGGAGTTTTTAGGGAAGTGAAGAGTGGGGGTTTGGAGGGAGCACTTTATGCTCTGGCTGTAGTGTTTTTGGGGTAATGAAAATGAGTTTGTACAAGATCCCAGCTCAGATATTGAGGAGCCATACAAATTAGGCTTAACCAATGAAGTTTTAGTACAAGTAGCAGCTGAAGTGGCCATGGCTACCTATTTTTGACACTGAAAGAGTGTGTTTTGGGGGCTACTTATTGAGGAGAGAGAAAGAGGAGGAGAGAAGTGAAAATGAGAGGAATTTTTGCGTGTGTATTATGTTGTGTGATTGATGAGAGAGAAGTGGCGAGTATATATAGAGCGAAATGTGGGCATAGAGGTCCACTTCTAACATGTAGGAGAAGCCCACGTGTTGGATTTTCGAAAAGAGGACTCTAAAATGGATTCTAAATGGTGGAAGTGACACGACCACCCTTCTTTTTTTTCCCCTAACTAGTTTTTTTTTTTTTTGTACATGGAATTTCGAAAATTTAATGAAATGGGTGAAGATAGCATCATGCATTTGAAAATTAAATTATTAATATTAATATTAATTTTTTTAAAATTATAAATTATTAACATTAAATTTTTGAAAATTTGTGAATATTATTAATTTTCGAAAGTTTGTGAATATTTTTGAAAATTTTATACCTATTTACTATTAATTTTAAAAAATTTGTGAATATTACTAATTTTTGAAAGTTTGTGAATATTTTTGAAAATTTTATACCCATTTACTACTATTTTTGAAAACAATAATTTTCGAACATTAATATTAAAAATGTTCGAAAATCAATAATGTTCGAAAAGATGTGATTTTTGGACATTAGTAAAACAAACAATTATTTTTGAAAATAATAATTCTTAATGTTCGAAAACATTAAATTATTACTAATATTTTGAAACATTACTAATTAATAATGTTATTATTAGTATTTAACAAAATAATAATTTTCTATTTAACAAAATAATAATAGGATAAATAATTAAATCATGGGTTTGATTGAACTCGTGAGATCCATTTGAAAGTTGACTTGACTCAAAAATGGGTATTTTGGGATCAATTGTTATATTTATGGATATTTTTCGATCAATTGTTATATTGATAGATAAAAAGAGATCAACTTTTATAAAAATTGGTATAAAGGGTCATTTCCCCCTTTTTTTTTTTTTTATGTACATGGAACTTCAATTTTTAAAAACACCCAACTTTTCTACCTATTTCCCCTAAATTCTTATAAATAAAGATATTTTACATCTCGGTATATTCATATCATGTGATGTGATGGAGATATAAAGGTTGGTATACTAAATACCTATTTTCAGTAAGAAATGAACTAATAGTTACAATATAATAATGTTTTTCTCCAAAATGTCAATTTTCATATATTTGCATTCTCTCTTTCAGACAACTTTACCAAGCATCCACTTAGTGTAATTTATACTACAAACACTTAAAATATTTTTTTATAATCCTTGAAATTATTTTGAGTATTTAATTATATCCGTGTGCATTACTTTTCTTATAATGTGATTCATGGACATATACATCTTTAGAAAAGATTATCTAGTAAGGGAGATGTTTAGGATACACTTTTATGAAGGATTATTTTAATGGGAAGATTGAGAAATGTGGGAGTGAGGACAATTAGAAAGAATGTGGATTTTATTTATTCATTTGTTGTTTAAAAAAAATACATATTAGTACAAAACCTTTTTTGCGAATGGTGAGGTGAGGTGAGGTGAGGTGAGTGGAAGGATATTGATTGGTCAATTTTCCTTGCTCGTCGAAAAATGTAAAGCAAAGAACCCCGCGTTCAATCCTCTAAAATTAAAGAAAGTGACACTTTGCATTAACACGTGGCAGTTTAATTGAGAAGCTCAACCTAAATCCCGTCACATCAAATGTCCAACACGCTTGTCCCCTTACCTTGTATGCAGCATCTTCCCATTATACTTTATATCCGCTTTCCTTTTCTTTTTCTTTTTTCTTTTTTTTTTTTGTGTGTGTGTGCGAGTAAAATAGCAGAATTCTTAGTTTTGTTAATTAGACATATTTATGCAATTCTTCGTGATATCAACGTTCATTGAAAATTTTTAGCAAATTTTGGCGATGATGACACCATGAAATAGAACATAGAACAGTGTAAGTGGTTATAAATGATCTTAAACCCAAAATCATTACTTGTCTTTATTGGGATTTAAATTATTATCCGACACTTTAGATGATAATAGTTTTTTATTGTTACTTCTACGATATACATGATGTATTCTAACATTATCACGTATTTATTTATTTTTTGATAAAATTAACGTTCATCAAAGGTTTTACTCATCATTACTCACCTTGTGGTGCATAACATAAGTCAGTGAATTAATCTAGGATCAATAATGAAAGTTTTAATTACATATATATGTTTTTTTTTATTAAAAAAAAAAATTGGGTCCACACAAGATCTTTTAGTTTTAATTTGTATATTTATGTTTATAATAATCTATCACAATATTATATATGTTGATGAAATAAAAAATAAATTGGAATATAATAAAAAAGCATAGGTAACCGTATGCGATGAGGGTGCCAACCTAACTAAAAACTATATGAAATTGGATTATGGATATCAATTTTAATAGAAATAAGCAGGTAGTTACATCTCGTGGCCCTGCTATTAGAATGGCTAAAGCTGTTGTCATCAACTTTATCATAAACAAAACACATCACATGAAGGTTTGGTGTTTTCTTCGACACAATTACACAACAATGTTCATCCAATTATGAATTCATCGCTTTTTTTTTTCCTTGAGTTGAACCCTTTCTTTATTCCTTCTAGATCAATTATTTTTTTACTTTAGTTATATTTGAGCAGCAAATATTTTAGTTGTTCAAATCTCTCTCTCTCTCTCATTTTTCTTAATATTTCTTGAACTACTGCTTTAACCATATATAATTAAGGAATGTTTAACTTCAAAATCATGGATTAATTAACAATATCTTTATCTGAAACATATGATTTAATATAACATAGTCTTGATATCATGGATGACTCTAACCAAACAGCGAGTGGGAGAAAGCTGCATTTGAAATTTATAATAGTAATTTCATTGGTGGTATTTGAATAGATATGAATTTAAAATTCACTATTTTTATTTTGAACTAATTTTTTTAGTAATATTAGTGGATTTTAAATCCATTCTATCTTGTATAAATTTGAAATTTATTCATTTCAAATCTTATATTTTAAATCTCTCAATTCAAACACAATGTAACTTGTCTTATTGGTAAAGATCATGTGAATTTGCGGTTATGCTTAATTGGGATAATTCGTCATAGAATAGATCGGTCCAATTCTCATTCTTTTCCAGTGCGTGTATATTAAAAATAGATTAATTGCTGATTTTTTTTTTTTCGAATACACATAGGATGCATCCAAATAGTACAACGAATTAGGTGGAATAAAAAAAAAAAATTGTTATAGCTAGAAGATTAGATTCATGCATGAGGCATTATATACTCCTAACCTCCACTTGCACTTATCTCTGAAATATTACCAGTGGACCACTGAATAGATATCATATGTACATACTATACCTAATAACCATCATCTTTAAATAGACAAAGGGTGAAGGAGAACTTATAAACTTGATGTACATCATAATTGAAGAGATAATTAGTGACTCATTAAGACACAATATTTCCCAATAATTGCAAAAACCTTGTACAAACATGATCAAAATAATACTATGGACGTTCGATTTTGATTTAGTATCGTTGGATATTATTCAATATATTGAAGGTTATGCTATTTAGATTTAAGTTTATATTTGGAAATTATTTGTTCATCATTGGCAATGACAAGCTTTTAACTTATTCCTTAAATATCTCACATGCATGCTGTCTCCATGTTGCATAAGCATGTTACCACATGCCTAACCATCACTATTTCCTTATCAATAAATATGATGTATCGACTCTAGTCAACCTAATTTCTTGCAACTTGCTATATATATCTTACATGCTTTGTTTTTTAAATTTTAATTTAATTTCTTAATTTGGATCATCTATCGCCAAAGGATCTTCCATCTTGTGTTTTATTTTATAAATAAAAATACTCATGTGGATCGATGATTGCGTGCATTTAATGAAATAAGAAATAAAACCACAATTTTGTGTTTTTTATGTTAAAAAAACTCCTCCTTGTTGAAAGCATCATATCTTTCAACGCCCACAATACTTAATCACAGTTTATTTCTTAATTGTTCACGTTAATTTACTCTAATCAATGTACTTTAATCTTGGTACATGTAAAGTAACGTGGTTTTCATTGAGTAATGTTTCGAGAATCATTTGAATGTGGAATAGTAATTTAATTTGACTTTAACAAATCAAAAGGAGATATGGGCGGTGATACTTATATTATTCATGCATAATATTCATACATATTGAAATAGGTTTTTCAAAAAAAAAAATTTGAAAATTCAACAGATTTTCCTGCATGCACGATGTTGAACAAGGAAGAATGAACCTAGGACTCGGTAATTAATGAATTATAAGCAACCGACATTAACTGAAAAAACTAACAACCGCAAGACAAAATACTAGATTAAATTATTAAAAGTCATATCTATAGAAAGGTATGCTACAAGGTTCGAGATAAACAGTGGGCACCCTCTCTTGGCCTCTTATGTTTTCTACTTGGGATCATCATTCAATCATTCATGCACTTTCAAGAAACATATTGCATGGTCAATTACTTCAAAATGTTAAATAAGAAGGTGCACATGGAAGCAGAGCAGGAGGAAATGTGAGGCAGATGGATATTTGGGCAACAAGGGGGGACTCCATCTTTAAAACAGTTGAATAAAGACAATGCCTAAGACAAAAACATCTGAACAAATTCCTCCTGTTTTCACTTTTATTTTTTTCTTAATTAATTGAATTGGTGACATGACAATTCTTCTCAACCATATTATATGGTTGGTGTGAAATAAATTACACACTATATTAATTAATCGCGCTCACAAAAACATCCTCGATCTCTTTGTAAAATAGCTAGTAATGTTGCATTCTTTGTAATTTTCTTAATGCTAGCAACCTTGACATTTGTCCGGTTTACATATTTGGTTTAAATAATGTAATTATGATTGTTGTGGTTGTGAGGAGAAAATGTATCTAAAACGATTTGAAATATTTGGTTGATTTTACAAGTCTTGAAATTGGAGTTTGCAAGTTAATTGAATATAGGTAATCATGTTTGAAGTCAAATAGGACCAACTTACTTCTCCATATAGCAATATTAGAAACGTCTCTCCAAAAATAATTTTGAATTAAAATGAATACTATTTCTCTTTACGGGAATTAATAGAATCGTGTTAATGTAGAATTTGAATATTGATGACGTTAGTACTTACGATACGAGCAACGATTTTAATTGTAAATTTTCAATATTATATGAAATCTTTTTAACTTTTACTCTATCTTAAAAAAGTAAATAAATGTTAGTTTTAATTTTACAAAATGGAAGGAATTGTATTGATTTGATATAATCGGGGCAAAAACTAAGATGAGACAATTTCACGAATCATACCGTGTGAGATAACGTATTTCATCCAATTTTATTTCATCTAATTAGAACGGATCATTTACATTAAAAAAATTAAATTGAGCTGTATAAAATGATCCGTCTCTTCAAGCAAATTCCAAGTCCAATGGATCAATAATCACTTTCTTGATACGCGAAATAGTGGATTTCAACTAGTCGTTTATAGGATAAGTCGAATCGACTAATTATTTGCCCTTAATTGCTTGGAGATGAGATAATTTAATTTCTAGACCAATCCTCTATTTTCCCAGCCCTTGACCTAAAACGATAAGTATGATATAATTGATCCATCATCATTAATATTGCAACAGTTTTAACTTTCACCAAGCCTCTCAAATCCAATTGACTCCAAAGAAGTTTACGTGAAGATAAAATATCTTTAATTTAGGAACTAATCATGTAATACCCCAAATTAATTTTTGTTTTATTTTTATTATAAATTATTATTATCATTATTTTATCAAGTTAATTACAAAGTTGACACCTAATCTATTCTCTCCTAAAAAGATGACACCTAATCTACCTAGCATGTACCTAATGTACCTAGAATGCATATTATCTTTTGTGTTGAAGGAATGAGGTAAAAAAAGTAGAAAAAACAAGTAAAAGAGTGCAACATTTCCTCTTTCACCTTTTTCTCTCTCAAAACTAAAACTACAATTGCACTGCTGCCTCCGTTGTGGTCACGGCCACTATCATCTCTCCATTGTTAGTGTTGATGTTTGTCTGATAAGATAATCGGATTGTTCATATATAGTACCCATCGAGCCCATCACAAATACGCATTCGAAATTTGACCCGATCACTTTCTCCACCGCGTACGGTTGCAGAAAGAGGTGGCAGCCCTTTTCTCTCTCTCCTTTCATTCTCTCCCTGCTATCGAGCCATCCCTGTTGCAGTGGATTGTCGTGAAGCCGGCGCGAGGTTCATGTCGGCGAGTCGAGCTATGAGCCACTGCAGGTACACATAAGGAAAGCGAGATAAGTCTATTTAGTACTTTGAAGCTTTCTAAACAATATGATGAAGGTGGGGTAAATTGTTTATTCCTACATTAACGTTCTTTCCAAATTATTTAAATTATGAAATTTTATACATGTGTGTAATGAGGTATGTATTATGTGTTATATGAATAATGTGTTGTGAGTTAAAATGTTGTGATACGATGAATGAGATATCTGAATGTTTATTTTATACAAGACGAATGTGAGAATATGTGATTTTTACCCTCGAGTTGATTGTCTTGTTTTATGTTAATAAGAATATTTTGAATCCGATTGAAATGCAAAAATGCATTTATATGATAGTGACATGAGTTTATGTTGTGAAAGCGTGATTTTATGATAAAGTAAAATTAATTGCACGGTGGTTAAGATCCGTAAAATTGTTTACACGACGGTTAAGATCCGTAAATTGTTTGCACGGCGGTTAAGATTCATAAATGTATGCACGGTGGTTAAGATCCGCAAATGTTTTCACGGTGATTAGGATCCGCAAAATGTTTTCATGACGGTTAAGATCCGCGCTTTCACGATGGATAAGAACCGTAACTAAAGTGTTATGTTTGAGTGTGATCGATAATTGATTAAGATGATTGCTTACGTTATTAAATGATTTAAGTTACGTGATAAATATGAATTATGTTCTGCTGTTTTTGTTAAACAATAAACGTTTTATTTATCTTAAAATCATTTTATGTAATCTTGGTTTTCCCTACTGAGTGTATTTCAAATACTCACCCTCTTTTTTTATAATGTTTTCAGTTTAAAAATTTTAGGATGTGGCGCGTGAGCTGTGAATGCTTGTAGCCATTAATAAAAGTTGTAGGATATTTTATTTCAAAGTATTTTATTTCATGAATTTCAAAAATATATATTTTATAATGATTTTTGAATTTATTTATTTTTAGTTTTTTAAAAGAGTGAATCTTATACATAAATAACACCTTGGTCAAGTTTAAGTTTCATCTCTAAAAGAAAGGGGACGTTATAAATCAAAAAGCCCATTAATATATAATTAATTTAATGAACATAATTACTTAATTAGTAGTGTGAATGTATGACTTATGAGGATATTAGAGTTAATTATCCATAGTACCAAAATTAATTATTATGCACACAACATTACACTTATTTTAGCGTTGTGGTCCTCCCCAACATGTTCACACGACATAAATGATGATGATCCCATAAACATCTACACTCTAATTAATAATTATTAAAACTTAGTGCTTAAACAATGAAACAATGAGATAATAGCTAAGTCAACGATTAACTTTCTAAAAGTAGCAATAGTTTAGTCAAAATGGAGGTAGATTTTTGTTAAGAAGCAAAGTCGTGGGATGACAACGCATCCAAATCTACATAATGAGGCCCCCCCTACAAGAACCTGCCGCACAAAAATATCTACTTCTCCTAGTGCAAATTTTAATTTTAACATTCATAAGACCATCCACATCAGTTTACACTACACTACATCAAAATTCACATTATATTAAATTTTGCTGCATCAGTCAACACTACATTCTGCACTACATTTATTATTCTTATTTTTTATTGATTTAAAATTTATACAAGTTTAAACTTATTAATTGCATACGAAAAAATGAAGAACTTTCGAAACAACCACCAACAAATAATACTTTTAATATGTACAGCGGATATTTTCCAGATTTCGAAGAGTCGGAAAGTAATCTTGGAGATTATTAATTAGGACATTTAAATTCTCGTATTATACTTTTTCAAGCTTAATCGTAATTTAGATATTTTATGTTTATTTTAATTTAGTTATTTTAGCCTAATTGTCTTGATGTATTTTGTGATTTATGTATTTTAATTTAATGTACTTTGTGATTGAATGTATTATGTTTACTTTTATATCATACACATGTAGTAAATAATAATTTTTTCATAAACAATAATATTGTTTCATGAAATAATGAAATACAAATTCTATTAAAAATAAATTGTGAAATTAAAATTGTATTAAAAAAATCATAAAGTAAAAATAAAAATATAGTGTAGTGCAATAGTGATCACTACATGTAGTGATACACTATTCATTTTTATAGTGTAGTGTGAAATGTAGTGGTACTGCTAAAGCAAAATCTCACACTACATGTAGTGTAGTGTGAGTTTTTTTCCCATTGGTGTGGATGCCCTAAGTGATACTTTAAAATATGGTCAATTGACCAACAAAAATAAAACATAATCTTTCACGACGTTTTGTAATATAATCATTTAAATGTAATTTAGTGTATGATTACAATTTGATGAATTGGGTAACTTTTTGATGGGATTTTGTTGATATGGCTTTCAGAACTTAACATCAAGTATTTCGATGGACATCACGTAATTAGTTCAGAGAAATTTTGACTTAAATATTTGTATGTAATATGGATTAAAATTGAAAACTATAAATTTAATGTTATTGATATGAATATCTTCTATAGTCACAAAATCTTAAGTTATCTGAAGTCCATCATAATAATGGATTTTGAGAGCAATGACATCAGAATATTATTGGAAAATTGCCACGTGGTTCCAATTAAACAAAAGGTTGTGCTTTAAATTTTTTTTTTTTTTACTTGATTAAATTACAAAAGTAATCAAAAGTCATGCATCTTTTTACAATTAACCCTTTGAATTATGTAATTATATTATGATTATGTAAATAAAATAAAAACCATACAAATACTCCAGGCATACATTTGAATGAAATTTATATTTTGACTTGACCAAAAGATAAAGTAATTGACACTTAAATCACATCAGTAAATTTCAAGGGGATAAGATTAATAATACAAATTACAAAAGATATGTCCAAAAAAAAAAAGATGTAGATAAATATATTGGTGATGTACGTAGTAGTTATTATGAGGTGATCATTCAGTCCCAAGAAGATCATCACTTATTCACTTTCCAACATTCGAAACCCTAACACATTGAAACGTATTTTTGGAACGATCAAAAAGCTTGTACATGTGTTTTATCAACTCATCGACAAGTTTTCTTGGTTCATCTGGCTTTTTGTGAATATCATCGAACTTTCCGTCTCTATGTGTTTGTAGGTGTACACATACATATGTTTTGCATCACATTAAAATTTAGGTCTAGGTCATACTAATAGCAAAGTGTAGCTCGAATTTTCTTGCGATAAAAAGACATAAATTGCACCAACATATACGATGCCATCCATTGTAAATGGGCCATTGTTAGAAGGACAGATTGTTTTTATCGTCTATAGAATTGCCACGTATACCATAAAATAACTTACCATCAAAAGGAAAAAAAGAATAATATTAATCAAACTGCATGCACAAGGCAAAATGATTGGGGGCTCTCTAAAAAAAAAGGTTTAAACAAAGAAAAAAAAAAACTCATATATTACGTAGTGACCCCATATATTTGGAAAAATGCCTCAAGAATGCCACTTGGAACTCCACCATTTATGTACCTTTTTCCACTTCCACCAATAATTCAAGTGCTTTAGATTGGGAATTTGTTCATGATAAGGGTCCTCATTCATTGAAACCCTCTCAAAAAATATTTAGAAAAATAAATTAATTCTTTCAGATAATTTTTGAAATTATTGGTGTTATATATGATGTTGTGGGTTATATATAATGTTGTGGGGTTATCAAAATTACACGTGTGATGCTGGCCCGGCCCTGAGTCCGTGTAGAAAGGATGATGGTCTAGGGTCCTAAATTTTAGGGGGTCTCAAAATTTTAGGCATGCAGTGTATATATATATATATATATATATATATATTTATTTATTTATTTATATTAGTATATTTTTTATTTTTCTTAATGTATAATGGCCCAATGGCCCAATTATTCGAAATAAGACTAGTTATATCTCTAAGTTGTAAACCCACCATATATAATATTTTCCAACTTCAAGGCCATCAAATTAATTATAGAATTAAAAAAAAAATCAATTAATTAGTGAATTGAAGATGAAAAGTCATTACTACTTTTTAAGCCATATAAACAAACTGGCTCTTTCACAATTATCATTCACTAATCACTCACAAATTTCCTCCATCCTCACATCATTTTTAATTGTCGTTGTTGAGTGTTTGATTGCTGATGATTTTGCTTCTCAAAATGCTAAGAGATCTAGATATTTTTAATAATATTTTTGCTATTTATTTGGACTTCTTTTTTTCCTCAGTATTGTACTTTTCTAATAGCGTACATATGGTCTGAAACTTAGAATTTAAATAATAAAGCAACTTGACAATATTTTTAACAATTAATGTGCGTATATATTTTTTTCTTTGTCTACAAAAATATTTTTTATTATTGTTCAAGAAGCTCCAAACTATCAGAGTCAGCCTGTTGTGATGCAACAACATGAAGAAGAACTACGGACAAATTAAATGAAATATTACTCTAGTATAATTACATATTAAACCGTTAATAATCTTGAATTTAATTTAAGCGTCACATGTGTATAATGGAAAAAGAATCAGCCCATTATCGCTACATTGATGATTAGACATAGTGCTCAGCCTCTATAATTTGGTTCATTAATAGGGTTTGCCGTCGTGACGCGTGACTTAATTAATTATTTTAAGGGTATTAATCATTTTGATTAAAAAAGATTGATCTTGTTTCAAAATTTATATATAAATGTACTATGAAATATCATAAATTCAATACAAATTCTTTTATGTACCGGATGTATGGATTTCAATTCGGGTCGACCTAATTAAATCAGAGAATTTTGATTTTTTTTTATGTGTTGATATTTATGTTATAAATGTGTGACATTTATGTATAAATATCATGATTTTTATGTAATGTAACTTAGGAAAAAGGAAGAATTTTAATATAATTTGTACATATATACGTTTATATAATATTTATCTCATTTTTATATTATATTAGTGCGACTTATATATATATATATATTATTATTTTTTTTGAAAATTTTTTTCCCCTAAATTACAGTACATAAAAGTTAGGACATTTGAACATAAAGATCATACCAATACAATAAAAGTCATACTAATACAATATAAAAATTTTATCTGAAATAAAATAAAATAAAAAATTCACGAATTCGGATCAATCTGAGTCGACCTGAATTTCATATGCACAAATTACACACCAAACTTACTCTATATTCAATTGGCACAAAATCAGTCAGTAATCCCTTTGTATTACTAGTAGCATATAAGAAACAATAAACTTATATGCAGATGTTGCACAATACCTTAAGTACAGTTAAGATTTTTAAATCTTAATCTTAACTATTAGGATAAACATTAATTTAAATTATTAAAAATATATACAGTCTGAAACAAAACTTTAGCTTGGAAGATAAATATTACTTTTTCATTTTGACTAAAAAGCAATAACTAAAATTGAAAGTCAAAACACCCACAGAAGATAAAATTTGATGTTGAACTTACGAAAGTATGAAAAGATGCATATAAAAGCATTAACTTCCACCGTCCTTTTTCCCTTACGGGTCTGAATTGGGCCCGATTCCGACAGGTCATCTAGTTGTCGGGCTTTTGTCTGGGGGCCCACCTAACTTTCTTTGACCCAACACTTGTTGGACTAGAGCTGACTCTCTTAAGTTTTTCTTTATTTTTTCCGTGTTTTTTTTTTCTGTTAAGTTGACTTGTAATAATTCCCAACAAATATAATAAAAAAATAAAAAGAGCTTAAAGTATCATAATTATACCAAAGAAATATAATAAATACTAGCCACGTCAGGGCTCTGACCTTCTATCATCTTACTTCTTATATTTAAAAAAAACAATTACAGTAAAATGGTGATTGATTGGGATAAAAAGGGAACAACAATAAGAGGGCATAATGCGGTTCAATAATAGGTATACTTTCAACCTTTTCCACTATCTAATTTACCTAAATTAATGGGGCTTTTCTTTAAGATTATGGCATTGATTTAGGATTAGAATAATGTTGTTAAAGTTATCTTAAACTTTAGTTAGAAACCTTATAATATTTTGTTGTGCCATATTAGTTGAGGATTTAAAAAGTCAAGGCAAATGCATTTGTCCATTACTACATCAAAAGAAGTTGAATTCTCAGTCATGAGGATAAGGTTGATGTTTTTAATTAGAATTACTCTTGTGATATAGTATTGTCCAAAAATAGCATGGGAAAATGGTTTCGGTTTTTGGTACTCGAACGTTTTGAAAATATTAGGTTCAAAGTAATCTATTACATAATTTTGGATAGGAATGCAATCTATAGTTAACATTAAATTAAATTCTTGAGTTAATCAATATCGAAGTTCCATAAAAATAAAAATAAAAAGAATCAAAATCAAATGAAAACTTGAAGTTAATGCTAATAATCAAAGTTAAGGTCAAAACATAACAATTATGACAATTAAAGGATCATCACCATTGAATTAACTAGGTAGAAGAAGAAAACCAATCACTCATGTAGTAATCATGGTCTAATGAGTTTTCTGTGGGAAAGATGAAGAAAATAGTGTCTTTTTAAGAAAGAAAATAACAGGAAAATGGAATAATTTGGAATTAGATCTTGCTAGGCCTATTAATTTCTCTTCTTCAAGCCCAACTAAACTTTATAGAATCGGCTTCAAATTATATTTAATTTTTAAAACCAATTTGGTCTATCTCCTCAATATTTTATCCTACAACGAAATGTCATAACAATGTAAACTGGAAATCTGACAAATAAATAGAAACTCAATAAGACTTATCATATTGTATCCCCAAGTTCTCTATCATCTGATCAACTCCTTGATCATGATTTATTTGTTTAATTGGGAGTGGAATTAAGTGTGGTGCTTGACTACTTGGTTTTGAATATGAAATTAAGTATAATTATGGTGAATATCTTGTTGAATCATGACATTATAATATGTACTTATGGTAAGAAAATAGTGGTATATTTAATATGTACCTATGGTAAGTCATGTTTAGAGGAAATGATTTTCGTTTGGTTCTTCAGTTCTTTGAATGAAGTTAGATGAATTGTAAATTTCGCTTTCTTAAATAATTTGATATTCAATTCCTAATTCTCATCTAACATCAAAAGACGTCAAATGTTAAGTGGTAAATATTTGTGAAAATATAACATATTGATACTAATATTAAACTCATTTAATCATTCATCATGATATCAAAAATTATTGTCACGATATATTTTACATTTAGTGATACTTGTATCAATATCATTAAAATTCGTTTTATTATATGTATCTACATTTTTGTGTTATATCTATATGCAGAGACCAAGTCTTTATGATAGAGACATTTGTATAAGCCGACGCGTAAATTAAGAAAAATCCTCCACCTTACTTCCGTTGCTATGCGGTAAGATTATTATAATTATAATTATTAGCAACTACCAATGAATTTAAAAGTTATACACTAATATGCATGCCCTTTTGATTTGTCATTTTCTTTAGTACAAAATCTAAGGATCCAACGGTTCAACGGCCAAAAACGGCATAACTTTAAGTATCCCGTAATAATCTGCCACATCAAAAATAAGATTCTTTGTAGTAAAGAGAGTAATTACCCCATGATTAAAACGTGATAAAATTGGCCACTCAACCCGTCACATTTGGACACGTATCTCAGCCGCGTGATTGAAGAAAAGCAGCCTTCCAAAATCTCTTCTTACCGACCGCACTTATTTTTGTTTTCCCCTTTTTAAAGGTTAGAGATTACGTTCTTGTAACCATTTATCTAATCTTCTTACATTAGGATTAGGGTTTTGTCTCATCCACATCCTATGCATACTTGTTGCAATATTTAAGAGTGTTTTTATATATATTTACATATATTAAAAAAGCTGTACTGGGCTTGATATGGGGAAAAGCCTTATCCATATATAAGAGGCCCATTCTGCACCAATAGTGGCATTTCCGGAATTTCCCTTCTTCATGCCAAATAACTTTTTTTATTTTGTTCATGATTTGAAATTTTCGTTTGGTGATTGCTTACATGATTGCATGCACTATCTAATGAAACTTTGTTTTGTAATAGAATTTAAGATCTAAATTCATTCTGAGTTCGAAACTTTGGTGAACAATAGCTAATGAACGCTTATAAATTTCTTTAATCCATATAACTTTGGCACATTTGGTGTATTTTTTTTACTACTGTAACTTTTTATGGTAAGGTAATTCTAACTTGTTGACTAGCCGTAAGCTAATAAAATGGGTTCCATATTTAAATACAAGTTGGGCTTACATTTGGGCTTAAATATTAAATTATGTGATACAGAATGAAATTTTTTCTTTTATTCGACATTATAGTAGGGGAAAAAAAAAAGGATAACTTGGATCTGGATATATAATTTGATGTATTCAACTGGGGAAAAACAATCAGTCTCTCGTCCGATCTTATTGGGTCAGGAAAAAATCGAATTTCCTATTCAGTCATATTCTTCATTATAACTAGATTAAACCTTTCAGATGTGTTCGATTTTATATTTGTTAATTATATTTAAAAATATGAATTAGCCTGTAATATATATTATCATGTTCCAAATGAAATAAAAAGGTAACATAGCTTAGTTTTTCAAAAGACTAGTTGGATAGCTACTTAAGCCACCAATCGTTTACTGGACTAATATATTAATTTGGCTGTACATTTCCTTTCAATTTTCCCTATGTATTGAAGAGTTTGAGGGGCCATTATATTTAACAAGGCAAAGAACTAACAGTTCTCAGTTTTTTCCTTTTTTTTTTCTTTGGGGGGAGGTGATATACATGTCAAGTTTTGTGTTAATAAAGGCCCAAACTATTTTTTGTGAATCTGGACTTAGAAATGGGCTTATATCCCATCAAAACCAAACTCTGAAAGATGTGGAAGTGTACACAAGTACTAATGTAATAGTTATCATTATTTTATTAAAATCTATATATGGCAGCAATTGCAATAATGCCAACTATTAATAACGCTGATAGCTATGCTTTTAGGTTAATGTTATTAAATGTTCTATTGTTTTTTATTGGACTTTATTCACTTATTTATTTTTTAATCAAATCGATCATTCATATAGAATTTAGGTAGTTTTGGTTTGAATATTTTTATAATTTCTTGATTTGATTTAAGAGTTAAGTGTTTAAAAATCTAATCTGTTAGTTTCATTTCGTTTTTTTTTTCCTAAACCGACCATGAAGACCTGAAGTCCTCTATCATTTGCTCCCCAAACAAAATTCGATATCCCTCATTTAACATGTAATTAATTGGTCTAGAGTTTTTCTTTAATTAGAAATGAGACATGAGATATATCAGTAAAGATTTTTTTGTGAAAGCTAATGATAAAATATATCATGCAAATTTAAATAAGCTCAAAACTAACATAATATTGGACTGATATAAGATCAAGAGCATCCACAACATATATTGTATCGTGTCCTAACATTTATGAAATTGTAAACCCTAAATTTCACTAAGCGCGCATGACATTAAATTAACTGAAGAAAAAAAAAACCCTACAATTTAAAAAATGAAAACCTTGTGATTTGGGAATCTTGCTACTTCATGGGTCAGTTTTGGTGAAGTGCTTGATAGTTTTGAGAATAAACAAGAACTTTTTCTTTTTAAATAATAAGTCTTAATGTTTATTATTTTATAATCTCGTGTTTATTTTATTATCATTCTATAATACTTCCTTTCTCCAAAGTAAGAATCATATTTTCATAATTAAAACAAGATTTTTTTGCTGGAAAGAAGCAAATACTATATATAGTATTGAATAGTAACATTTATTATTATACACATTTCGTGCACGCACCTAATAAGAAAAGTAAAGGTTAAAAAAAAAAGGAGCTCATCTCATGTAATAAATCAACATGTTTTGTGAGGGGTAAATTAGAATAAAGGGAAAAGCGAAAGAAAAGGGATCAAATTTTCAGGATGTACAAAAAAGGATAATTTGGTAAGGGGAAAGAAGAAGGAATGAATTTAACTTTTATCTTCCGCTAAATTCAGTATATTTTAATGGATAAATTTTATAACAACACTCAATTTACAAATTAGTTCTCAATTTTGAACCTAAATTTTAAAAATTTTCAATAAAGGACTCAATTTTACAATTTTTCTCAATTTAAAACTTAAAATATAGATTGAGTTCTCAATTCAAAATAAAATTTCATATTCTTTTTTATTTATATTTATAAACTTATTTATATTTCAATAGTATTCATATTTTGGATAAATTAAGACAAGTTAGTGCGCTTTAAAAATAATTTTCATCTAACTTATAAAAAAATGAAAAAATATAATTAATTCAATTTATAAAATATAATTTATATTAATTCATTAATATTAAACTCAATTTTCTATACATTTATTCATAAAATTAAGTAATCTTAGTTTTTTAAATTGTATTTGTTATATATATATATATATATAATTAATATAAGTCAGATGAAGATCATTCCAAAATTGCATAAAGTTGTTTTAATTTATCTAAATCATAAATATATATTAAAATATAAATAAATAAATGAAATTTTGTCTTAAATTGAGAATTCAATCTAATTTTTAAGCCTTAAATTGAGAAAAAAATGTAAAATTGAGCTTCTTATTGAGAAATTTTAAAATTTAGATTCAGAATTGATAATTAATCTATAAATTAAATCTTATTATAAAATTTATCCTATCTTAATTGACCATAAATACCCTTTAATTTTTTATTTATTTATATTTTAGCATTACGATTATTATCCTTTATTTGGATTAACAAGAATTTTGGTCAAATATTGTTAAATATAATAATCTCAAAATATTTACATGTAAAAAGAGAAAGTTGACCGACTTTTAAAATTTTGTAAATTGGACCCAAAATACCTGCCACAAGTACTTTTTGCAATTACTTTGTATTGTCTAGCGTTCAAAGTCAATTTACAAGTTATAAACTTTTTTATTTGACTATAAATCATCATGTGTTCAAAATCCTTACTCTGGCAAGGAAACCATAAATTTTGATCATGTCTAATTATATTGAGCCCTCAAACTTTTGTCGTGTTATATATAGCTTTTGAATATAATATTATTTAATAGAAACAAAAATAAAAAAATTTGTAGACTAAAAAATAAAACGTGATGAATAATTTAAGCCCACTAAAAACTAACTTGAGCATCAGAGCATTTTCGTCATAATAAATCCAAACATGTCAACAAATTGTTTATACTACATGTTCCTCATACCATGATGGATTTATCAATTAAATCGCAATACTCTTTTAGGGGTATACAGTTGTCTAATGATAAAGAATTATGTGAATATATAAAGACATATATTTTATATCCTATGAGAAGTATTATACCAATATTTAAATAGATATAATATCAACAGTACTCATCAATGCAACATTGCTATCAGCCCATCACAACATACATGCATCCACCAGACTTTGCACCATCACTATCATCCCCACCAATAACTTCACTTTAACTTTTCTCATTATCCTTACCAAAAAAAAAAAGAAGAAGAAGAAAATCACTTTTCAGAAAACTACTTAAAAACTTATGGTATACTTAAATTTTAATGAGAAGAAAAGAGGGAAAAAAAAAACTCTCTAGGATCACATTTAAGTGTGGGTTTAGAATTATTTCAAAAATTAAGAAATATAAAATTATGACTAGTAAATGAATTTAAACTAATAAAAAAAATTAAGATTAAAATTTGAAAGATAATCAAAATAATAATCAATTTTTTTTATCAAATTGCTAAATTTTAGCTCAAAATCACATGCTAGCTAGGTTGAAAACCAACATTTTTTTTAAAGAAATAATGATAAAAATAATTTGAGAATAAAATTGAATAAAATTTAAAAATATAATTGAAAACAAGAACAACATTTAAATAAGACCGGAAGGATTATAATTTAAGCGTAGAATCCTACTATGAAAAGCGAGAACAATTTGTTACATTTCTTATGTTTCAAAATAAATATTGTAATTTAATCGAGTTTTTTGGTCTCAAAATAAATGTCGTTATAAGATTTAAATAAACATTAACTCATATTCTACTCATTTACTTCTTTCAAATTAAATGAGTTATAAAATGATTATTAGACAAATAAAATAAAATGAGATTTGAAGTGATTTAAATTAAATGTAGTGTGCTTGACAAATAAAATATGAACAGACAAGGTGACTAGATTTGTTTAAATTAAATAAATAATAATATAAAATTGTAAATTCCTTTTTATGTATTATAAATCCTAGGTTATTACAAAAGTTATTCTCATATATATCCTATCTTAAATTAAAAATTAAAAGTTGAAGTGAAACAGAACTTATCTAAAAGTTTGAGCATCGGCTACCTTTTCCACTCAAGAAAGAAAAAAATACGATGTTTATATCAATTTGAGTATTAATTCGATAATGGCGGAAATATTAATCTAATCTAATATAGAAATTTCTCTTTATTTAATTAGCATTTGGTTCGTAATATTTATAGATGTGAGATCCCTATTTCTTAGCTGATTTCTTTCGATTGTCTAAACTTGATACTGTAATAAGAAAAAAGCGAAACATTCTAGAAACGTAATAGCTACACAATTTTAATTTTTAGAATATATTTCTTTTCTGATAAAGTTGTAAAAAGAACTAGAAAGGGCATGAATTTCCTTATTTAGCACAACAATCAAATCAAAATTATGGATTGTACTCATGATGGGTTCATATACTAAAATAATCAAATCAAAATTATGGATTGTACTCATGATGGGTTCATATACTAAAATGCTTATCATAGACAATTCTTAATATATCTATTGAAAATATATAATGATTCAATTTTCTCGTTATATAAAAAATAAAATTAGTATAAATTATAAATTTTTGATACATGAATTATGTACACATCTTAATCTATTTATGTATTTTTTAAATTAAAACAAAATCACAAATAAAATAAATTCAAAGCAAAACTGAATTGTATACTTGCATTTGATCGCACACCAAATATGTATAATTTGTGATTTTTTTGTAATCTATTTAATTTTTTTTTAAAATATTTGTAATATTCTGAGGATTGACAATAGGGTGGATTTTAAATGGGTTTGGCCAAGTGTTAAACATGTTTAGCGTTGCCAACCCATTTACATTTTAAATTTAATGAAAATAATATGTTCGAATTTCACTTTGAAACTCTTTTATAAGAAGTATCAAAAAATCAATATTTAACTCCAAATAATAAGAATGAAACCTCGTTTAAGTATTCATTTCAAATAGAATTAAATTTTAAATGCTGTTTTAAGAAAAATTTAATACTTGATGCAGGCAGCAGGCAGCAAGACTAATAAAACTCATTACCCTTTTTGAATTTGATGGAAAAAGAAATTCAATGCTGTCTATATGGATATTATTCATTACAAACATAATTAAATTTTAAATATTGTTTTAAAAATATTTAATATATAGGTCAATAAAACTCATTACCATTTTTGAATTTATTGGACGGGAAATTCAGTGATATCTATGTGGATAATACCTAAAACAATCTCAAGAAAATCAAGTCAATGTTTATTTTTATAACTATAAAATATATCACATGTTGCAAATTATTATATAAATTTAAAATTATCTAAATGTATAGCATGGAAAAAACCTCTTAAAAACTCGTTTGGCCAATTTCAACCTACCTAAATGGGGGAAATTGATGTACGTTTGAGTCTAAACTCGAAATTTGATATTTCGACATTCTATTAATTAATATCATCTATAAAATTTCACTCAAATTAAGGGGCTGTAGATGACGATATGTCTTAATTTAATATATATTTGTTTCACAATTGTTCTTGATAATGAAAAATAAAATAAATAAATAAATAAATTGAAATTAATTTTATTTTATAAAACAACGAGTATTTTAAAATAGATGAAAGTAATAAAATACAAAATTAAACATTGTTTCAAACGATAATCATACTATTGCCCACCTACCTACTAATTTATTACGAAGGAGCAAATTGGATTAATTATGGGGAGATTTTATGCAAAAGATAAGGAAATGAGAAAATCTCAATCCCAAAAAAATGAGGCAGTTATAATTTATGGAAGCCATATCCTTTGTCTTAGAAAGTAACAAACTGAAAACAAGAAAAGCTTTAGTCATCCTACTTTGGCTCACCCCCCCCCCCCCCACCCTAGTACGCCCACCCAACCCAACCTACCATTTTTAACGCCCCAAAACTTTAATACGTTTTCAACTATCTCCATTTCTCTCTTGTACGAATTGCTGTGTGTGTGCACGCATTGCGTGTATAAGCCAGCCAAAAGCTTAGGCCACCTGTTGGTTCCTTCCATAAACCACCACCAAAAACCACTGCCACATGTGATCAAGAATTTGTTGCAGAAAACCCTCGATTAAATTCAGCATTTTCTCATAAATATTTGTTTCCTCTCTTTCTTTGTCTCTCTCATCATCACTTATATACCGTTTCTGACCCTTTTCACCAAATGGGTTTCTGGTTATAGCACCTCTATTTATCGTGTGCGTATCCACACATTGAGAGAATTCATTCTGATTATCTATAGAGATCACATAAATCTGAAATAGAGGGAAGAAAAGAGAGAAAAGAAAAGGAAGAAACCTTTTCTTGATTGATCTTTGTTTTTTGTATAGCGCTATAAAGATTGGGTTGGGTTTTTATCTTTCTATTCTTGAGAGAGAAGCCTAATAAAGATTGGATTTCTTAAAGTGTGGATTTTTCTGTCCATTAAATTAAGTCCTTTCTTATTTTATTTTTTGTTCTTTCGGGATTTTTGTGTTTGAGGGTTTCTGTTGATTCCATGGCTGCTGGTGCAGAGGTTTCAGGTGAGGGAGCAGTGTTGGGGATAGAATCCCCTGCTGTTGTTGATGAGCCTTCATCACCAAAAAACACTGGCCCTCCGAGTGAATTTTTTTCTGAAAAGAATGAAAATGAAAATGAAAATTCTGAGAAGTCTGGGGAAACGGATGAGATTAATGATGTTAAAGATTCTGATTCAAACTCCAATGCAGATTCGAAATCAGACATCAAAATGAAGGAAATTGTTGATATGTTGAAGGACCTGAAGCTGAATCCTATGGCAAAGGAGTTCTTTCCTTCCTCTTATAATTATGGCCAATTGGGCGATTACGATTTCATGCTTTCTGATAAGAATTTGGGGAATGATGGTTTTCCTAATAACCGAAGGGTAAACATTCAGTTTATCATCGATTAATTTTTAGCATGCTAATTATTGGATTGATTAATTGTGATCAGTAATCTGTGGTGCTTGATGTTGCTAGTTCTTATTGTTTGATTTGGTTTGTGTGCTTAATTTGAATTGGTTGTTCTGGCTTTCTGGCATTCATTAGGTTATTTGGCTCTATTAATACAAAATCTTTAATTTTGCATATGAAATTGAATGATAGAAGTGATAGAATTTTAGTTGATTATAATTCGTAAATTGTGGGATCGTTTCTCATTTTATTGAGTGACGTTCTGCATCTTATTTCCAGACTTGTATCTGGTACTCTGATCTTTTTTTTTTAGCTTACTTGTTCTGATGTGAGGACAAATAGATTAATTGAATTTGTTTTCCTATGCTATGTTCTGATTGTAGAAAATAACTTTGGCTGTTACTTGCAGAATGGATTTTCTGAATAAGTGTCTTAAACTGATTTTCAACGTTTTGGCTGTAAAATAATGGATTTTGACATTTGTTGTTGTACAAATGGACATTGACCTGGTTTATAAATGTGTCATCATATCTAGGCTGGATGGATTGTTAATGTATGTCTATTGTTGTAATTACATACTTATCATGCTCCAGAAATCGACAGAAAGAACTTATGATCATGTAATTATTTGGTCGCTTAATAAGTAATCTTATTCACTTGTCCATTTTCTGGCATCACCTACTTAGTCGCTATGTCATTTTTGACCAAAGCGTTTTTGCTTGTCTCTATTTATGAGGCCATTTTTGATAGACTTCATTTATTTTGTGAGCTGTTTCTGTTTGCACATTCCTTTGGTTAGTTTGACTCCCCCCCCCCCCTCCCCTTACCTACACCTTTTTTGATTATGCACCCTCTATGTTTATTTATTTCCTCAGAGAAGAAATAACTACAACTCAGGCAGGAAGAGAATGAGTGGAAGAGCTTTTAAAGCTCAAAGGGAAGACAGTATTCGGCGAACTGTCTATGTTTCTGACATTGATCACAATGTAAGTAATTATAAACTTCACCTTGTCCTATAATTTTGATATTTTTGAAGAGTTCTAACTAATAAGGTTTCTTTTACCTGTTGAAATTAGATAACTGAGGAGCGTCTTGCTGCCCTATTTAGCAGCTATGGACAAGTAAGTTATACTGCTAAAGTTATCGTGTGAAGCTATTTCTGCATGCTTATACCTCATTTTTAGGATTATATTGTACCAAATTATAATTTGATTATGACTGATAGCATTTGATTCTTTAACAATTAAGGAAAGCCAAATATAAGAAATGCTGACTAATTATATTAGTGTTATCATTCCACATTATACACGTTGTTGTTGAGTGGCAGCAGAGAACCACCTATCAGCTGGGATCATTATGTGAATGATTTAATCATTGAAAGATTTGGATATCTGAAGGTCACTTATGCAATTTAATGTCTTTGCTAACGTGGGAGGATATTTTGGTCTTATGCACTTATATGTGCATTACTGTCATTCTACAATCACTTGAACAACTATCATTGAAGGATGTTTCGTGTTGCCTTCAATCAGGAGGTTTTACTATTTGGATGCCAAAAATGTATCTTTTATGTACTCTTTTATATCCTGGTAGGCTAACCTATTCTTATTGATTATCATGAATTTACCATGAAAATGGAATAACTAGTATGCAAATTTTTGCTTCTCATAATGGATGAAAGCAAAAGCACTAGGGCTAACTTGCTGCCTACCCTTCACATGTGATGAGTTTGTAAATGTGTTCCATATTTTTTGTATATGGCTTTTACATATTTTATTGCTGACAGAAGTACACAGCTGAGAGCAACATCACTAAATTAGCCTATTTTTGAGCTCTTTGTTTTCTTTTAGAAAATTTAAATCACTATATCGCATAATAATCTTTTAGTGATGGCCATTACTATTTTGGCACTGCTTGCCATGTCTGTATTGCGTGACTATTCTTGCTTCAATATTTGATGAGTTGATATTTGTCTCCACAAAGAAAACACACACACCCCATCGAGGTGCTAATCAATGGCCTGCTTTTTGGAGCTTCCAAAAGCTAAGCTTGTCTGATTGTCTTTCTTTCTGAAAGAATGTCCATCAAGTTCGATCTGTAACTTCATGTACCTTCAACCATTATGTTGATCCCCCTTCTTCCAGGAGAACTTCAATCCTTGTATGGGTTTTTATAACTCAAAATTTAGGGTGCCAGATTGATTCGGCATTCTAAATATTAAACAAACCATTGAATTTCCTCTATATTTATTTTGCAGGTTGTTGATTGTCGAGTATGTGGTGATCCACACTCCCGTCTTCGGTTTGCTTTTGTAGAATTCTCTGATGATTGTTAGTCATTTTTTATCCTTTTTTTTTGTTCCCTCTTCCTTTGAGTTCTTTAACATGGTTATTCTGATCGCACAAACTTTTCCTTTTCTCATGTACTAATATCTACAGATTCTGCTGGAGCTGCCCTTAGCCTTTCTGGGACGCTGTTAGGTTTCTCTCCAATTAAGGTCTTGCCTTCTAAAACCGCCATTCTTCCTGTAAATCCTACATTCCTTCCCAGGGTAAGTATAAATCAATTCCATTGCTTATACTGTTAAATGAATTCTCAGAATCCTTTAACTCCTCCAAGAATTGTTTCACATGTATCATGCATTTTTTAGATTTATGTAGTATATCACTAATCTAGTTATCTTGAATAATTCTAACTTTGATTTTATAGTCGGAGGATGAACGTGAAATGTGTGCCAGGACAGTCTACTGTACAAACATTGATAAGAAGGTATGCATGTCCTCTCTCTTTCTGTTGTGATATTGTATTATTTCTCTATTGGCACTTAGTTTGTGATACTTTTTTCTGTTGGATTTATTAGGATGTAACAGTGTTAAATTTGTTTCTGTGGTATTTATTGTCCTGAACAGGTTTCTCAAGCTGATGTCAAGATTTTCTTTGAAACTAGATGTGGGGAGGTATGTTGGGAACTTCAATCATTGTGTTTGATTTTTCAAAAAGTTGTTTGCTTGATCCTGCATGACCAAACAAATTTCTACAATTCCAGGTTTCCCGTCTGAGGCTCTTGGGGGATCACATGCACTCCACTCGAATTGCTTTTGTTGAATTTTTCATGGTATGTTACTTTTGCTTATTGCAACTGCAATTATCAGCTTGTGTTCTGGTTTCTTGTTCCTTGTAATGCTTTGGATGTGAATTCATCTTTAATTCTCAGAGCTAATTCTTATGGTTTTCATATGCATATATATGGTTAAAAAATGGTTCTTTCATGACAAAATGAGTTGACTTCAATAATCTCCATACTTATGTAAATATTAATAGAAGCCGTTCGGGTGAGCTAGGTGGATCAAAATGCTTATAGAAAACATATAAAAGTGAAGGAGCACTGATAATGTTTATATCAGGTGTAGCTCTTTGTATAAATTTTCTTAAAGACCTTAAAATTTCTTCTTCCAAAATGAACCTGGTGTTTTCTGCTGACAGATCTTCAATGGTCATGAAATCTTCGAGCGCCCTCTGTTGCTTCCTTAAAGTGAGGGGGTATCTCACATCATTTACAATTGGCCTCTTTTTTGTTTTTTTGTTGGTGTGATCACAAAGTTTGAAGTAAAAAAAAGGCTTAAGGTTATGTTGGTCCTCTAGTTCTAGGGTTTAGAAACAGAAGTGTGATTATAAGTATCATAAATTTCAAATCCTTGCCTGATGTACTCAGTGAAAGAATTTGGAAAGACAGAAATCAAGTAAAATGTGAATTTCAAGCAAGAGAGTTGGAAAGAATTCAAGATTGCTTGCTTATACGAAATGATATTTGCAGGCTGAGAGTGCAATCCTGGCTCTCGATTGTTGTGGTCAAGTTCTGGGATCCCAGCGTATCAGGTATGAGTTATTTAAGTCGTGTGTAGTTGAATGGTGAGTGAGTTTGATTCTAAAGAGGTAGTTTGCAAAAATTGTAGGGTGAGCCCTTCTAAGACACCGGTTAGGCCACGGGCTTCCCTCCCTGGAGGGCAAGGCCAGTATCCGGATAATTAGAATGGAATCCTCTTCCTCCTCTGTTTGAGATAGATGTTGCTGTTTCTTCTATTGGAAGAGACTACTTCTAAAATGAAGTGGTGATGGATCGTGAAACTTCTTTCTGTTTCATTTTTCCGTTTTCTGGGAACAGTGACCTTTTTTTTTTCTTTTTTTTCTTTTTAAAATCTTTCCAATAGTTTATTGCACCTCAACTTATAACTGTTGATGTTCTGAGTTTATGGTCCAAAACTTGCCGTACTTTATTCTATATCTTAAACATGGGATGTTCTCTCTACCTTTACTACTACAATTGCTTCTAACTTTTCCATGTCCATCTGCTCTCTTTCTCTCTCTGCGTGTCTGTTCGTTTGTGTGTGTGTATATATATATATGTTAAGCATGGGGAAATAGGGGCTATATATATATTGTGGAGGGTATCAATTGAATAATTGGCCATTTCTATCTCCCCCTTGGAAACCTTGTTGATCATTTCTGAATTTTGAATTCTTGATGCTACAACTATATGTCTAATGTGTAAGTCAACTGCTTTGTTTCCCAAGTAATGTTTTCTTTACCTTTTCAACCAACGCGATTTTCATATGTCTATTTTTTTTATTACTTTTTTTTGACCAATTAATCATATACTCGATCCACTAGGAACCTTGTAGCTCAAGTGATATATTACCTTGTATAAATTATGATAATCAAAGTTTAAATCCAAATTAAGCAAATTTTCTAATTTTTATTATTTCCCTATCTTTGATCCCAAATTCATTAAATAAAAAATAAAAAAATCCTTTACTTTGATCCCCTCGGTTTAAACAGATTGACATGTTGGGCCTGGCCATTTAACATCCATAGTTATAAGCAAATTATATCTTTGGTTGAAAGCATATTTAGGATACATGGGTTACTTATTTAGATCCACAAATATATTTTGTGAATCTTAATTATTTTTTCTAGACAAAAAATTATGGCAGAAATGGACAAATTAGGCTTCAAGGTTTGGAATTCCAAAACAAGGAAAGTGAAAAGTATTGGTTAATTAAGCAATTAGGATTGCGTTGACCTTTCCCAATCACGTGCTGATGTAATCCAAGATTCTTGGGAGCTCTTGTTCAGTTCCGTACAAGCAAACGATGTTCTCCATTATTCACTTTGCCTAAAGAAGTGTATTAAAATATGTATTTAGATCTTAAAAGATATTAAGTGAAATAAAAAAAGGAGCAAGATCATAGAATTTTCAAAATTCAATTAAAGATACTTTTGTGATTACAAAAAATAAAAATCTAAAGAACCTAGTAAAATAAAGACGGAATAATATATTTCTTTGAAAATATGAAGAGAAGTTTAAGATAGTCCTTTGTAAATTTCTTTACTAGTATGCACACGGTAATCATTCAACACCACAACTTTCAACCCAAGAAAAGTACTTTTCTTTGGTACGGCAAATAAAATTGATGCATCGCAATCGCACGTGGCTTGGAACAATGATTTTAGTTATCTAGATGACATTGTTTCCGGAATTTGTATCTGTCAGTGTCAGATATATTATTTATTTATAAGTTATTTTTATTTTTTAAATTATAGATTTACTCACCTTATGAACGATTTTACAATAGCCTAATCTAATAATAAATTATAAAATGAAACTTACGAAAAATTATCGATTTGAACTTGGAAATTGAAGATAAAGTTTATACTGACAATGATACCTTTTAGAAAGGCACGAGTTATCGGTAAAAAAAATTTGGTGGCAGAATGATTTGTATGATGACATCGAGTACATGAAAATTGAGATTGCATTCTTCAAAAATTGTATTTGTTTTCTATTTACAGGCATAGTTTAAAATAGAGAAATATAATTGGTACTGAATGAATTATAGATTAAGGGTAATGCTTAGAAGAAAAAAGTGGTGGAATAAAAGAGGTAAATTTCACGGGAGGTGGGTTTTGGGAATTCCACGGTTTGACTAAATCCAATAGACAACAGTCCACTTAGACTGCCCCTAATTAGAACGGTCAACTTATATCCACACATATAAGTTCTCCACCACTGCTTCATACAATCCAATCCAATCCAAGCTTCTTCATACATACGATTTGCAAGAGAATGGGTGGCGGCCGCCGAAGTAGTGGTGATCCGGTGAAGGTGGTGATAATCAACACACAATATGTGGAGACTGATGCTGGGAGCTTCAAATCGGTGGTTCAGAGCCTCACCGGAAAAAATTCTACAGTCTATTCTCCTCAGCAATATCCACCGCCGAGCAGGTTTCAGTCCGCCGTTGGAGTTTCGGCGCCGGTTTTGTCCCGTGGACTGTCGTTTAAGGATTTTGAAAGAATGCTTAAGGAGTTGCCTCCGTTAGATGAGCTATGCAGGCTTTACGCTGGATAAATTTTGTCCTTTTTTTTCTTTTTTGGTTATGGAATATATTTACATTTTGATTTCTTCATTCTTTGTTGTTGGTTTTCAGATCTTTGGTATGGTGGATATTTTGTATACTATTTGTGCTGTCAAATTGTGTTATAATAGCTAGACTGCTAGGGTTTATTGTCAATAATAGACACACATTTATAAGACACATGTACATAATTTTTATGTAATAAGTTAATACACCATACATTTCAGTCACAAATCAGATGCATTCCACCCATTATAGAATCTACGTACAAACCTTATAGTGTAATAACTACAAATGATGGAGTAGACCAGTTACCCACGTTTACGTAATTAAATATATGCACTATATATAATACATTTGTGTATTAATTGATCATTATTGTTAGATATAATAGTGTATATGTTGTCTACCGATTATAATATGACAATATGTGACATTAGTATATATCATTAAACTCTAAATATCTCATCCTTAATTGTAGAGAGATATTTACTCATACATTTCAGAATATATGGATTATAATAGTGTTTGTGTATCGTACCTATAATCTAACTATAATACCATTTTCAATATGTAACTTCAAAAATAAATAAAAAATAAACTTTGATTGGTCTGGTTCAATCGGCATCTAAGTTATCTTTTATAGTGGCCATGAATAATGATGTATTATGGGCTTTCCTAAAAAGACAACAAAAAAAATTAAAAAATGAGAGAGGTATTGTGGACGAAATTCAAATAGCCCAACACTTAAAAAAGATTCTATCTTTGTAAGGCCCATTTCACAGAACCCATACTATAATTAATTAGTATATCTACTCACATTGGACATAAATTGGACTAGGTCCATTATTTTTTAGTTTTTCCTTTAGAGGATATTTGATGAGGTTTATATTTATATTAATGTAGACTGTACTGCACATTTTCTCCATTCACCAATCAGTCAATCACATATTAATGTATGCACATTTTCTCCATTCACCAATCAGTCACTCACAAATCAGCGAGGTAGATAGGTCTCTCCAAACATTCACATTTATTTTATATAATAATATTTTTGATGTACGACGTATAATCGTTCTACTATTTAGTCAATACATACATTCAAGTTGGAGCAGCACGTTTAAAACAATACTATCATTAATTTTTACATACATAATATATAATAATAATTTAAGAATAAAAGACAGATTATTAATTTGAAACTAGGGATTAATTAGTGTGTTCTGAAGCATCCTCCACTATAAATAACCATGCATTTCCAATGTTAAACTCCAACCCAAGCCATCATGGCCTCTATTCATCTTTCCAGCACCGCCGTGGCCACCTCCGCCACCCCCACTCCTCTCCCTCCCTCCGCCAAGCCCTCACATTTCCTCATCCATGCCAGGCGTAGCCACCGGGTCCGCCTTTCCTGCTCCGCCGCCCAAAACCAAAACGACGAAACTCCTCAGCAGGGTAAACTGGACCGGAGGAACATGCTTGTCGGTTTAGGCGGCCTTTACGGCGCTGCCAATCTTATCCCCACTCCGGCGGCGTCAGCCAACCCTATACAGGCCCCGCAGCTGGACAAATGTGGCACCGCCACCAACTTGAACACCGGCAAGGAGCTAGATATCAACTGCTGCCCTCCCGTTTCCGGAAACATCATCGACTACAGGCTCCCCCCAGTCTCCCAGAAGAAACAACGCCAATCCGCCCACCGGATGTCGCCGGAGAACGTGTTCAAGTACAACATGGCACTGGATCGCATGAAACGCCTCCCTGCCGATGATCCACGTAGCTTCATGCAGCAAGCTTACATCCACTGTGCTTACTGCAATGGCGCTTATAATCAACCCGGACAAGGCGATCTCGACATTCAAGTCCACAACTCCTGGCTTTTCTTCCCTTTCCATAGATGGTACCTCTATTTCTACGAGAGGATTTTGGGGAAACTGATTGGTGATCCAACTTTTGCCTTGCCCTTCTGGAACTGGGACAATCCCAAGGGAATGACAATCCCACCAATTTTTCTTGATCCTAAATCAGCTCTATACGACTCCAAACGAAACCAGGACAACCTCAAAGCTGTCATAGATTTGGGCTTGACAGGAAACAAAGACCCACTTCAGATTGTCTCCAACAACCTGACCATAATGTACACGGAGATGATTCGTGGCAACGCGGATGTTTATGACTTCATGGGGATGCCCTACCGTGAAGGAACTCAGGTGAACCCCGGCCCCGGATCCTCCGAGCGTGGGTCCCACACCGCCGCCCACGTCTTCGTCGGAGACCCGAGAGAGCCCAGTGGAGAAGATTTGGGCAACTTCTACTCAGCTGGTAGAGACCCTTTGTTCTTCTGCCACCATTCCAACGTCGATCGGATGTGGACTCTATGGCAATACTTCTTGCCCAGCAACAAAGTCCCCAACAAGAGAATCACTGACCCTGATTTCTTGAACGCCTCCTTCTTGTTCTACGATGAGAACGCTCAGCTTGTTCGAGTTACAGTCAAAGACTCGCTCGACAATTTGAGAATGGGTTATGACTACGAGAGAATCGATCTTCCCTGGCTAGACTACCGGCCGCCGCCGCAGACGGCAAGGGCCAGGATAACCAGGGCCGACACCGCCGCTCCCAAAGCAGAGACTGTGTTTCCTCTGAAACTCGATCGAGTTGTGAGATTTGAAGTTCAGAAGACCAAGAGAGGGAAAGCCGATGAGCTGCTGGTGCTTGAGGACATAACAGTGGATACAACCAAGTTCTTGAAGTTCGATGTTTTCGTCAACGACGAGGATGACAATGCCTTGGAGCTGAACAAGGCGGCCTACGCCGGAACTTACGCGCAGGTGCCGCACAAAACGATGAACAAAACGGCGACGACTTCGATCAGATTGAAGCTTACTGATTTGTACGATGATATGGATGTTGCTGATGATGATACTGTGGTTGTTACCATCGTTCCCAGGCATAAGGGACCTGGGGTCACCATTGGTGGTATCAAGATCATTGCCAATCCCACCACGCCATCCACTTAATCCTTGTTTCGATCAAGAATATCTGTCGAGTTATCAGCTTTGTTGATTTCTGGTGTTTCAGAATAAAGAGTTAATTAATTTCTCCGTGACAAATTTAATTAATCTTGTTTGCGTTTGTTTTAATTTCTGTTGATTCTACGTACTTTGTATTGCACTTTTGCTATGCTTATGATGTGGTGTTTTGGAAATAAATAAACTTTGGTTGATTATGTTTCAGTAAAAATTTTAATTAATCTTTTACAACTATAGTGCATTAGAATTCTGTAGTAGTCAACATTGATGACCTTAATTATACTCCACTACAGATTTTCGACGACTTTGTTTTTCAAGTTCAATAATTAAAGCTCCAATGGGTCTGTAGAATAGATGATGTTCTCCTGTTGATTATTCTCTAATTCATCAACTTGGATATTTTCTTTAAAAGAAATCGAGCACATTATAAAAAATAAAAATAAAAAGACTTTTCAATATTCTCTATTTTCTATGTGTTGAATAATATTGGAGTCTTTCATCACTTGTGTAATATGAAAATGCACACGTTTTTTTCCAGTAATAAATATAGATAGATAACGATCATTTTAAAAATAATATTAATATGAGATTACAAACAAGTAACATTTTCACACATGATATATATAATAATGAATATAATTTTTTTTATATAACTGGTGAAACTATCCGACTCGATTCACGCGCCACTCCATGCACCTCTCACGCATTCGCATATGTCTCCATATATCTGGATGGATGTGCTCAAACCAAGGATGAAAATATCGCTATCGCATATCGTATCGCAACTTTGATTTTACGGATATATCGATATCGCATATCGATATCGCAAAAATTTTGAAAAAACAACGGAAATCATATTAAAATTTTGGAAATTTAATATGAAATTTTAGGGATTATTTTTACACATCATTACACAAATATTCCACTTAAAATCATATTAAAATAATATATTGAAAACTAACATATAGATAATAAGCATTATAAATACTGTATTTCGAATGAAAACTGATAATATATTACATAATACAAGACAAAATTACTAAAATTACATCACACAATACATTAGTACCAAAAGGATGACCTATGAGGTTCAAACATAGTAGATGAAATGTCATTTTAATCCAAACAGTACTGATACTAACTCATCACATTAGAGTACTTATTAGGGAAAATGTTCAAATAAGTCACTAATGTTTACTCTCAAATTCATATATCCCACTAAAGTATGTTTAGGTACAAAAATACCATTAATGTTTATTCTCAGGCTTATAAATCTCATTGAAGTATTTTAAGGTACAAAAACACAACTAATATTTACCTCTAAGTACATATAACTCACTTAAGATTTATTTATAATATAATCCACCAATAATGTTGTAAAATTAAAATATATATTTACACATTTTAATTTTTATTTCTTATTTGGACCTCATGTTTTTTTACATATTTTAGAACAAAAATCTATTCATGAAAACATAATATAATAGCTTATTATATATATGTGTGAATATAAATATTATTAATAATAATAATTATTATTATTTATACTTTTTTAAATTTGAAGATTAAAACTATTAAACAACTAGATTTATTTGAAATAATAATTTCACTATGATATTATTTTTTAATTTAAATACAACTTAACCTCTATATTTTATGAAATGCCATGTGAAAGAAAATATCATAGTCAATTTTTTTTTATTTCAAATCAACCTAATTGTTTATTTAGTCTTTAAAAGTAAAAAAAAAAGTATAAATAATAATAATATAATAATAATTAATGATAATAATAATAATAATAATAATATATATATATATAATAAGGTATTATATATATTAATATTTTCAGGACTAGTTTTTTGTTATAAAATATGTAAAAGATATGATGTCTAAATAAGAAATAAAAATTAAAATGTGTAAATAAATATTTTAATTTTACAATATTATTGGTGTATTATATTATAAATAAATCTTAAGTGAGTTATATGTATTTAGAGGTAAACATTAGTGGTGTTTTTATACCTTAAAATAATTTAGTGGGATTTTTGAACTTAAAAATAAACATTAATAGTGTTTTTGTACTTAAACATATTTTAGTGGGATATATGAACCTGAAAGTAAACATCAGTAGCTTATTTGAACGTTTTCCCTACTTATTAATATAGTTATACACATGTCATTCATAAATTGTTCTATCTCGTCCAACTACTTCATCATGAATTGGATAGTGTATATTAATCCAACCAAATTGTGAACTTTTATAAATATCAAGAACATATGAATTTTGAGACATATCACTATGATTATTGCTACTCAAATTATAAAAAAAATGAAAAAATCAACTTTTTTTCATCAAAAATGCGATTTTTAATGTTGTTGCGATATTTTGCGATATATCCGCGATATATCGCGATTTCCATCCAATTTTGTTCTACACCGAACCGATATCGATAGCGATATCGATACTTTACGATATATCCACGATATATCCGCGATACCCGGGAAAAAAAATATTACCCCCCAATATCCATATCGCAATATCCATATCCGCGATATATCCGCGATATATCGCGATATTTTCATCCCTGGCTCAAACTCATCCAAATTCGCTCAAGATGTTATACCTTTAATTATGTTAAGCATACATTTAGGATTTTTATGTTATATTAAGTATATTTTTAGGGTTTTTATATTATGTTAAACATACTTTTATGTTATATTAGTCATATCTTTTAATTATGTTAATTATATATTTATGTATTACATAAAAATATGATTAATATTACTTTAAGGTATGCGTAATATCATATAAAGGTATACATGTACAAATTAGGATTTTTTATACTGAAATTAGCTTCTTCTTCTTTTTTTCTTTCCGAAATTAGGATTTACTTTTTAAGTTAAAGTATGACATAAATGTATGTTTAACATAATATAAAAATATGATTAAAACAATATAAAAGTTAGGATAAAAAAAAAATGCACAAATTTGAGTCGGATTCGACCCGACGCAACCCAACCCACGTTGTATCGATCTAAGATCCATACAACAATTACATATAAGTGCAACTCTATAATGAAAGACCAAATTTTCTTGCAACTATATTTTGTACATCCTGAGTCCTATATTTACTTTTTCGGATCTCTTAAATATAGTCTGCTTTCTTATAAAATTAAAATTTATTTGGTTCAATTACTAATATTCTCAAATTTATAAATTTTGATAAATATGAATATTGTGTCGTTATCGTGATAATCCAATTGATGAAGAGTGAAGACTTTATGATATTGACATGTTTCTTGACTGCCATTCCACCTATTGGCATGCTCAGCCTCCACGGAGCAGCATTTGCACGTTTCTTCTGTCTTTTATTGCTGTCTTTTCTTGAATAAATCTAAACGCTATTTTGCAACTTTTCTAACTAAATCCAATAATTGAGATATTTTTCACCTAATTAATTTGGAAGGTTGGATAATTGGGACGACGACACTATTATTTAGCAAATTGGATCTAATTACACCTTCGAGCTAGCCACTACCATCTAATTATGATGTTCCAAATTCATTTTGGATCAATTGTACATGTTGAGGAGTTAGGCGGAATTAATTTATACTAAAGATTGAGGAGTTTGACTCTTATCTAAAACATCTATATTTATATTTATGAACAAATCAATTCACAATATATAATCTAAAATATAGAGATTAATATGTGAAAATGAGACCAGCTATAACATATGTTGAAGAAGAGTACTCTTCAGACAACATAAATGATTACTAAAGCGCCTTATGACTTCAAAATTATCATTGTCATATTTTATATTATCCCATAGATTGTGTTTTATAAAATGATTGTATCAAAAAGCAAGAGTTGGTCATCAATTATTCACTTTTAGCAAGTATAATATATTTACTCAAAATATGTACCCAAGAGATATAAAAAAACATATGTTTTAGTCAATTTATTCAAATTCATATTTAATAAAATAAGTTACATGTTGACATAAATGGTGGTACGTGCGTAAACAATGTGACACAAATATAAAAAGAGGTGTGTAAATTTGAAATAATTATTAACTCCTGGAAATGTGATGACATTATTGTCCGAGTTAAACTCGTGATTTTGGATTTTTAATTTGAAACTTTGATTCTTGTAGCAACAAGATATTAACTCCATCAAGGTATACCTTAAAAGAAGGATTAAAATTTCGAGCAAATAATTAACAGAATTAATTCGAACACATTTGTATTAGATGAAATCTCAAATCTATCTGAATCATTAAAAAATAATCGAGCTCTGTAATTCAAATAAAGTTTGACAAACTGTTACTTCAATTAATTAATTCGTTATCATGCATACACTGAAAATATAATCCATGGTTCTACTTCTATATCCATCAATACAAATTGTGTGAAAATGAAAAGGCTTTCCATTTCTTATCCTTAAATTGAAAAAAGAGAAGGATATAAATAGAAGATTAAACGATGAATTTCAACTATTTATGATAAATCTCTTTCAAACTTTTTATATCACACCAAAACTTTAATAATTTAATTACCAATATCAATGACTATTATTTTTTTACATAAATACTGCATAATTTTGATGTAGCATACGGATATGATATGAATTTTGGTTAGAAAAAAAAACTGAATTTAGTGCCTCTCCGTGTAGCCATTCCTAAAACATTAATAAATTTTAGAGAGAAGTATGGAAGTGGAGCCCATTAACTTGAAAGGTGACACATTTATGTTTACCCTTAATGCACCATGAATTATTGAACTCTAATTCACTAGCCTCAAATTTTTAATTCATTTTCTGTTTCATCTGGAGTATATATGATTTAAAGGGTAATTAATGTTCTTTGGCAGAGAAAGTGGTTTTATTTTTTTATTGAAAGATTATTAAATTTCTAATCAACAAATAGCTCAGAAGGAAAGTTAACGTTGTTTTGAAATTATAGGGCCTAATTTCCAATTAATTCAAAGCCAAAAATGTTAAAATTCGGTATTCATTTTCTTAGTTATCAATATTTCTATTTTCATTTTTTTTTACGTCTTTTCTATTACATATAAATTATAATCATATATTCACTTTGATATTTTATCAAATGTCAATTTTTTTTTCCATTTCTTTGCATTATTCATCCGCATTTGCATCGTCTCTATAAAATTATTCCGCCTTCACAGATATATAAATATCAAGAAAAAACAAATAAAAGGAACATTCTTCTTTCTACAGCAGGCCTCATTTGAAATGTTGTTCCAGACCCATTTTCATTAACACGACGGTATTCCTTTTTGTTTTTTTTTTTTTGGTATAAAATGGTATTCCATTTAAATTATTCCTTCACATATATAAAATGTTTTTATAGGGTTTTTAAATTATTATTAGTATTTTTTTTCTTTTTCGATACAATCTCATGTATTTAAATACATAAGCATCATTTCTTTTTATTACCCAAAGCCAACCACGATAGATTCATTAGGTAAAAGGTTATTTCTGTACAAATAATCACTAATAAAATCAAAAGCAGTAAAAGAAATAACAAGACGAGTTTGATAGAGCTGCACGCATCAAGGTATATGCAACTTTATTTGCTTGTCTTTTCTCAAACACGACTCGAAATGACTGAGCTGAATAAACATCCTATTACATAAAGAAATGATATTATGAGAAATTTATTAGAATATAACATCTACTTGGATTGGAGATGCTCAGTTAAAAGCAGATTGTACCAAAAAAAAATCTAAAAATAACAACTTTTTTGTACGGTTTGTAACATCTTCAAGAGAAGAAAAAGTACCAAATATTGTTCATGAAAAGTGGAAAAAAATCACGTGCAATTGGTCAGAAAATGGAAAGACCGGATATGGTAGTTGCCACATTTAATTAAGAGTATTTATTGCTTTTCTGTTGATCATAATTTATTAATATTGGCAAGATCAGATATGGTGGAGTACTTGCCACATTTAATTAAGTGTATTTATTGCTTTTGGGACATGTCTTGTTATCATAATATGGAAAGATCTGACTTCCCATGTGTGTATGTTTAAATACAGTGTGGATTATATTTGTCTGGACTCTTATTTATGGCATCTCACCCATTTTTTCAATCACTCGTGCTTAGGGTGGAGATTGGAATGGAAATTTTCGATATCCATCGAAAATATTTAACTATTTATTTTTTAACTTTTTTATATAATTTATTCCAAGATATATTATCCATATTATTACTTAGTTAAATTTAGGGATTTGATATCATTCCTATTTTTAAATTAATTTGATTTCTTTTTCAATATGAAATCCTAAATTCGTTGATGAGTTAAGAGTATGTTTGCCTAATTTATATGTTCTTTAATCTTCAACAAAAAAAATTAAAACAATACTTAATTCAAATTCAAATGAATATATTTTAAATTTCAATTGTTAAATTTTTATTTTAAATAATCGATACACTATATATATAATATGTATAAAGATTAAACGTGTGCTAGCATTCCAAGTTTAAATAAGTATTTTTGAGTATCTAGAGATGATGGGAACAGCCGCTGCACTATGTGAGAACTTTTACCTTTTGATTTTTTTATTTTTTTTTAATATCCTTTTGGAATGTACGAATGTTTTAACAATTACAATCTCTTGGAATAACAAGTTTATAGATTTAAAAATAAAAGTTATGACTTGATTATTCTTTACAAGAATTGGTAGGAGTAAATTTTTTAATACCCCTTTACTATTTGTTGTTATCATAACTTTGTCCACGATTTATTATCACTATATAACTTCGTCCACGAATTACAGGGTCATATTTTAATTTAATATCATATTATAATTTTTACTTATAATTTTGTTAGATTATTAATACATGATATGACTGGGTAGGAACATACTAAATAGAGGTCTATTGCCAGATTTTTAGTCGATTTTTTTGTTATAATTTTTGGGGTCAAAAATGATAAGTACAGAGGAAAATTAAAAAAGGCAGGGGCCGTAGGGCAAAGGGCTTAATGAAGTGGTTGAATTAACATCTAATCTTCACATGCTTTTGTCTTCTAATTATACGAAAGCCCCTCTTAACTTTTTTTTTTTTTTTTTGGATTCATGTGAACGACTTTTCCCTTTGTATTTATTAATAATCTCATGCAATCAACAAAATAGTTTAATGTACTTATGATCTATGCTTGATTAGGTAGTGCTGATGAAGGATACAATTATTTGATTCACTATAAATAAGGTCAACTTATCTACATATATTTTAAACTTATCTACATATATTTTAAAATAGATAACATGTTGAACTGTATCACTTTACAAATTATAATGAAATAAATATATGGAATTAACTATAAGATCTTTCTAATGGTCCATCAACTCAAGTAAATTTGTGATATTTTATTAGATTCTTGGAAAGGGCTTGCGACACCACTTTTCAAAGAGTAAGGCTTGTGTGCATGTGTTACATGGATCTTAGATCCATGCAACGCGGGTCGGGTCGGGCTGAATCCGACCCGGATCCGCGCACTTTTTTTATTTTTTTTATTTTTTTTTATCCTGACCTTTATATTGTGTTAGTGGTACCTTTATATTATGTTAAGTATACCTTTATATTATGTTAAGTATACCTTTATATAACAGTTTAGTTTTTAAAAAAAACCCTAATTTTGGCAAAAAAATCCTAATTTTGACGAAAAAATTATAATTTCAACACAAAAAAATCCTAATTTATACATATATACCTTTATTTAAATATTACGCATATCTTTAATTAATATTAGTCATACTTTTATATAATATATAAAAGTATAACTAACATAATTAAAAGGTATCACTAACATAGCATAAAAGTATATTTAACATAATATAAAGGTATGTTTAACATAACATTATAACTCTAAAGGTATGCTTAACATAACATAAAATTATAAAGGTATGACTAATATAACATAAAGGTATACTTAACATAACATAAAAGTATACTTAACATAACATAAAGGTCTAATGTAAAAGACTTGCATAAAAGTATGCTTCATATAATATAAAAGGTCTTAAAGGTACACTTAACATAACATAAAGGTATACTTAACATAACATAAAGGTACACTTAACATAACATAAAGGTCTAGCACCTGGAGCGAATTTGGGTGGGTTTGAGCGCACCCACCCAGGCGCGTGGGAGCGCGTGGAGGGCGCGTGGAGGGCGCGTGAACCGGGTCGGATTGTTGTACATGGATCTAAGATCCATGCACAAGGTGTACAAAAGTTTTTGTGCTTTTCAAATATGATCCAGTGTTCTAAAAATTTTCAAATATAATCCAGTGCTCTAAAAATTGATTTAAGCGGCTTTAGTCACATTGTATTTGACTACATTATAAATTAATAATTACAAAAAATTAAGTACAAGTATCTGTATTTAATTGAAATAGATATAATCGAAACTCTATTAGATTCATATAAGATCCGTCAAAAGTCACTGCACAAAAGCTTTACAAAAAGCATTAAATTTAAAAATTTATCTAATTTTTTTTTTAATTTTCCACGATTTAAAAACTTGTGGATAAGTTTTTAAATTTTATTTTTTTAAATAGATGGTTGAAAATACCCTATAAAAATGTACACGTATATAGAATTGAAAATTTTAAACAATTTCTTAACTTATGTAGAATTAAAGAAAAATATGTTTTAGCAAATATTTTTGGAGTTCTATTGATATGAATGACAATAAGAGAGAAGAAAAGAAATTGGTAATTTACTAAAAATGGGAAAATAAATTGATAATTTATTGAAAAGGGAGATAGGGAATATAAGAAATTGACAATTTATTAAAAAATGGAGATAGAATGAGATGAGTTTGAAAATTATTTTTACAAGTACTAGTGATAATAATAATGACAACTAAGAGAGAAGAAAAGTGAAAATTGGAAATATAGAATATAAGAAATTAATAATTTAATGGAGATAGAATGAGATGAGTTTGAAAAATATTTTTCCAAATACTATTGATATTAGTGGCAATTAATAGAGAAAAAAGAAATTTACAATTTACTAAAAAATGGAAATAGGGAAGAATTTTTTTTTGACATGAATAAGAAAAAAAATTTAAAAATGAGATTTTAACACCTCAAAAAAACGTGCATTTCATATTTTTATAAATAAATTCAAATTTTATTTTTAAATAATTTCTTTGTTAATGACCTTTATGGCAAGCTTTATGTTTTATCAAGAAAAAATGAGTTAATGTTTCTTTAAGTTTAAAGGTCTTGCAGGATAGCTACCCGATGAGATCGAGTTCGATCGTAATGCACTCGACATGCCGAGCAATGAAAAAAAAAAAAAAAGGAGATAAGTTGCACATAAAATAATTTTAATAATTAATATAAGAATTGTGATTTATGTGTTTAATTATAATTAGGTAGATTTTTACTATATAGTTTATGTGCAATAAAATATGTGACTATTATGATATGTTAAATTAAATATATTTTCAACCATACTTATATGACTTATTTGATATATTAACTTTAACACATCTTCATGCATAATTATATGATCACAATATTATCAAGATTTTAATTTAAAGATATGTAAATTAATTTCAAATCATGCCATCTTATTTATGTGTGACACCAATTTGATTAAATTTATATGAATTTAATATGATGTGCAATAAATTACACCAATAACAAATTAATTATCATACTTATGAATTCTTTTATATCACATTAGATAAGTTAAGCTACAACTCTCAATGCCACTACATCATGATATTACATCTTCAATTATATCATTATACAAGTGATCTATATGTATTACACCTTAAATTAATCATCCTACAAGAGATACACATGTATTCTACATGTATGACACCACAAGTTACTACATATAAAAGGGAGAGACTTTACTTTTGAGTCTTTCATTTATCATTTGGCAAGATGCACTCTCTCTCTCTAGCTATTTTGCTCCTCCTTCTCTCTAAACTTTTGTTCCTCTCAAAAGCCTTCATCCTCATCTTCAACCAAGCTGTCTTTTCCAAAATCTAAGTAAAGAATCAATATCCTTCCAAGACAAGATAGGAAATCAAGCTCAAATTAAAAGTTTCTTCCAAACAAATTTCAAGAACACATAGTTTGTGTATTCAAGAGTTAATTTTTGTAAATCCTCACAATTCTTCTTCCTTAAGAGCATGATTAAGTTCTAATTTTGAGTTGTATGTAAGATCCAAGTGAGATTTCCTACAAATGTGATAGATTTGTTGAATACCTTGTTCTAAGTGGTTGATCTTCAAAAGTATATCATTTTGAGTGTTGATTGAGCAAATAGATGTTAGATTAAACTTTGTATGTTTGATTTCTTTATCCCAAATACATTGCATGTATGATTCAAGAGTGATTTTCTACTAATGTGAAGATATTTGTTTAAATTCTTGTTTTATATGGTTGATCCTTAAAATATGTTACATTTGAGTGTTGATTGAGCAAATGCATGTTGATTTAGTCATTGCATGTTTGATTTCTTTACCCAAACACATTGCATGTATGATCTAAGGGTGATTTTCTACTAATGTGAAGACATTTGTTCAAAGTCTTGTTTTATATTGATCTTTAAAATACGTTATGTTTCGTTGTTTGTACAATTACATGTTAATTTAATCCTTGCATGTTTGATTATCTTGTCTAAGCTCATTGCATGTGTGATAAATTGAATTAAGATAGTTTATTTGATGTTGATAGAGTTATAAAAGCTAAATTTTCATTTTAATTATAAAAATAGGTTGGTTAATCAAGTTGTGAAATTTTTTAGAAATGTCAGTCCACTTTGTCTATTTATATAAAAATATATACTTGGATTTTTTTAAACTGTTTTAGTATGTTATACTGCATGAAGTGTTGAGTCTATGGTTAAATTTCGGTAATATTTGGAGTAGTTTACGAATTATTATAATTTTTTAAAGATAGTCTAGTTCAAGTTGAAATTATCCAATTTCAGACCTCAGAAATATAATTTTATAAATTTATTCAATTATAATTTTTCAAAAATGTTTTAGTATGTTATACTACATGAAGTCTTGAGTTTATGATTAAAATTTGGTAATATTTGGAGTAGTTTATGAATTATTATGATTTCTCAAAATAAGTCCAGTTTCGAATTTGAGATTCTGCAGTTTTGGACCTTAGAAAATTAATTATATAAAATCGGTCCATTATAATTTTTCAAAACTGTTTTACTATGTTTAAGTACATGATGTTAGAAGTCTAAATTATTAATTTCAGAAGGTTTCAGTAAATATACAATTTACGGTGAAATTTATAAAACAGACTGGTTATAGAGCATTTTCGAACAATTTTTGATTATAGTAAATGATTTATTAAAGCTTTTGTGATTCGAATTTATTCCTAATATTTTAGCATGGATAACTAAGGGTTATTATGTAAATGTATGCTTATTTTCATGAATTTTGGATGATCGTTTAAATTATGAAAAATAATTGTGATATACATATGTTCATGTACGATAAGTATGTTAGGTTAGTTAAGTATGATACAATTGAAATGCAACTTAAAGAATAAGAAATTATGAACGTGCCGAGTGCAGTACGAGTGATCGGATTCTTTAGGAGCTATCTCAACTTTCGAATCAACGTCAAAAGTGGGTAACATTTATTTACATTTACATTTATTAGAATAACTCCTATGTTGAGTATGATAAAATGAAATGACACCATCGGGTGGAGTACCAGCTGGTTGACGAACCTTGGATGCCAGGTCTTCGGACCTTGGATATTTATGCCAGGTTTTCGGGAGTACCAGGTTGATGAACCTTGGATGCCAGGTCTTCGAACCTTGGATGTTTATGCCAGATTTTCGGACCTTGGAAGATGATGTTTCAGTGTATTGGTTAATCTCTTTAACGTAATGAACATAAACGTTATCCACTAAGATTTCTCAAATCTTATGTTGCTATATTTTAAATATTTTCAGAACCCCTTACGACGAGGCGAATGAATAGCCAGCTATACGGACCCCTCTTTAGAAGCCTATATATAATATGTTTTTAATATATGTTAATATGCTTAATGCCTCTTTTGATACTTTCGATGTTGGTTTAAGTGAACTTTTAAAACGTCTTAAAAATATCGAGGTTTTGATTTACAAATGTGGTAGAACACGAGTTAAGTTTCTTGCATGCTAAACTTTTCGTTTTAAAATAGAAAGAAAAAAAATATATACTCGTGTTTAGTGAAGTTTTCCGCTAAGATTATTTACGAAAATTATTTAAAATGAAAAAACTATTATTTTTTTTATGAATATTTTAAGCAATTAAAATTTTAGTGGTGTTTCAATCCTACAAAGATGGGTTGGGGTGCTACATAAAATAAGAAAGAATGATATAGAATAAGCAAAATAATTATTTAGAAACGGGATAAAATAAAAAAGAATGATATAGAATAAGAAAGAAATTGAAATGAATAAAAAAAAGATTTATTTAAAAATGAAATAAAATAAAAAAATATGATTAACCGTAAATTAAATCTTCTAAGAAAAAAATTACTTAATAAGAACAGAATATCCCAGCACATAAAAAAAAAAACTTAACATATACATGTATTGCTGACTTCATAAGTAATCTATTACTGAGTTCCTTATCATTACTTTATAATTATAACGTGTTTGTTATTTTTATTTGCACTTGGAATTATGCCAATCGGCTGGACTATATATGGGCCTAACATAGCTATAGATTGACATATAAATTTGCATTAAAGATTTCAAATGCAGAAGCTATCGTAGTTCATAAACCAATAGCCCACTCCAATAACATAAACCGAAAGCTCAAAAATAATATGAATGGGCATTATAATTTTGATTTTTTCGTGGGCTTGGATTAGACTTCTTGTCATGCCTCCGTATTGTTGGGCCTATGAAGGACATGCGGCACAGCGCCAAGACTCGTCTCCTACATTCATAGCAATTAGCAATTGAAAACTTGAAATGAAATATTACCTCTAATAATTAATTTAATTACAAAAAAGCTCAATATTTCTTGTTTTCTAACAGATAACCCCCAGAGAATGAACAAACATTCATAGATGTTAATCCTTGTAAATATTAGATATCGTATTTGGATAAATATGTTTTTGACTTAATCATAATCGTATTTGAGACATTTCTAATGTACACACTCTGTTAGATAAAACTCTATTATCTACATTTTAAAATCATTTTTATAAATCAAATTGTATTGTGTGGTTATAAATTATATGTTGAGTTGTTTGATAACAGCTTAATAACAATGTAACTCTAGTTGAAATTATTGAATTATGGGCTATGTGGCCGGGCAAAATATTCTATCGACATTGACTAAAGCGTGACACTAGTCCCTATTAAGAAATAATAAACTTAACCAAAACAATGACGAAAATATTATTTGAATGAAAAAGTGAGCAAGAAAACCATGTGCGAGGAAGGCAACCTCATCTACCCTTTAAACGTGTTAACCTACTAGTCAATCTTCACTTCTCAACTCTAATTAAAATGAGAATACATTTTTATCAACTTTATTTGTGAGAATCAGAACTATATATGCGTCCTTCAAAGTTTCGGGAGAAAATGTTAAATGGGAAATTAATTATATACCATGTTAACCAGTAACCTTGAAACTATAAAATAAAAAAGTGTGAATTATTATACTTTAGTCTATTAAAAAATTATCGGAAAATATTTATATAAGTGAACTAGAAGACTCAGGGTTTATAATCTTTTAAATATTGGTGGATTTTTTTCTTCGTGGGTTAGGTAGGGGCTGCGGAGTTGCATGACGTTCTTTCAGATTTAAATTTCTAATATTTTCTTTTACATGACTTCTCCCAAATCAATTTAGATTGTTTGGTTACAATTTACTTTTATTGAAATATTGGTTATTTTCAGTGAAAGGAATTAGATGATCGTATCAAACTAGAAGAAGATAATTGATACATTTTGCCTGCGGTCAAGCAAATACAAGAAAGACAGAATTTTGATTAAAATCGATTCATATTTTTTTGCAAGATGAAGTTCCATCATTCCATCTTATTATTAATAAGTTAAAAATATTTATCTGGATTTCAATCTATTAAATCAGAATATATACAATTTGCAAGACAATGTGATGAGATGTTGGCACTGCAAGGATTAAATATTATTATGGGGGACCATCATAGGAGGCGTAGCCGCCAGGATAAAGAATATGGAAGCAGTTGAATGAATATTGTTTTACACCAATTTGTTCTATAATTATGTATAAATATTTAGCTGTATCAATTCAATCTGGATCCACGAGTTTTTATTTTTATTTTTAATGTGTTGATCTTATGTACAAATTTTGTAACATTTATGTACAAATCTTATGACATTTATGTATTGTTATTTAGAAAAAAATGAAAAAATTTCAGCAAAATTAATATATAGATACATTTATGTGATATTCATGTAACCCTTATATATATTCATATGTTCATAATATTATGAATACATAAATATCTCATGAATATACATAAGAATTACCAAAAAAAAAAAAAAAAACATACATACATACATACATACACACAGATCCGATTCGATCCAGATTGCATGTGCATCAATCATACAATACACACTCATAATTACTTTAACCACTTGTGTTTTTCCCAAAAATATTAAAACTTAGATTTTAAAATTTTTACACTAGCTATGCCAATTATTTGGCTAGAAATATCGATAGCTCTACATGAGATTCTCTATTTCAAATTTATATTTTATTTTATATGTTAAATAGATTTAATATCTATCATGTATATAAATAAGATTATTAGTAAATATTAAATGTGATATAAAAATAATATAATATAAGATGAAACATTAAATAAGTAAATAGTATCACTATTCACAATATAATACATGAATTGAAAAAATAAAAAATTAAAAGGAGAATATCCTGAAATTATGTGTTGTCGTCGATTATATAAGTGGTGCAGTTATTCCATATTAGGCATGCAAAAGTATTATACCAACGAGCCATGGCTTCGTTTGCCCTCTCATGGTCAACCACCGCCGCCACACCGGCCGTCACTAAGCCACAACATTTCTCAGCCCAAAAATCACGACACCACCGCCTGAAATTTTCCTGCAAAGCCACCAACGAAGAAAACAGCGCCGAGAACCCCATAACCACCCAGCAAAAGCTTGACAGAAGAAATATGCTTCTGGGAATGGGAGGTCTATACGGCGCTGCTGCAACTGCAATCTCACCGGCATTGGCCACTCCGATCTCGTCGCCTGATATATCCAAATGCACCACCGGCACTAATCTCAACACCAAGCAACCCCTCGACATCGATTGCTGCCCCCCATTTTCCGCTGAAATAGTAGATTACAAACTGCCGCCGGTCACGAAAATGAGGTTCCGGCCGGCGGCCCATCTCGCCGGAAAAGAGTACTACGCCAAGTATGAGAAAGCTATTGCGCTGATGAAGGCTCTTCCGGCCGATGATCCCCGGAATTTCATGCAACAGGCTAACGTTCACTGCACTTACTGCAATCTGACGTATGAACAGACGGGGGATGAGAAGCTGAAGCTCCAAATCCATAATTGCTGGCATTTTTTTCCATGGCATAGATGGTATTTGTATTTCTATGAGAGGATTTTGGGTAAATTGATCGATGATCCCACTTTTGGCCTTCCCTTTTGGAACTGGGATAACCCCGACGGCTTGGTGTTGCCGGAAGTCTTTATGAAGAAAGACTCGCCGCTGTATAACAAACGGCGCAACCCGAACCACCTCCCGCCGGCGCAGGCGGATTTGGGCTACTCCGCCAGCGCCCCCACCGATCCGAAGAAGATAGTTGCTAATAATCAGACAATCATGTACAACGAAATGGTGCGGAATGGGAAGAAGCTTCAGGATTTCTATGGAGCAAGATATGTGGTCGGAACTGCGCCGGACCCCGGGCCGGGGTCGGTGGAGCGCGGGTCCCATATGGCGCTGCATTCGTGGGTCGGAGAGTTGACCGCCAGCGGTGAGGATATGGGGAACTTTTACTCTACGGGTCGTGACCCAATTTTCTTCAGCCACCATTCCAACGTCGATCGGCTCTGGACGGTGTGGCGGAACCTGAGAGGCTCGAAGCCGAAGGAATTCTCCGACGCCGATTGGCTGAACGCCGATTTCCTATTCTACGACGAGAACGCGAAGCTGGTGAAGGTGAAAGTGGTTGACACTCTGGAAAACGAAAAGATGGGATACGTTTACCAGGATGTGGACCTTCCATGGCTGAACAAGAGGCCGAAGGCTCGCTTCACGAAATCCAAAGTGGCGGCGTCTTCTGGAGCGGCGGCGGCGGAGAATGTTTTTCCGGTTAAGCTGGAGAAGGTGGTGAAGGTGCTGGTGAAGAGGCCGAAGAAATCGAGGAGCAAGAAGGATAAGGAAAAGGAGGAGGAACTGCTGGTGATCGAAGGGATAGAGGTGGATACAGGGAAATTTGTGAGGTTCGATGTTTTCATCAACGATGAAGATGATAAGGCCGATGAACTGGACAAGGCGGAGTACGCCGGATGTTATTCGCAGGTGCCGCATAAGAACTCGACGACGGTGAAAACGCAGATCAGACTGGGATTGACAGAGCTTTTTGAAGATTTGGATGTTGAAGATGATGACAAGATACTGGTTTCTTTGGTACCAAAAGATGGAGGAGAAGACATCACCATTGGTGGCATCAAGATCATCTATGATTCCAACTGATTGATCGTTGCTTCTTCGTAATCGTTGTTGATAGTTTTCATTCTTGTATGCATCTGTTTCTGCTCCTATTCTGTTCTGTCTGTCAAAAAGCATCAAATAAACATTACCAAGAATTAATATGATATCAATCTAAAGCCCGCAAGTCTATCTGGGCCAAGATTACCCTTTCAAGCCCAATAAATAGATATGGCTGTCCAGTCAGCCCAACTTATATGCATTATAAATAATAAACGACACGACTCTCTGCAGCGGGCCGAGCAATGGATTTGGTTTCATTTTTTAATTTTCTTTTCTCTAACTAAACATTTTGTTTTCACCTTTTTTTTCTTTCTTAATATAACTGTACTCTATTACCCTTATATTTATCTCATGAAACAAAAATAATAATATTTCTGAATTATAGGTGATTAACCATAACAAAATAAAAATTGAAGGCAGACGGCCCATAACAAACCTTATTAACATAACATACCACTATCTACAATTAAAAGAACACTAACATAAAAAAAAATTAATATACTATATTACTTTTGTTCAAATTAATATACGTTAAAATATTGTCATCATGTTCATAATCTCGAAGTGGTACATTGTCTTATGTAGAAGTGTGAGTTCTTACTTATAATAGAATATATACCATGATAGGGGTCGGAATTCAAAAAAAGAATCCCCATAAATCTGTGTCAACACTAAATATAAAGAGCTTCTTTAAAACTAAAAATATATAGCAATTGCAATATAATATACAAAGTTATTACCTGCGTAACTCAGAAATGAGGATGTTTGGTGAATTCGCCAATGAATGGGACATGAGTATAATTTTTAATAGACTAGTCATATTTTAATTGAATAATGTTATATAATTTTTATTTATAATATTATTAATTCACAGTATTAGTGGGACCATGGAAATATATTTAAAGAGGTTTTATTATATATTTTTAGTCGACTTTATTGTTATAATTTTTGTGGTCAAGTATGATAAGTATAGAGGAAAATTAACAAGGGTAGGGGCCGTAGGGCAAAGGGCTAAATGAAGTGGTTGAATTAACATTTAAGCTTCACATGCTTTTGTCTTCCAAGTATACGAAAGCCCATCTACCTACCTTCCTTTATTTTATTTTTAATTTCTTATGGACGAATTATGCTTTTTTATTTATTAATAATTCATGCATATCAGAAAAATAATTTAAAAGATTTATGATCTAGGCTTGATTTAGGTAGTGGTTATGAAGGATACAATTATTTGATTAACTATAAATAGAATTATTAATATATACATGTCGAAGTGATATTCGCGAATTATAATGAAATACATGCATTTAATCAACATTTTTCAAAATTAGTTTATAGTGACTAGGTATAAACTAATTATGAATGCATATGGCAATCACATGATTTGATATTATTGTCAACATATATCTTATAGATGTGACCATATAAATCACATTAAATTGTGATGTTGTCATATTGATTGATGGATCAAATTGGAGAATCGGACCTGGATGTCTAGTGGGTATATATTCAGCTTCTAGTTTAAATTTTGTATATATTTCTTAAATGTAGGTTATTTTTTACTTTGAAGAAAGGTAAAATAGTTTTTTTTTAATGCTATTATGAACTAATACTTAAAAAAAAAAAAAAAAAAAACGGGTACATGGATTTTATAAGGGGTGAGATAAATGATTTGGTTGGATTCGATTCAAAAAAAGAAAAAGAAAATCTTTTGAAATTGATTGTCAGCCTATATTTTATTAAAATAAACATAATCAAAATCCTATTAGATTCGAATTAAATCGGTTAAAGTTCAATGCACAAAACTTTGCAATTAGTTGATATGTGACCTCTAAAATGGTACCAAAAACTCTACTATTGACGATATAATTTTTTTTCATATTAATAATAATAATTAAAAATCTTGTTAATATTTTTTGAGTCACAATTGAGATAGAAAAAAATTAAATCTAATATTGTTTAGAATAAAATATACATCCATTATTAATCACATGCAAAATCCAATAAAATTTAAGACTCGCTATTATACCCAAACTTTTACATGTCAACCTCCCAGAATATTCCATCTATTATTTGTGTCAACTTTTATTGACGCTAGGAATTCTTTGCAACCCTAACTTGAATATATATTAATTTTCGTTAATTCTTTAATTTGAATATGTGGACTTTACTATTCATGAAATAATTATGACATTATGACTTATTAGTGCAGGCGCAATTAATCCAATAATTCATATTCCACTTAAAATCTTCAATCTGAATTTAAAATATGATTCAATACCATTAATTAGAAAAGTGAACAAAGTAGGATCAAATTAAAAAACTTAAAAACATTAATTAAAGTTTCTGATTATTTAGTAAAAGACATATTAAAGTATGCAGTGCGATATTACAGTGGATCTAAAAAAACAGTGAAGAAAACAAAAAAAACAAAAAAGTGAATATCATGGAAGATGTGAGTGGCTGTGGCACTACCCTAAAAACATTAGAAAGGCTCCAAACAGATAAGACCTTTCCTTCAATTATATGGTGACCCCAAAAAGATTTTCAACTATTCATTTACACCCTGCAACCCTTTTCATTTTGATGCTCCAACTATTTCAAGACTATTAGAATTCTGGCATTGCTTTGAGAACATTGTTTTTATTAGTTAATATGCTTCAAATATTTGATACCTAATTACAAATGAAGTACACTTTCAAGCACTTGAGGGAAATTTTTGATTCTTATTTTGGCACATAAAAATCACAACAAGAAATGTACATGCATGATATTGCATTTGCAAAAGGCCAAATAGTCAAAAAAATCCAAATCTTTTCGGGTTTTTGTTCTTTTGGCCAATTCTTTTATTTTTGTCAATTCATTCATGATTTTAAAAATTAGTTGTTATTTTGGCCAAATCAAGTTTTAAGTCAAAATTATAGTATATAATTAATATGTGGCAGCCACATATGCTTTCTTCTACTCCACATCATCAAAATATTAACTCTTTCTAATTAACCATGATTAATGTGTTTTTACTTTTTACTATGTTTCTTAAATAAAATGGATAAGTGATAACTTAAAAATCAAAATTCTCTTCCTCTTTCTTGTTTCTTCTTCACCAGAGATGCACTTGATGCCGCTGGAGATCAACGCAATGCTAGAAAAACATAATAAAAACACATTAATCATGGTTAATTAGAAAGAATTAATATTTTGATGATGTGGAGTAGAAGAAAGCTTACGTGGCTGCCACATATTAATTATATATTATAATTTTGACTTAAAATTTGATTTGGTCAAAATAACAACTAATTTTTAAAATCATGGATGAATTGACAAAAATAAAAGGATTGACCAAAATAACAAAAACCCAAAAATGTTTGAATTTTTTTGGCTATTTGGCCTTTACAAAATCATTAGTTCTTCAAGTATAATGCTTAAGATTTTGATATCGTGTAATTAATCATTTCCTAGAAAATTTACTAAATAAGTATTTAATAATTGTTTTGAAACAATAATTTACTCATTCCAGCTGAACCCAGTATCATTAATTCTCAATACTAACGGTTTATTTGATATTTATAACCTCATCATCATATATGCAGCATCAAGTACACTAGGACTTCGGGTTTAAAATAATGTTATGATGATTAAATAATAGGGGTACAACTTAGAAGATAAATTGACTCTCAGTCTCTACAAACCCTCAACTCAACAAGTATTATTTAAAGCATCAAGATGCCCTTTTGAGAAGGTTTAAAGAATCTTCAAACACTTAAGCAGACAATTTCTTCCTTTTGAGAGGAAAAAAAAGTTGTCAAAGCTCAAAATATGCACAGAGAAAGAGAAGGAAAAGGAGAGAGATTTGAAAAGGGGTCATAAAAAGACAAGAGTTTGATAGTGTCGTCCAAGTTGGCATTTTCAAGATTCATTATTTATTTATCCCATTCGTATGTCCTCAACGCTCTGAAATTACTTTTTTGTCCCCTTCCAACACAGGCCTTCAGTTTATCCCTAACACCTTTAATTCAAATTTTCAAAAATCCTAAACCCTTTCTCTCTCCAACTTTTATTACGTACACTTTTACTGCTCCACTTCCCCAAGACTACCTGTCTATATATACACACGCATATGGTGTGTTCATAAATGCCATTCAACGCCTTTAAATCCACAGCCATTTCTCTTCTCTCTCCATATCTGCCATCATCCAGTTTCTGCATCATGATGAGAGAGATTCATGTAGCAGGTTAGACAAAGGATCACAAGAACATCACCAAGGTCAGATTTCTTTTTTTCGCTGCATAATCTTGCAAGTTTTGTGAAGTTTTATGATTTTGTAAGAAGAATCTCTTGATTTTCCACTTAAGTAGAACGAAACATTTTGATCTCTCTCTCTTTCTAATCACCCTTGATTATCTCTCAATCTTTTAGATCCTATGTTATGAAAAGTTGGCTAGATGTTTCAGTTGAAGGGCTATCTCGGAATTCTGAAATTGTAAAGAATAAAGACTGGAAATTGGAATCCTCTACATTCAATTTCCCCAGAAGTTCGGTTTTATTCTTTATTTCTTGTTGATTTATCCCTTTTTAAAAAAAATAAAATAAAGTAGAGAATAATCATGTGAATATTTCAGATTCACTGCAAAAATGTGTGGGGGCAATAAAGCCAAATTTTTTGCTCATCTTTTCATAATATCGATGTGTGCATGGCTACAATAAGTGGTACTGTAAAGCTACTTTACTCTTTTCAAGAAAAACAGACCTTCAAGCCTTCAATGCCCCCTGCTTATATCTATCCTCTCTTTATCATAAAATTTGTCGAATATTTTGAAGCCCACATCCGAGTAAAAACAGTATGCAGTTAAAAGTTATATTTTTTTGTTTTTTCTCTTTTATGTTGATATCTCATGTTGCATGCTCGTAATAGTTACGTGATTAATTTCTCATTGCATTCCTGCAGATTAGATATTTGCTACTGAATTCAAATAGTTGTGTTGTTAACATAGAGATGCCAAGATCAAGGTATGAAGAATTTCCTTATTCATATGTGTGTGAAATAAGTCGTGTTTGATTCCATGTTATTACCACTGATTTTGATTGTATGTGTTGCATATTTTGCAGAGCGACGGAAATGCCTCAACGGCCGTCTCCCCGAGCTATGGCTAATATCCGAACGTCATCAAGCTCCGACTCCGATCCAATCCATTATCGTTCAAGACTGCCCGATGGACGATCCCCTCGCCGCGTGCAATCTGACCATCCAGTGAATCAGAAGAAACTCGGAAATCGCATTGCAGATTTGGAATCTCAATTGGGGCAAGCACAGGTGGAGCTCAAATGCTTGAAGGATCAGTTGGTTTCAGCTGAGGCTGCTAAGATCGTGGCTCAAGAACAGCTCGAGAAGAAATCGAGGAAAGCGAAAAAGGAAATTCAAGAGAAATTGAACAAGAAAGACAGCAGTGATGAGTGTGAAACATCTGATGATATTCACAAGGCAACTGATGTTTTCGAAGTTCCTATCGAGAAAGCAACCATGGAGTCCAACACTGAGGTGGACTCTCGTGGAGATCAAGATGGTGTTGATGAGGTGGCATTGAAGAACGACCAAGTTAAATCTTTGAAGAGCAGACTAGCTGAGAGGGAGAAAGAGGTGGAAGTTTTCCGTCAAGAAAACACAGAGATAAAGGTCCAGCTTCATGAGAAGTCACTCAAGATATCATCAGCTGAATCGGAGATAGAACAATTGGGTTCGAGATTGAGTAAGGCCGATCATGAACTGGCCAAGAGTAAAACCGAGGCTCTCCAGATGAAGGAGAAGCTACAAGCCACTGAGAAAGCGATGGAGGAGTTAGAAATCGAGATGAAGAGGCTTCGTGTACAGACCGAACAATGGAGAAAGGCGGCTGATGCTGCAGCCACAGTGTTGGCTGGAGAAGTCGAGGCGAATGAGAGAAGGATATCGGAGAGATGTGGGTCCATGGATAAACACTATGGCAATGCGTTCGAACACGTTGGAGGAGGATATGCAGGTTATGTAGGTTCACCGGGGATGATGGATGATTCCGACGATGGATTCGGAGGTGGAAAGAGGAAAGGTTCTGGTATTAGAATGTTTGGAGACCTGTGGAGAAAGAAGGGGCATAAGTAGAATGTGACAATTATTACAGTTTGTGTGTGTTTAGGAATGGTTTCTTACCATTTGCATGCATTGTTTCCAGTTTTAGAGTAATATGAATGACATGGATTTAGGCTTCTTTTGTTGTAGTAGAGTACCAATTAAGACAAGGCCTTCCTTAAAATATGATATTTAAATTGTTTTTGGGACTCCTATTATGTTTCATGTCAAGAATTACCACTTAGATGAAGGCACAGAAGCAACTTGAATTAAGGGAGTTTCATCAAAGACAAAAATCAATAAAGTTTCACTATTAGATTCAGAATCATTGTATTACCATAATTTCGAGCAAGATCTGCATTAGTTTGAATGTGTTCCTTTGAAAAATAAAATCTATTCAAATGTTTTTTTGTTTTCCATATGCACAATTTGCTTTAAAACAGTTTCACAGCAGAATTGTGAATAAGTGGAAGAGACGAACTTTGAAAATTAAAGTGCGGTCAGTCATCTTCGTCACTTCCATACTGCATGCACAAGGAATGTAACCCAGAGCTGGTAACAGCTGGGGGCTCCGCATCTTCTTCTTCTTTCTTTTCGATATTAGCTAATGGTCTGCTGCCATTAGGATCTGCAGCTGCTTTCTTTACGATAGAAACTTTGACTGACGAAGACTTGAAAACAAATTTAGTACCATCAGAAGACCCAGCAATGCTAGCATTACCTATCAACAATCATGCAAGACTAACTCTTTCAGTGCCTTGATAGTATTAACGTATATTTATACACATGAAATTGACAGTTTATGTTACTAACCTTGATTGTTCGAGCTTCCATTGGCACTGTCCTCTGTCAAAATATCAGTTGGTTTTGGAGGAAGTTCTTCAGGCAACTTCCTCTTCTGCATAAAAAACAAACATGACTGATTCATAAAATTCATATCAATGCAGATCTAGGTAAGCAAAAAACCAGATAAAGTTATTAGGATTAAAGATCAATTTTCATAGACAAGTAATTTCTTATGCTCTTATAACTACATTTTCTAAGTTGAGAAAACGAGCAATTTGATTTATGCTGTCAAGTACAAGCAAAGTTGGAGGTCTATCAGTCTCCTCTTACCTTGTGCCTTTTGAAAAATCAATGCATCTAAAAACATCACCAACAACAACACACTGATCACCAAACAAAATTGAAACTCGATACTTATTAGGTTTGGAACTTAAAAGTGAGACTTGTCGAGCTACCTCCTATGACATAATACCATCAGAAAATTGGAACTTTAATATTATTAAAAATTCAGTGCTTATAGCCTGTCCAGTGTTTTAATTTAGCTTCTATTTTCTTATGATGTATTACTTTTTCGGCAGTAGCAGTATGGCAGGGGGTTTGTTTCTGTGACACAGCAATGGGGATAGTGGTGCGATGTGGCAGAGATGCCAAGGCTGGGAGAGCAGTTTCCATGGCATGTTGGTGGAGAAAAGGGAATGTATTCTACTGTTACAGAGGCTGGGTATTTCCATGCGTTCCATGGGTTTTCTTGGTGATTTGAAGTTGGGGTTGACCATGACAATGGAGGTGACAGTCGGAAGATATGAATGCACAGTAAGAAAAGTATTCAGAAATTGGAAACCTAGCTCTGAATTGTTTAGTTCATTCAAAATTCTGGGTATCAACAAACTGTCCTAATTTCAGAATTTTAATATTGTCCTTGACAACTAAAAATCCTTACAGAACAAGCAGATGGCTCAGGATGCAATGTTACCTTCAAAGACTGAGATGATGCTCCCTCATTGTCAAGTGGGAAAAACTCCAAAGCTTCATCGTTGTCGTCATCTATGTCTTCATCATCAATCCTTCGCACGAAAGCAGCCTCTTTTTGTCCCTGATTTATTTAGAGCACATGAGAAGTCTCACAGTGAGAATTCTTAAACAATTACAAATCTAAAAAAAGGCCAAAACTTGAGAGAGATAGAGAGAGAGAAAAGTACAAGCTGGCAAAATCAAATCCTCACCTTAAACACTGATCTTATTAGAGCTTCATCTTCTTCTTCCAGCTTTCTTTCCTAACAAATAAAGGCACAGTTCAATCAATAAAGGATAACTATGATCAATGTCCAGAGGACTTGGCAAAAAAAAAAAAAAAAAAAAGAGAAAACCCATCTTCTAATTCAATGATAGTTTAGAGAATTAATTAACTTGATTTTCTAAAAAAATTCCATTTGTTTTCTTTTGTAACCTGGAAAGAACCTATATTAATTGAAAAGGGTCAAGTTCCCATGTCAGCTCAAGATAAAGTCCCCACGAAGAGACTATAATGTCTTCATAACATTACTTAGTAGCCTGAATTACTTAACATTTTATTACTATCCATTACTGCACTTAAAGCCAATCTAACTACCTAAGGTGGCATTCTGAGCACATGCAAGAATTATTTTAAATATAAACTAGCATTTTGATGTTATTACCTTCTGCTCATTTGAGCGTTGCAGAGCTTCCAGCATGGCATCTACGCTCACAGTTGCATGTCTTGACTGGAGATATACAAGGGAAAGCAAGAAGGAAGAAAATAAATAAGTCAATATCAGTATATTCATGTACATATCAATATCTATAGTTGGTTTAGAGAATAATAAGAAGAAAAAATTAATTGATGATAAACTGAACACAGTAGGTCCACATAATCACCTTCATTGATTTCATTTCATCCAAAGCAGCAAGAATATCCATTTCTCTCTTTGAGTCCAAAGTTCTATTCTCTAATGATTTCATGGCATCTCCCATCTCTTCAGCATTCCTTTTCTTTTTTTCTTCATCCATTACCTGATGATAAAGATAAATAATTAACATTACAATTGAAGTTCCAAAGACATACATATCAGTACTCAATGCAATAATACAGTAAAACCAGATAGCAATAATCTATCTGGCTCAATAGTATACCTCATCCTCTGCACGCCAAGGTTCAAAATTCCTTGATGCACCAGATTCAACAATATAATCAGAGTTTTGAGGATCCGTTTTGAACGTAATTTCTGCCGAGCATTTAGTGCACTTGAAATAGAATCTGAAAATTTGGATCCCTAGGTAGGTCTGCAAATGAAAGAAATCAAGCCAAAGTTAGGAAGGAAGGCATTTCACAATCGACACAAGAACCAGAAAAATACAAGCCAGCTCACTCACAAACAGGTGGCATTTATAGAGTGTGAAAACATGAAAGATCAGTGTGCACCTTGAATACACCTTTTCCTTTAGATCATTGAAATATACAATCATAGATCATCTAACAAGAAATCACGAGCAGACAAGAGTTGAGTCCTTGACTTCTTCCACAGAGCCTTCGGTAATGAAGAACTTTCAAGGAACACTCATAGTGAAACTGAAGTTAAAGACAATCCACTACTAATAGAAATACCCAATACCCACAATATTTATACCTCTAGAGAGAAAGAGACATCAAAAGCCAAGAATAAACCTCAAGTAGGTGCACAATACGTTCCCACTACATATTGAATTCAATATACATCCATCAAAGGACCAAGTAAATTTTTTACTCCCATCAGAATTCCTGAAAATACAATTTGAGAAAACTACAAAGAATCTCCAAATGAAAATCCTTAAAATCTCAACCTTCTGCATACCTCATAAATAGCAAAACTGAAATTTCATTTACTAACACTAACCACAGTTAAAACTTGAAACTTGTTAATTCCACAATTATCCAAAGCTCTACCCTAGGAACTCAGTACAGAAACTGAACAAAAGCCATAAAATATATATAAACCCTAAATTTCCAAAGTTCCCCAGTACCCTAAAAATCAACAAAACGTATTTCCCAGAAGTATCATCACCAACAAAACAGAATCAAAATAAAAACTATAATCCACAATAACAGACAACGAAAAAAGGTCAATTAGAATGAAAACCCACCTCTCCAACGACGTCTTCTTTTCGGGAATTGAACTTGGTTCCCTTGTAAATGTAATTCCCGCAGGTGCCACATCGAATACTCATCGGAAGCATCATGCGCACTTTCATCTGCTGGTTTTTGGGCTGCCGCCGCCGCGGTATCTTCGCCGGATCGAAGTCCGGCGGGTAGTATTTGTTCAGAACTTTCCTTTCTCCCATCCTTGCTGCTCAGCTAAACACACACAAAACCCTCAAACTATTCCAATTTTCTCACCAACAGATTGAAAAACGTCTTCCTCCTTTCTCCTCTTCACCAAAACAATTAAACAGATATTCAAGTTTGGGTTCAATGAATGGTTCTACGCCGTTGCCCCCATTCTGAATTTCTGCGTTTTTTCCTTTTTTTTTCTTTCCCCTGCGATAATCAAACCCGGTCAGGCCGATGATAGTCTGGTTCGATTTCCGTATTGATTTCGGTTCGCATTTTTCTTTACTTTTTTTTTTTTGAATAAATAGAAGAAGCCCTAATTATTTTATTTTATTTTTGAAGAAAAAGAAGCCTAATTGAATCGGACAGTCTGTAATATTTCCAATTGTAATCTTACTAATATTTTCTCATATGTCATTAACATTTTCTCGACATGCTTATAAAAATACTGTTTGCCGAAATAATATTTTATGGTTTTCTATTCCTCTTGTTACTATAAAATTAGACAACAAAATATTTTTATGTATATAGGTAGATCAATTTCGTGTGTATTGTCGTTTAATTTAACTCTTGTATTTTTACCCATAAATTTTGAAAGTTGTCATACCAAATTATATTTTGTTGAACAGAAGTACTTAAAGAAAATAATTTATGCATAAAAAAAATTAAAATTAATGGTAGTCTCACAAGCCTCACTTTATTTAATTTCCATCTATTAAATTCATTGTCCACTAATTATACTTTCCATACTGATCATTCAATGGATAGCACGTTTGATTTGATGAATAGAGGCCAAACTAGGCACGAGGATGTTATTCAACCCAGAAATGACGAAAATATCGATTTCGATAAAAATATCAATATTTTAATTTTATGGAAATATCAGTAAATATATCGATTTTGGTGGAAATATCAGACATTTTTAAAATAATATATGAAAACTTTGTAAAAAAATTGAAAAAAATATAATGATATATTTTGTATAAAGTTAATATATCACAAATTTTGTATAAAGTTAATACATGAATTAGTAGTAACTTGAACTCCTACGAGGTTCAAATGAATAAAATGATCTTGATTCACACAATATTGATATCAACTTATGATATTAGACCAATTTATAATAACTTGAATCTTACGAGGTTTAAATAAATAAAATGACATGTCATCTTAATTTACACAATATTGATTCCCGCTTATGATATCAGACCTAGTGTAATACATGACATCTTGATTCACACAATATTGATACAAATTTATGATATTAGACCAATTTATAGTGTAATCACGAAGATGCAATTCCTTTTATCTCTCAATTGAATCTTTAATTATAATTAAAAAAACTATTGTCTAGAGAGAAATTAGTGTTTATTACTATTTGAACTATTGGAAATATAGATTATGACATCATTTGAAAAATAAAATATAGTATTTAAATTAACTAACCTTTAAATGATGAATCTACTTGATTTTTTAAGGAGAATTTGTAGATTTTAATTTAGAAAAACTTGTAGATTATGATATAGAAGAAGAAATGTTATGTTGCTTTATAACTAAGTTATAAGATAAAATTTCGGGTAAATGTCACATTTGGTACCTGAAACTAAGCTACATTTTAAATCGGGTATCCCAAAGTCAGAGTTCATCAATTTAGTCCCTCAGTTATTTAAAATCCATCAACTTTAGTACCCGTTAAAAATTTGTTCAAACTAACAAAGGTTAACTATCCTGAAACGACGAAAATCAGACGGCTAACACTAATTTTTTTCCCAAATCGTGCGCAACTTCTTCTCTACTCAAAATTCGATCGAATCTAGGGTTGCATTGATCGATTGAACCCTAATTTCCTCAATTCTAATATTCAGGATCCTCAACCTTATTTACAATGTCCGAAAATAACGTTTCTTCATCAAATTCAAATTGGTGTTTTTCAAAGGGGCTTCAATCACAGCATCATTGTAAATGTGGATTTGACTTGCCCTTGAAGACCTCTTAATCTACATCAGTCGCATTTTGCAAAAAATTACAACTTACCGTAATATGGTGTACTGTTTAATCTAGTGGAGTTTCTTCTTGTCATGAGAAGCCCGATTGCTTTAGCCTACTGAAGTGAGGGTCGACTATTCAAGGGTTGGGAGGGTGTGAGCCTCCAATGATGGTCGATTTCTTGTCGATTTGGCCTAGGGTTGGTGTTGATTTGGTGAATTTGAGGAAAAGTAGTGAAAAAGAAGATGCAAATTAGGATTGCGCACGATTTGATGGAAAAATTAGGGTTAGTCATCTGATTTTCGCACCAAGTCGTTTCAGAGTAGTTAACCTCATTAGGTTGGACGGATTTTTAACGATGAGTACTAAAGTTGATGAATTTTAAATAATTAAGGGACTAAATTGATGAAATCTGATTTTGGGGTATCCGATCTGAAATGTAGCTTAGTTTTGGGTACCAAATATGGCATTTACCCTAAAATTTATTATTAAAACATCTATAAATGATCTTGTAAGGATAAGAAATTAGATTTTGTTGTAAGTGATAATAATGGAGACTATTATTAGAAGATGGAGTCTACACTTATAATAAAAAATATAAAATAGGCTAAAAAAATAAAAATAAAAACCTAATTTCTACCGACATTTATCAAAATCGATGTATTACCAATATTTCGTGCAAAATCTCACAAGAATGAGACATTTTTCACCGAAACCGATATTTTACCGAAACATCGCCGAAATTTTACCCAAAAAAAAAACAATATTTTACAAGAAAAAAACTACATCTCATTGTAACATCGGATCCATGTTTATCATGATATTTCAACGATATTTCACCAACATATCCTAATTTTTTCATCATTGGAACAGAGTATAGTAAAAAGAAAAATTGTTTTAAAATTATAAAGCCCAAAGCTTATTTTTTTCTTTCCTTCATTTTTTAAGAGTATGTACAAATAACATTTTCCGACAGAACAAATCATAATTAAGAAAAATATAAAGCCTGCACATCATGTTCAAGAAGGCCTGATCTCTATAATTCAAAATCGTGATGAGACAAAGACATGTTAAATTTTAATCCTCAAGAATAATACGAAGCCATGACACAAAATAACAAGTCACCATTGCACTTTAAATAATTCGCAATGTAGAATTTTCCTCTATCATAAGAGCACTTCATGTAGGCCATTGAGCATTTGGCTTCCAATCCTCATCATCTCGTTACCTTGTAACTGCATTGAAGGGAAATATAATGCATGAGTGAAGAAATATAGAATAGGCAATTACAGTAACCTCAGTTGATAACATGAAATTAAAAGCAAGAGTGTGATAAGAGTTTTGAGCTATTTGGTGAATTTCGAAGCCGTGCTGTGTTTATAATAACGTTATTTTTCTTTATTATTGAAGTCTAAATGAACACTAAAAAGAGTGAAATCATCGAGTCTTGACACAACATCTCGACGTGCTTCCAAGTTCCAATGCCATATTCAAGATTATCTACCTGTGATCCATGGGGATACTGGGGCATGGATACAATACTATATGAATGGATCAACATGCAACTTGAAAAAATTAAAACATATTATGGTATAGATGCACGAATTGTTCCATATCTTAGCCAAGAGGCAAGTTCATACTTTGATATTCCTTGTTCTTTTTAACAAGTACGAATCCAGTTGTGATCTGGTGAAAACTTTATCATAGTAATTGGTTGTAGTAATTTTTAAATCAGACATTGATGCCTTCAAATGTTGCAGATATTAACAGTTGTTAGTACACACTGACAAGCAACAAAAATTTCTGTGAATCTTCCAAATAACATATTCTTAAATTTTTTAACTAGTTAAAACAGTAGGCATGGATTCAACAATCAATCAACAGATATGTCCATTGGTGCAATCTGGTTCACAGTAGAGATATAAGTCATGGCACATACCTTCACCCTTCTCAGTAGGTCCTTGGCCTTGGGATCAGTATTGAAATGATCACATACCGGCTGCATAAGAGAAGGCAAGGCCAAGTAAATAGACAGACGATTTAAGAACAATGGAGTAATAAAATAATTTAACCTAGAAAAAAAATTCAACTTTATCTCGGTCTTAGTAAAACAAAAAAACAGAAAACTCAAGCAAAGGTTTGGTTGTAGGTGCTAATTATGGAACCAAGCATTACATAAGAAAGTTAATATTACAAAAGAAAGACCCAGCCTCTCCTGGGACCCTGCTCAAAACTATTTGACCAACACAAAGCGTTGATGAAAAGGGATATGCATGACAGAACAACCAGGATCAGGAAGATTAACCTGTAATATCCGATTCAGAGCTTTTGCTAAAGCAGGTTTCAGATCTCCAGGATGCAGTTCCCCACTTTCATAATCATCAACCAAGTCTTTAAAGCTCTTAAATGTCCTGAAGGCAAAGGATAGAAATGATTACATAAAAAAATGAAACACAAAATGCGAGCTGAGTATACAAATAGTTTGAACAGAGCAAATTCAGAATTGAAAATCGGCCAGGTACTATTTGGGCCTCAAACAAGTAAATGACATGGAAGTATAAGGAGTAATAAGCCAGCAAGATGCACTTGTCACCTCCATTCTCTGGTTTCCGCTCAACAGTGAACTCATTGAACCATGGGAGAATGATATACTTGAGGTACTCCATGCATGGGTTCTTTTCCACAATCTTCGGAGGGCAGAATGCTTTCTTTATTTTCAAGTTCACTTCAGCCAGTGATAATTTGATAATTGATAATCATCATACTGAAAGTAGGAAGAAAGATAAGAAATTGATCAACTATTACAATGACACACACACACACACAACACTAATTATTCCTTGGCTCATCTATATTAATTGTGAGTCATTGCCCTTGTTAGAACCAGACAATACCTCGTCATCCTCCATTTAGACAGAAGATGATGCATATCTGTGTTTGACATCTTCTCCTGTCCTTCCTGCAGACCAGGAAGCATATCTACAAGTGGAAAACACAGGGAATCAGTGATCATGTCACCAGAAAAAGATATCATACGATGTAACAACTACAAAGCCAAACAACAGGTTAGCATGCTTACGATGAGACAATATTATAGGCTTGTTTTTTATCTTAATATCATCACAGTACTCCCTTGCAAGCACATTGACTTTGTGTTGGTACATCCCCAACTGGCAGATGTTGGCCTGTTTAGATAGAGTACCAACACAAAATAATATCAAACAGATCATATAAAATCAGCAGTTAACAGAATGCATGGAACATGAAAAATCCGCGACGGCAGCACACCAAATTATCAATAGATTGAATAATGATTTAACTTGTTTCAATGGCCTCCATATAGAGAATATGTGGATTCTAGTAATAGTATACAAATTAGAAAACAGTAACATTCTGAATAGCACAAACCATAAGTCAGGGCAGATGCATCATATATTGTTTCACCTGATTAAATATTGCCCTATAACTTGAATTTTCTTCAAGTCACCACCCATTTTGTTGTTTAGCTGGGCAAACCAATCCGCAATCCAGATTTTCACTTTGCAGCCAGCAGAAGTAAGCTTGTTCACATTAATTGCTTTCATAACCCCCTACCAAGAGATATACAGTATGGCCATAAGAAATCAAATACAAACAAACAACTAAAACCAATGCCTTTCAACACCTACCAATGTTTGCCTTAATTTCATCGGCATTGTTCCAATCTCAAAAAAAAAACAAAAAAATGTATACGCTTGTATCACATAACAGCTAAGGAAAAGGAGAAAGCAGGCAAGCTCACATTCCATATCATGCAATATTATCATCTACTCAACTAAAAGCAAAAGTAAGAGACCTCAGCAATGTGCATTCTGCCAGAGGGTTCGAAGGCATCATAACAAATCGGCTGCGGCTTATTAGCCAATAGCCTCTCCAATTCATCCTCTTGTATGCATTCTTCGCCAATGCACCTTATTATATCAAACCTCTACTTCAAGCTCAACCTAATAATAGTTTTATCAAACAATTCAACGTTCATAGCTCACCTCCACAATTTGATAAAAGAATAAACACATTAAATTTTGAAAATCAAACCATTCAACTACTGTAAAGAAAAATTCCACGTATAAGCAAAAAAATTATTGATGCCTGTCTACAGAGAGAGAGAGAGAGAGAGGGATTTACCGAGGTTTATCAGAAACAGAGAGGGACTGTAAGGATTGAGTGGCTTCAGTACTGCTGCTATTGCTCGCATCCTCCATTGATGTGCTAAATTAGGGTTCGCACTTTTGAGAATTGATTTTTGTATCTGTGAACTAAAGTTTTGAGGTCGATTTCGAAGAATGTATTTATGATTTTTTTAATTGGCACGTGGTGGAATTAAAATTTTATAAATTCATGTTTTTTTTCTTCTTGTAATAAACCCTACTAGATATATTTACTTCTGTCATCAGAAACACCATAGACAAATAAATTCTTACATCATCAACTGATCCGCACATTTATACATTTTTTTTCTATTTAATGTTTAAAAAATATTAAAATGTCCATCATGGATAATTTTAAATATATCGATTAATGATATGTATATAAAAAATGAAATTGATAAATTTATTAAATTTTTGATACATCAATTATGAATACATATTAACATGTTCACAACAAATAGAGTAACAAGATTGTTTAATTTTTAATAGACAATTACCAATTTATTATATTATAAATAATACTCCCTCCATCCCATATTATTTTGCACATCAAATTGGACAATAGTTTTAAGAAAAATTGAATATTTGTTTTATGATTGAGGGTATAATGGTTAAATTGGGCACAATTTTTAAAAAAAAGTTTGAATATTAAATGACATTATGTGAGAAAAAATAATGACATTGTGTGTAAATAAGTGTGTATTATAAGGGTAAAAATTATGATAAATTTTATCATTTTGGGATATACAAAGTGTTTGGGGATAAATTAAAAAAAAAAGTATGTAAAATGTTAAGGGAACGAGGGAGTACTATTATAAAATAAAATAAACAGTTAAATTTCCTTACCAAGCAAAGAGAAAATATCAGTAATTCAATTCAATCATCTATGGGCCAGGCCCATAGATGTCAAAGGTTTTGGACCCCATCTTCTTAGGGCTAAACTTGGAATTGTGGTTTCTCTCCATCACGTAATTCATCCATTTTCTTGTATATATATCTCGTGATTCCTTAATTCTGATAGGTTGTATATCATTTTCTTGATTGGTTAACATGAAAATTGGAAGAATGATGTCTTTTTTAAATTGAGATTGATTCTTTTATTGAAAAGATCGTCCATCTTACAATATATGTTTTCCATAGATTTAATATTATCTTAATATAAAAGTTTATATGAAATCATTTCGGGATATAATAACTTTGTTAGACAAAATCAAATTACTTACAAGATAAATATGTCTTAACTAACAAATTTTTATTTTTAGGGTCATAGAATTCTTACTAAATTATATGGATCAAACAGCTTCACGAATCTCACACCCTATATTCAATGCCAATAAAAACTAAATAACTTGTTCAATGGAACTTCAAATTTTGATTATCTACACCTTTATAATCACTTGAGCTATAAAACTAGTGAAATAAAATGGAATAATAAAAGTTAAAAAACTTATTTAATCGAAGTTCAAATTTTAATTACCCACACTTTTATAATCACTTGAAGATATAACATTAAACATAGTACTTAATTGAGAAAGTAGTCGTTTTACTTATGATTTATAACCAGTTTATATAATTTAATAACATAGATTGATAGTGATTTGGAAACATAGGGGACCACATCAAAACCTATTGCAAATTAAAGTGTAAGAAAAATATGTAATTTATGAGATATTTTATGTGTAACAAACGTTTACAACCTATAATTGGATTGACAGCTACCTTTATGATTTCGAGATTTAAACTTTAGAATTTTTAATAATTACTCCTCCATTTTAAAATATTGATCTTAAAAAAAAAATTATCTGTCATTTTCTATTGTCAGGAAGAGTTGATTATTTTTTTTGCAACTTTTTAATGCAAACTTTTATTTGATGTTATCTATTAATTATAATTATTAAACATTGAATAATAGAATCACTTTATACATATAAATATACATATTAAATGGTTTCTTAATATATACGAAGAATTTCGAAATTTATGAATAGTTTTTATATATCTATATATATTTATATATATATATATAGAATCTTTAGAAATATTTAGAATAATGTCATTTTTCTCTCTCTCAAATTATAAAGATATTTTTGGAAATTTTCATTTTATCATGTTAATAGGTATGTATATTGAGACTATGGTTGGATAGTTTTTGTAGGTCAACACACATCACCCAATAATTTTATTTACAGTTTTTTTCTAGATCACTTAAATAGTGTATAATTTTTTAGTTTTAGATCCACTTTAAGTAAACTATATATCAAATTAATCCTCTTTTTATTGCTCTAATTTAATATGGATGGTAAATATATAAAATTACATGTTGAATTTTAAATATGAATTGGGGTTAGTTTGAGTTTTTTTTTTATTTCTTAAAATCTTGGTATTTAATTTGGATTTACAATGCGACTTTGGGTAGATTTAGGCTAATTTTTATTTAATCAAATTACAAATAAAAATATTTTAAAATTTTGATAATTTTTAAAATTAAATATATATCTTTCAATTCTTATGATATTTTGAGCACATCATGTATACTTTACTTTATAAATAACGTTTAAAATGTTGAAAAGTTTATATGTTTAATTAGTTTTCGCATTAAATATATAATAATAATAATAATACTAATAATAATAATAAACCCACTACAAATACATTAATCCGTGCAACACACAAAGAGAAATACTCATTTTCTAAAAGAACCATAACCTATCATTGGAATTCATCTTTTGGAGGAAGAAAAAAAAAGAAGTGGATTAATTTGTAAAAGGTGATGCAAGATTCACATTTAAACCCCACTCGCTGTTATTTCATTAAATATGACAAAAAAACTCATTCCCTTTACTTAACAGTGGCTTCAAAAATTAAATTTGTTTTTAATTAATTTATTGTCGTTTTCTTTTTATTATTAAGAAGAGTTAAAAGATTGTTTTTGCCTATTTTACCCTCGCTTTTTTTCCCCCGTATTACGCTTCCACTTTGCATTATACATTAATTTTACATATTAAATGTTGAATAATATATTCGTTTTGTATACATAAATATAGTTATTAAACATACTTAATCTCTGTAAAATATCCTTAAACAAGGATTACTTTGAAAGGGGTGATTACATTACAATACTTCATTAAATATCGTTCGTTTAAAATAAAAATGTTCATACTTCAACAGTTATTGCTATGACAAAGTCAAAACTATATTAATATTTCTCATAGTGATAGCGATAGTCTTCGATCTTCCCACGTTAATTAAGGCAATATTATTGACTTTAATTCCTGCAAACAATACTTCTAAATATGTTATCTATATAGTCAACATAAACGAGAGTGATGTTATACACGTAGTACTAAAATAATTACATGACCAGCATGTTGTTATTTAATATTTTACATGAGATGGAACATAATTTTATGAGATGCAATTTTATCATCCACAACTCAAATTCATTTATCCACAACTTAAATTCATTTTTATAAACTTTTAGTTATGAGATGATGCATTTCATAAGAAACTATTTTTTCCTTTTTATATTCATATATATACTAATAAAGCACAAAATAAGTGTAGTTGATATCCAATATTATTAATTTTGATGCAATCATGTTGAATCTGGAGTAGAAGTTTCCCCAAAAATGCAATAATCTATAGGAAGAAATAAAAAGGAAAAAAAGAAAAGAAAGGCGTAATGCAAAAAGGCATAAGAAGATGGCACTGAAAAGGGAACATTATGAGGCTGCAATTTTCTCAAAAAGGCCCAACCTATTATCAGCCAGCCTAGAACTGTGAACAGAATTTTTGTATTCAAACCATGTAAACTCCTTGTACAAGCTGTCTTCTCCTTCCATTAATGAAGGCAATGGAGCTATCTTTTCCCTCAACGGTGGTCCTCCGAAATAAATCATTGAAACCCTCGATTCGGGACTATTGGCCACCACTCTATGTCGTACGCTCTTAAACCTTCCGTTGGTCATCACCTGTTTCATAAGATACCAAATCAAATACTTGTATCACTTTTCATTTTAATTAAGAGTTGCTAACTAATGTTGTAAACCGTCTTGCCAATTAATGTGACTTGACAAAATTAATGCTTGTGTTGTGTTGTGTTGTGTTGTGTTGTGTTGTGTTGTGTTGTGTGTTGATTGATTCCTTTATTCATTCAATTTTAATCATTCTCATTAAATATTAGAAATTGTACCAAAAACGCGTGCATGCAACAAGTCAATTTAGAGGGGGAGAAGTAATGGGGCTCTTTGTCCCACCTCCAACCATAAATAATTCCTAGTCAAATCTAGTAAACTTTCACATCATGGCATGGAAAATTCTACTTCAAGTACCATCGATATCTAATATTATATTATTGTCTATCAAATAAAATAATAAAACTATTTTCCCAAGATATTGTATGTCTGGATCAAAACATATCATATATATATATATATAAAGCATAATATAATACAATATATAATGAAATATCATCTTAAACTATATTATCCAAATTGCTTTATGTGCATGCTATTCTTTTATCAATGTTTAAGATGCAATGACAAAATTCATTGGTAAACCATCATAACAAAAGAGAGAGAGAGAGAGAGAGAGAGAGAGAGAGAGAATAAAAAATCGAAACCTTGGTTAGACAAATGATGCGTAAAAAATGGGAATGATAAGTGATAAGTAGAGAAAAGTAAAGCGTAGATACGGCAGTTGAAAAGGTAAAATGGAAAAGAAAGAAGAAATTGACGGCGGGAAAGTGGCTGTACCTGCAAGGAGTCGCCAACATTAATGAAGAAGGAATATTGATCGGGTGGAATCGATATCCACTTCCCATCCTTGGACGAGATTTGGAGCCCCGATGTATTGTTGGATCTCAGAACCGATATTATCTGCGGGTCTGTGTGTTCTCCGAATCCGATCAAATTCCGGCAGCCGGATTCCTCAACCTCCGGCCGCGGCGGATAGTGATTCACCCTGAAAACAGAGTCACTCTGCTCATCCATCAGCAGCTTACTGAACACATTCCTCTCTTCGATCTTCAATCCATCTGCCAACATTTCCAGAATCTCACACGCCATCTTCTTCACCGCTGATAAGTAATCATTCACCGCGCAACTGAAAAAAAGAAGAATATTGTCAGAGATTATGGGAAACGGAAAAAGTAACGGAATCTGTTATTATGTGTAACTAACCGGAATTTCTCAGCGGCTTCGCCGAAAATGGAGGAGAACTTGTGGTAATCAGAATGAGTATGGGTGGTTAAGAGCAGATATTCGACCCAACCGACGTCGCCATTGCGGCCAATCTTGTTGCTGCCGTAGCCGAAGGGGTCGGGTGGTCCTGCCTTTTCCTTATCGGATAGGGGAAGAGAGAAGAACTTGACGGCTTCGGATTCCAATTCGGACATGAATTGGAAGGGGACGCCATGGTTGATGATTTTGAAGAAGCCGACTTCCTCGCAGGCTTTGACGAGCTGGGAGTGCGCGTCGGGTTTGGAGAGGTCGATGAGTGGGAATAATGTGGTGCAGTTCTTGGCGATGGAGAACTGTTCGATTAGGGGTTTGGAGAGAACCACCATTGAGGTTGAGATGAGAGGCTTGCAATGCTTAGCTCAGGTGCATATGAGTTTATGGGCTCAAGAGCTGCTTCGCTATTTATAGGGGCTTTTCGTGTTGGGAGGGTGGGGGATCTTGTGCAATTTCAACTTTCTTCTCCACTCTATATGCAAACTCTGTTTAAGTTAGAATTTGATATTTAAATGTATTTTGAGAAATATTATTTTTGTTTTGAGATTTTATCATACAGCTATATTACTATCACATTTCAAACGACAAGAGTTATAAGATTGACAAAATCCTCTTAACATCTTATTATAAACATGATTGAGATTTTGTTTATCCTCAAGTCTAGATGAACGCGACTCAATCCAAACAGACCCTTACGATTTTCTAGATGCTACATATGATGTGTATCATATGCAATTTTTATATGCATGTACATGTACATACACACATGGTTGTATGTTATTATAGGATAGTTCAAAACAGAAAATCATTTTATATTTGTCCTATTGCTAGTTATCTCAATTGATTTGTCAATTTGAATTCACCAGGAAAATACATAAATTCTCCAGGAAAATACATAATCATTAGTAGAAATTACTACTTAGGGTAAATTGAATTACTGGAAATTGATTATGAAACATATACTGCTCCTATAATTAATTACTTTATCCATTTTGTAGGTTTGAGCAAGTGGAGTACAAGGATAAAGTGAGCATTATAAAACTGGGGACATATCTTATAGGGAAACATTGTGTAGAAAAATGGCTAGTCTAGGAGTTCATGTAGTTCTAGAGCCTAGGTTTAGGTTTCACTTTTACTCGACATATATAAAATTTTGAAATTGCAGATCATCTTATGGCTTGGATGCAATGCACTTGATCTCGATCAATAATGTATAATACTATTGGCAAGGGGCTTGGAATGAACAAGGAGGATGACAGTTGGTACTGGTTTTCTTTGCCTATGTCACTAGGATATGAAACATATTCGCCCAAACTATACTTTTCCCATTTAATTTCCCTCTATTTTTAACTTATAAACTTCCCATTAATACTGTACTTATTAAAGATCTCCTTTATATACGTATTTATGAAATTAATACCAACAACCCATTAATGATGGATAATGATTGGTCATAAGGTCTAACAATGAAACATGATCTCATCCTAACTTATACGATAACAACTATCAAAGGCCTAACGTTTAAAATGTTAATGAAATTCTGAGTCTGAAAACCTAAGTATTTTGGTTCTCTTGATTCTCAAATGCTATATATGGTCAAGTATTTGATAATTTTTATACGGTCATTAATATATATTATCCATATAGATTTGTTTTTTGAAATAAATTTATTATCCATATAGATATGTATTGTAATATCATAAAAACTAATTGATGAAACACAAATTAATTACCATGAATATTATTGGAACTAAAAGTTAGGACGGCAGGATCAAAAGTTGGAATTCGTCCATCATCATCAGTCTAATTTTAGTATGTGGTCTTATCAATCACTGTGTACGAGAATGAATATCTAAATAAGGATAATTAAAAGCAAATATTTTTTCTTACGATAACAAAATTGAATATTTTATATTTTAATTTCATGTGATTTTCGATATTCAAGCATTACATTAATGATTCGGTTAGAAAGTTGAATGTCTCTCCAACAATACAAAACTTGCTGGCTATTTGCAGCATGGGCGTGACGCATCCATAACGATCATTACAAAAAAGGATAAATTTCATACGAAAAAAAAAAGAAGGATAAATTTAAAAAAAAAAAATTTAATTTATAGATTAGTTCTCAATTTTGGATTCAAATTTTAAAGTTCTTAATAAGAAGCTCAATTTAACATATTTTTCTAATTTAAACATTAAAATTTAGATTGAATTCTCAATTTAAAACAAAATTTCATCTTCTTTTTTATTTATATTTATAAATTTATTTATATTTCAATATGTATTCATATTTTGGATAAGTTAAGAATAATTTTCATCCGACTCATCTTGATTTATAAGAAAGAAAAGAAAAAAATATAATTAATTCAATTCATAAAATATAATTTATATTAAATTGATTAATATTAAAATCGATTTTCTATACTTTTATTCATAAAATTAAGAAAATTAAGAAATTTAAATTTTTGAATTGCATTTATTATATATATAAATTAATACTAATTGAATGAAGATCGTTCTAAAATTGCACGAACTTGTTTTGATTTATCTAAATTATATATACTATTAAAATATAAATAAATTATAAATATAAATACAAAGAAAAAGAAAATAAAAATAAAAAAGAAAATGAAATTTTTGTCTTGAAAATTGAGAAAAATGTAAAATTGAGCCCCTTATTAAGAAACTTTACATTTTAAATTTAGAATTGAAAACTAATCAATAAATTGGGTGTTGTTATAAAATTTATTCTTAAAAAAACATATAAACAAGAGATCTAAAGTAACAAATAATATATAAAATATCAACCTTTTAAGCGAAAATATTAATAAATTTTCATAACAACATAATACGGGATAGCGACGTCACATACCATTTAATAAAAGAACAACAATTTTATTTAGATGCAAAATTAATGCTATATAAATTTTACATAAATAAATAGAACGGTGCTTTTTTACAGGAACACAATATACAAAAGAAAGGGATCACCACTTACCATATATAGAGCAAAACCATGACAGTTTTTGTTTTTTTTTTTTTTACACTTTACAAGTATTAAGGAAATATCAGTAAATCAGGATACAAATTCAATTTTGGTTCCGTTAAGAAAGTTGTCTGAAACCAGTCTTATTAAGATAACAAAATGAATTGCAGTTATGAAATTCTTAAAATTATCAAATTTAAATCATTCTACATAAAATAAGTGATGGTGGTGGTGAATTGTGGATTCAGGAATTATACATAATTATAAAAAATACTAAAAAAATAATATCATAAATTCAAAATAGATAGCAAGTCTTCAAAAAGGAGTAGCATAAACAAAATATAAACATTTTAAAACTTGAAACTATATAATGTTAAGAATTATAAATAAAAAAGTTATTAATTTAATGAAATGTTACACTTGTTCTCAAGCAAATTGTAAAATATAAATACAGTTAAAGAAAATCATATATTTTATTTAAACTCCACATAGACATTTTTTAAAATAAATAATAATAAAAAAAAAAGTTGGGTATGCAAGTGGTTACCATATAGATCCGCCACTGGTGGTGGTGGTGCCATTGTTTTAGATAGAGAGAAAAAAAAAATTGTGGGGAGTGTGAGTACAAGAGTCACACGTTAAATTCACTGAAACCATCAGATTATATACATTTCAGATGAAAAATGACTGAAATTAGATAACTTTTTGAGTTATAGAATTAAGTAAAAATATTTTTGTAACAATATTAGTTTCAGATTTATATATATATATATATATATATATATATATATGTTTAGTTTCAAACACCTCCTTTTAACATGACTACAATTGAATTCTAACCTATAATTAAGTAATATAAAAAATTTGATTGCCATGATAATAATTTCACAAGATCAATAGAATAATTAACACTTTAATTGGTACATTGTATATAATAAATCTAATAATTAGTTTCTCCGACACTTTTAACAAAAAAAAAAAAGTAAATGTTTTATTATAATTAATTAGAGCCCATCAGCCCATCAACTCATGAGCTGATCTGTAGTTAGTTAGGTTCATGTACCATCGACTTTGCAATTTATGTAGGATGATAATTTGACTAGAGATTAAATAATATAGAATATTTGATCCTACCGATAACGATTGACAAAAACAGGAGAACATTTGTGTTCAGAGGTCCATTTTCTCAATCCCCATCACCTTCCCCCTTCACTTTCAAAAGCATAAATAATTCATTTTTTTGGTAAGTGTAGTTGCTTTCTATAAATATTAAATATGAGTTAATCAGGATTTACAATATGTACAATTTTTATTTTTTTTCAATTTTACTGATGAAAGATAAATCTTCTAAAATTGTAGCTTTATAAATATGTACGACCGACCAATTCTATTGTTTCCAAATTTGAATTTTCTATCTTATAATATTGTGTTCATTTGTATCGATATTATTTAGTTTAATTGAAACAGTTAATTAAAAATGATTTTCAAACCACACAGTTTTGACATTAAAAGTACACATAAGTTACAAAACTGTAGAATAAACGGATTTTGTTAAATAATGGAATCCCATTCTAACCAAGACTTGTGATTTTGGAGGTTGTAGCCATGGGAGAACCAGGAACAAAGAACTACCCCCATTTCCACCTAACTCTTTGATCTCTTATAAACGTTTGTTTTTTTAAATGACTAATTGTTTTTCTTCGACCCACAACCATTAATGTTTGATATGACATTCTAGCAAATTCCTTCTTTTTTTTTCTTTTTTTTTTTAAGTATGATTGGACCATTGTTAAAATAATAATATCTCAACTGTGCAATTTGATTGGTGTGACAAAGAAATACATGGACTGTAATTATTTATCATTTTATTCTATTCAAATACTGTTTTAATATAAGTAACGAGAAAATAAAAGATTCTACCATTTATACACGGTAGTCACTCATTTATAATCACTAGCATAATAAATTATCTTTTCGTTATTTTTCATCTAAAATACTAAGGCTATGTTTGGAAGGAATTTAAACTTCAAAATCTGGATGTATGTTTGTATTTCAATTTGGATTATAAAATGTAAATATAATCATTACTACTTATATTACAAGTATCAACAATTATTAAATACACTTTTTCATAAAAAAATATCTCATCAACCCACCTTTTCACAATAAAATATTATATCAACCCACTTTTTCAAATATCAATTTGTCATTTAGAATATAATTCTACTCTATTAAATGTTCAAACAAACATACATATTTACTATTCACATTTACTACAAAATCCAAATTTTAATAACAGAATTTCTTAAATCCCACATAATTCCCTTCCAATACTTACTAATAATAGTTAAAAGTTTTTTTTTTTTTTTTACGATTTTATGTTGAATAAAGGGTTTTTTTTAATCTCAAAATGGATAAAAGAATTTTCACTCCACACATGAATGTACAGTATACTTCAAAAATTACTGACGGATTAGCCATGCATTTTAATAAATATTAAATTATTAAACCAACTAGAACCCAACATTTTTTTCATCATTTCATTTATCAAACTCGATAATATAAAATATTGATGCTCACCTAAATTTGTATTTTGTATTAAATCAGTATATTAAATAAAAATTAAAGGTTAGGCATTAATTTGAATCGAAAATACTGATATTAGTAACCGTGTTGATTACATAGGGAGTAGGATATCGTGTTGTAACTTGTGGTTGAATAATAAAAAGAGAATCATTCAATATACCATAATCCCTTATAATTTTGCCAAAATATCATAAAATATAAGGATTGGTCCCTATATATTATAATTGTTAAAATTTATGCTCAAAATACCACATTTTTAACTTGGTCAAATGTATAAGTCATGATGCGATATGACTGATGGGTTTGTGAGTCACATTTCTCAAACATTAATATATTGAGAAATGTGACTCACAAACCCATCAGTCATATCTCATCATGACTTACACATTTAACCAAGTTAAAAATATGGTATTTGGGGCATAAATTTTAACAATTATAATATATAAGGATCAATTCTTATATTTTATAATATTTTAAATAAAATTATAAAAAATTATGATATATTAGACCATTGTCAGATAATAAAAATCTACGTTGAATGTGAATTATTAGAAATACAAAAATAGATGACGAAAAGTATAATTGAGCCACAAAATTTCGATAAGTAAGAGGAGTCAACATCGTGGGCCCACCGCTGACGAGTCAGCCCAACCTTCGTAGATTAATGGGATCTGTGGGACCACTTTTGCAGTCAGAACTGTTTTCAAAAGCCCATTTAATTTCTTAGAATTATGCCAAATCTCTTTGTCCGAAAATAGCAGCTTCATAACTGAAAGTTGGTATTTTTAATTTTGAAGTTATATTTTGAAGATACAATGGGATTTTTATAAGAAAGAGGTGGCAAAAACATTTTCGTTAATTGCGAAATCGAAGAGGCAAATAGGAAAAAAGAAAAGAAAAAACTTATTGGATGAAAATAAAACCAAAAAGGAAGTTAAAATCCATAATTCAGAGATGATGGTATTCGTGTTGGTAGTTAAATAGTAGGGGATTAGAGAGAATTTTGAAAATGATATAATGAATTAATAGGAGAATAAAAATAAAACCTTATTTTTAAGCAGTACAATTCATGTGAGAAGGTATTTTTAGGCTGTCGGTGATTACATTTACATGAAATATTTTGTTGGTGTTGAGCATAGCAAGTAGGTATGGGGGACTGAAGTGAGAAAGGACTAGAGTTATTTCACTCCTTTTGTTTTCTATTACCATAGCCAGCTTGCCCCAAGCCCACCACATTCTCTCAACCATACATACACTATTTCAGTACTCACCCACTCGCACTCTTTCTCTACAACCACTCTCGTCCTTCCTACACATTACCAACTCAACTAGTTATATTACTATTTTATTTAAGATTAAACACAAACATTGCATTTAAATTATCCATTTTTTAGCAAGTGGATTCATGAAACTTGGATAAAAGATAATGTTTCCTTAATTCTTCAATATGTGTATATTTATATCAATTTGTGTATTAGGTTCACAGGTTCCAAATAAATTAAGTTTTAATGTTTCAAGTTGACATTATTGTCCTCGTGCACAGCAAAATTAACTCAAATACATATGAAAGCCACGTATATCTTCTCCACACCAATCAATTATTACCTCTTATTTAATTTCATCAACTATATATAATGGATTTAAAAAAGAAAAAAAGATATAATATAGTGGTACTACATGTGCCCTACTGCTGACTTGAAAGCAAGTACCATTACTATTCAATGACGTGAAACAATAATTTATACATCAAAATCAAAGATCTTGAGCCATTATGAGTCCACAGTCACAAATATATATAGCTGTATAATTAAGATAGATAAATGTGGGGAATTTTTGCTCGTACCAGATGTCTTTGTCATATAAATGGGATTGAAAATGTCATTTGATGTATTATTTTGAAAATGATTGATGTTATGAGTTCCTTTTGGCCCCAATTCTAGAATTCCTCAATCAATAATTGAAGATTGATCTATCTGTAACTCCTAGTTTTCCGGGTTTGTGGGTTGGAGTGAAATCATATATTTGTACTTTTCATTGTACAATAATATTTTATCTCGTGTTTAATTTAACTGTAAAATTCTTCCCTTACAATAGCACGACTAATACATGTTCATTCAAGTGGGGATTATAGCAGTGCATTATGTATGAGATGAAAGCAATTTGTCAAGAATCCATAGATAAGGTGGTCTTACTTCATTGTTTCAAAAAAATGAGGCAATATACTAGCTTTTGGAGGTCAAAGGATATGAAGTGGGGTTAGGTTCTGGACTGATCATGATGAGGACTTACTCAAAATTGCATAAACATGTATTTACCAAGGAATACATACTGTTCATTTGATGTATAGATCTCATTAATGCAATTTTTCTATTTGACTTCATGCACACAATATTGTCAATGAAGTTGGAATAGAACATAAAACTGAGTTTGAAACAGAGGAATCCAACTCATCGATCTCATGATGCATGCCATGCCATGCCATTCTAGTTTAATTTTCATTTAACTCTCAATCTTTTCATGAGTAATATATATAAAAGATTCTTAAAAAACGAGAATTCATTTTTATTTTTTTATGTATTAGTACTTTGGTTCTTTATGTCGACAGGCAATTTTGTAGTTCAATAAAACTAATGTAGTCTTTAACCTTAAAAAGAGAAACAAAACTAAAGGTTGAAGATCGAAGAATATGAGATTCCCACCACATTGAATTGAATTGAAACAATGGGACTGGGGATATGGAAAGAAAGGTTCCTCAAAATAAGTGACCCAACATAATTTGAAGGTCCCTTAATCAATTAGACACTCTATTATGGTACTGAAATGACTGCAAACTGATATTTCAATGATTTTGACTCTATATATGTGGGTGGAAATTATTTAGGAAAAAATAAATCAAAAAATCCATCTTTCAATTGTTATCATGGCATGTGAGCTGTATGGTACTGAAATGTGGTTAAGAAATAAAGGAGTTGAGATTTTACTAAAATGCCAAATATTCAATCTTTTTTTTTCATTTTATTACATTTTGATGTTTCATCTTATATCTTATTATTTTTCATATAAAATAAATATCTATTAATTAATGATATTATTTATACATGTACCGTTATGTAAACTTGTGTTATGCAATATCAAATAAAGCACATACTTGAATAGAGGATTTGTATATTAAGATCTTAATTCTAAAGGCTTTGTTTGATTCTGATTTGAAGAAAAGATACTAAGAAAGCTCAGGAGAAATGGAAGTGCATCCAATTATTTAAGTTTCTTAGAATTTAGTGCTAAAGATATCCATTTATTTATGTAGTGTCTTCTTACATTTTAGACCAACTATAAACATTGTACACTAATACTGCACAATCATGTGTATTTAGATACAGATTCACAAAATAAACAATAGAGGTTATACTCAATAAAACACACAATGATATTAACATAAGTTCATTCTTTTCAATGCATGCTTGAGTTTGAATTTATTTATTTATTTTTTTTTTTTTGGTGAACAATGAATTTGAAAGTTCAACATAGTAGGATCATTTATTTAGGAGAGACACTTGTGTGCCCCTGGGGCACGGATCCTAGATCCGTGCCCCCGACCCGCTCCACTCCTTTTTTTGTTTTTTTTTTAATTTTTTTGTTTTTTTTATCTCTCCTATTTGCTGCACTCTTTTTTTGTTTTTTTTATCTCTCTCCTATTTGCTGCACTCCTTTTTTGTTTTTTTTTTTTATTTTTTTCTTTTTTTTCTCTCTCCTATGCAAATACTCATTTTTTTTTACCTCTTCCTGTGGTGCTATTCCTTCTTTTTTTTCTTTATTCCTTCTTAATTTCTTCACATAATTGCTACAAATTTAGGGTCCTTATTTTTCTAATATTTCAACAAGTTTTTTTCTTCTTAATGTGTATAAAAATCTAGGGTTTTTATTTTCTTATAACTTGAAACTCTTTCTATCTTAATCCGATTCATAGCAACATACAAGATAATTGATGCAACAAACACCATAGTTGGTTATTAATTGAGTAATATGATTTTGAATAAATTTTGTGAAAGAAGATGATGAAAATCTTATATTTAAAATTCTGATTTATTCTATAGGTATTATAAAAATTCTGATTGTTCATGATGTTATAAATTAGAATTATCCCAAAACATTGATATATGATCAGTGATACCTTTCAAGTATTACTAATATGATCTATAAGTACTACATATATACTCTTCAAGTATTATAAAATTACATGGTTGAATTATATGTAAGTAAAACCTTCAAGATATTATAAAAAAAAAGTATGAGGTATTATTAGTTTATTCTATAGGTATTATATATATGTTTTACAGGTATTACAAAAATTCTGACTGTTCATGATTTTATAAATCATAATTACCCTAAAGCATTGATATATGATTGCTCATGACCAGTGATACTTTTAAGGTATTACTGATATGATTTATAAGTACTAGATATATACTCTTCAGGTATTATAAAATTACATGTGTAATACTTATAAGGTAAGTGTAATATTTGAAAGGAACATGTGTAATACCTGTAAGGTATTTTTTAATACTTGAAAGAATATGTGTAATACCTTAAGAGTATACAATTAATATCTTCATTGAAAAATCTTAAAATTTCAAAAAAAATCCTCAAAATCAACAAATCATGATTTCATATTATTTGAAATAATTGATTTTCAATGTTTTAAAATTATTGTAATAAATTGTGATTTGAAATCAATTATCTAAATTTGTGAAAATGAGTAAAAGAGAAGAGGAAGAAGAAAAAACTCCATAAATGACTTTATGAAGATTTGATGAAAAATAAGAATATAGAGAAGAATAATAATGTACAAAACAAATAAGAAAAATAAAAAAATGATAAGAAAAGAGATTAAGAAGAAGAAGGAAGGAGAAGAAAAAAAAAAGAGGAAAAAGAAGAAAGCAGTGCTGTTTTTACATTAAAACCTGAAGGGTAACAGTGTGATACCTTAAGAATAAATGTGTGATACCTTAAGAGTAAATGAGTGATACCTTAAAATATAAAATTCAGGTGGTGCGCGGCGCACACCAGCTATGGTGTGGCCGCACGTGGGGGCGCGTGGATGCGCGTAAAAGCGGCCCACGCGCCGATTCGGATTGGGGGATGCATATAAGTTTTTGCCTTTATTTAGAACTTAGAACTAATAATCTTACAATTTTGTTTAATTCCTTCAAAATTAAATTTGAGTCTTAAAGCTGTCTGTTAGTCAAATCAGAGTATTATTTGAGTAGTTTGAAGTACAAGAGACTAATGCCTAATCCGAGTATTATGAGAAAGGATTTGATGTAACAATATGATTTGTTATTCATAGTGGGACGACTTTTGAGTATCTGAAAAGGTATGTACTATGTTCAAGACAAAATTTAGTAAACATTAAAATATTATTATGTGTTACGAAAAATTGCATCCATAAAAAATATAAATTATTTAATATTAAGAGGATGATTCAAATAACACGAAACAAGTCAAAGTTATAGTTCATTAGTTAGTTATTGCCTCTATGAATATTTTTATCCGTAATTCTTAAAATAGAAAAAAAGAAAAAAAAGGAAAAATTAATGATGCATTAATTTTTCACAATTGTTTTTATACACTAAGTGCACAAATTCTAGATATGTGCAATTGAGTCAACCCGATCCGAAAGTGTCTTTCACGCGCCCCATGCACCCAAACCCTAGCTCAAACTCTAACTCAAACCCTAGTTCTGCTATATATTGATATAACCTTTTAATTTAGCGAACTTAACCTTTTAGTTCTATCCTTATAACCTTTTAATTATATGCACATAACCTTTTGCAGTGCTGAGTAGTGAAAAAAGTATAAGTTATTCACTGAAAAAGTTATGAAATTTGTACATAAAAATATTATAGTATTACAACATAAATGTTATATCATTACAATATAAATGTTTCGGCTATATTGAATTTTTATAATGAAAAAACTATAAGTTATTTATTGAAAATGTTATGAAATCTGTACATAAAGGTTATACTATTACAACATAAATGTTATATTATTGCAACATAAAGGTTTTGGCTATATTACATGAATTTTTATAGTGAAAAAAATATAAGTCATACACTGAAAAGGTTATGAAATTTGTACATAAAAGTTACACTATTACAACATAAAAGTTATATTATTACAACATAAAGGTTATAACATAAATTATAAAAAAAAAACGCGAATCCGGGTTAAACCGACCCGCATGCCCAGTTGCAAGGATCATGACCTATGCACTTGATGCACACAAACACTACTCTTAGGGGGTGTATTGGATTAGGATTTTAAAAGACTTTTTAAGCTGAAAAAAGTCATGCGGATTTAAAAGATTTTGCAGGATTTTTATGACTTTTAAGATTTTGCAAGATTTTATAAAAACTTTTTAATCAAGATTTTAATGGATTCTGTAGGACTTTGTGGATTTTGCAGAACTTCATAGATTTATGAAGTACGATAAGATTTCAAATTTTTTTTTCATACATTCCAATTTAAAAAGAGTCAAAGACAAAAAAAAATAAAAATAATAATTCGTCATAATATCATGTCCTCCTAAATAGGATTCATCCACATATCCATAGTTATACCAGTCCTCTAAGCATTAGCGTGTTGTCGCTCTTGCTCTTGAGTTTGAATAATAGACTCAAAGTTATGGTCTTCATTAACCGGTAATGTTGAATATGAAGGTTCGTCCACCGATTCAATTGGAAATTCATCAGAACGACATTCTTTGAATATGAAGGTTCGTCCACCGATTCAATTGGAAATTCATCAGAACGACATTCTTTGCGAAGAAAGTTATGTAGAGCTGCACTTGCTAATACAAGTTTTGCTTGTGCCTTAAATAAAATTGGAGGTGCTGACTTAAAAATTGTGAACCTTGATTTAAAAATACCAAATATTCTCTCGATCACATTCCTTAAAGACGCATGACGAAGATTGAACAAAGATGAAACCATTAACAAGTATTACCCAATACAAACAAAGAGATATAGTATATACATATCTCCTAATCCAATATAGCTCACTTATTCATATATGAAAACGCTAATAGTATCACCCAATACAAATAAAGAGATATAGTATATACATATCACGATTGGAATAGCTCACTTATTCATATATGAAAACGCTAATAGCATCACCCAATACAAATAAAGAGATACAGTATATACATATTACGATTTTTTTTTTATAGAATTGCAGTTCAATAGCATCATCCAATACAAATAAAGAAATACAGTATATACATATCACGAATTGTTTTTATAGAATTGCAGTATAAAGACAAAGGTAAACAAACAGATACAGTATATACATACACTATACATATCACAATTTTTTTTTCATAAAATTACAGTATAAAGACAAGAGTGAAGAGACGAAGAGACATTATCGGATGAAACACTTCAACAGTCACTTCAAGAGTCCTCTAAAATCTGATGAGTTTAGATGGAATTGTTGATATTTATAAATATACTAAAAAGTCCGTCAAAATCCATCTAACACAACAATCCTGTAAAATCCTTATATTTTTGAATACCAATGGATTATTTTTAAATGACATAAAATCCAGATTGAATACCAGTGGATTGTTTTTAAATGACATAAAATTCTTATTGAATACGAGCGGATTGTTTTTAAATGACATAAAATCATAATTGAATACCAACGGATTTTTTTACAAAAAAAAAGTCTTTTAAAATTCTGTGAAATCCTAAACCAATACACCCCCTTAATTTTTATATATCATTATGATTTTGACAACATATTTTTCCTTAAAATTTAGAAAGAAAAAAAAAACATAAAAGTCTATTTTCTAGGTTGATGTCAATATAAAGGATTTCTAAGTTTAATAATAAATTTCTAGGAATATATTTTAAAATTTTAAATAGTGAAAAAAAAACCCTTTGAAAAATAAAACCAAAGGCTAACAAAATGAAAAGGTAGTCTTTTTGTTCACAGAGAAGCATCCATACTTTAAATCTTGATTCATGGGCCAACTCTAGCCATAGCACTATAGTTACTTTTTTTTTTATTTTGGGAATTGTAGGCCCATCATATCTGGACCGTTTATAATACCTTACCTCCTTTGTCAAAGTCTTAAATTGTTGGGGTTAATCTCTCATAGCAATTAATAATTTCTATAAAAAAAAAAGGCTTTTATTTTTAAGAGTTATTTTTCATTAAAAAAATGGAGAGACATAATTGTTTTTTGATGATGTTTGAAGTTTAAAACTAATTTTGATTACAAAATAATTAATTAATTTTTTTTGTTAACAGAAAACTCAAACCATGCAAAGTCTAATAACAATCAAAATTATATGTAATAATAATAATAAGCTAATAATATGTGTATGTGTAATATATTGATAGATTAATATAAGAAATTCAATAAAATCAAAAAAATGTCAGTGCGTGTAGGGATGACAGTGGGGTGGGGATTCCCCGTTCTCCACGGAAATCCGCCCTAATTGGGTGGGAATTCCCCGAAATATACTCTACAAGAATAGGGATGGGGTGATTTTTGCCTCGATTGGTGGGGCAGAACAGGGACGAAAATTGCATTTCTAGCCTCGTTCCCCACGGAACCCTGCGATATTACATATATATTATATATATTTATATTTAATATAATATACTTAATTTTTGTATTTTAGCTAATTGGATTATATTGTATTTTCATCTTTTATTCGAATTGAGTCATTTTTATGTTTTTATTAACAATTTATTTATATGTAATTGTATGGTTTATTGTTATCTATTAATATGTATTTAAACAAAAAAAAGATGGGGTGGGAAATTTATACTGGGCGTGGGCGATGGAGAATTTTTCCAGGAATCTCCGCAGGACACGGGTGGTGGGAAATTTTCCCAGTTTCACTGATGGGACAGGGAATCCCTACGGGGATGGGGATCCCAACCGAACAGAAAAAGGGGAAAAAATTTCCCGTTTCACGGCAGGATGAGGAATCCCCGCAGGACGTGGGTGGTGGGAAATTGTTCCATTTTTACCAACGGAATGAGAAATCTCCACGAGGATGGGGATCCCACCGGAACAAGAACGAGGGAATTTTTCTCGCAAAACTGATGGAGATGGGAATAGAGATTGCTCCCCCAATCTCACTTTGCCCCGTTACCATCCCTACGTGCATGTAATGTATGGATATAATAATATATGAAATTCAATAAAATCAAAAACCTGGTGCGGAAGAGAAAATAGACTTTGCAGTCAGAAAAGAAAATCAATATTCAGCTTTCCAGGCCCGCTGAATGCTTAGCAGTATTACTTTTTTGAAACGGAAAAAGTTTACGACTTTGTTTCATTAAATATGTGATTAATTACATTTTTTTTATACGTAATTTGTTAATTTATGGATTTTTTTTTTCACTTTTGCAATTCAAACTACTGGCCTAGGTTTTTTTGGACATATAGGGATGGTTAGCATAAAAATCTGCCAATACATAAGTAAATTATAAATAGTCAATTTGATATGTTGTAGCAGGTTATCAGATTAAAAATAAAAAAATTTATAATTATATAAATAAATAAAATTTTATAAGGATAAAAGAATAAAATTTTAAGAAGACAAAGTTAATAAGAGGACCGACAACCTAATTTTTCCCCCTTATATAGTAAAAAGTTATTTGTGTTGAATATCATTATAATTGAGATGCCACATTATAAAAGAAGATGGTTATATAATTATATTATGCTTTTTTTTTGATAAAAACTTTTGTGATTCAAGCGCTTGTAGACAGTGCCATGTATTTAAGTGGGTGTACCCACCCAAATTCGTTCTCAGGTGCTATATTTTTATATTATATTAAATATACATTTATGTTAATGTTAAATATATCTTTATGTTGTGTTAGTCATATCTTTAAGTTTATTAACTATATTACTCATACCTTTTATATATTAAATAAATGTATGATTAATATTACATAAATCTATATATGTACAAATTATGTCGAAATTATGGGTTTTTCGCCGAAATTATGATTTTTTTTTAAAGTTGAAGTATTACTAAAAGATATATTTAATATAATATAAAAGTATGACTAAAATAATATAAAAATCAAAACGAAAAAAATAAATATGTGAATTTGGATCGGATTTGATCCGACCCACGATATATAGATTGCGTGAACTTTTTTCCTTTCCCTTCTAAAAATTGATTTGAGTATCAAAACCCTCAGATTTAGGTCCGAATACAACAAACATTGAATTGAAACTTTGAAGTCCCATCCGAACGGATAAATTCTCGTACAAACACACATGAAAAGACTATTAAAACACTTCATATTGCACAGAGTATTTATAAACATAACATAATATATACATTTATCATTATTCTATGGGACCAAAAAATTACATCAAAATTGGAGATAAAAAAAAGGTCAAATTTCAAGTCGATCGGGCTGGATCCATGAAAAATGATTTAAAGATCTATGAAAATATATATTGTATTGCAATTTTTTAATATTGTGACAGTAAAGTTGCATATTACTTCTCAATTAGTTATACCTAATGTACGTTCTTTTATTTGGATTTTTATTTAATGAGATTAACAGTACTTTGTTTTCATCTTCCAGCATTCATTTTTGACTTTTTATACATACAAGTTAAAAAAGTAAAATATGGTTAATTATGTGGTTGACTGGAAAATGTGTTCGAGGTGACTTTTCAGTGAATGCTTACCATATATTCGAAGAGGGGTAGTTAGGTTTTAACTTTCAAAGAAGTATAAGTCGCGCGTGTGATGCAAGAAAATAAATTAAATTTAGTAAAATTTGAATTTTTTAAATATTATTTATATAATAAAATTAAATTTATGATTTGTATAATACATATCGCTTAATTTAACATTAAATATAACATAATATGATTAAATAATTATTTAATTATCAAAATACATATAATATTTATAGAGGATCATAAATAATTTTGTATTTATTATTTGAAAAGAATATATATTTTTATATTTATTATATTATTCAATCCACCCATCATATTCATTTATAGTTTTTCTCTCTAAATTTAAGAAATTTGAAATATATAAATAATTTATATTATTGATAGTATATGTTAGTTAAATAAAGTTAGTTAACATTTCCATATTAATGTTTCTTAACAACAAATTTTTTGAAATCATTAATTAGTTATATTTAATGCAAAAATAATGTGAGCTTGCGAAATATCCCGGGTAGTCTTACATATATATATATATATATATATATATATATATATAAATATTTCACTTAACCTAAAAATATGTGGTGAAGCGTGACATTTGCCTTTTGAAATATCACCAACAACATTCTAATTTATAAATAGTAATTTTACAATCTTAAAATTCGGATCCTCATTGTTAAACCCCAACATAATGAACCATCCTTATTTATCATTCATTTATGAATTATGACCCGAAGGTTAATATATCATAATCGATAGGCAAAGGTGCGTTTGCACACTCCAAATCCTTATTTTTAAATCCTTCCCTTGTTCCATAAAAATAGATTTGTATACTATTTTTATTTGTCCCATAAAAATAAATTTATTATTATATTAATATGATTTTAAATTTATAATTCCATATATGTCCTTCATCAAATATATATAAAATTAGCATACTTCAACTTCCTATTTATTTTTTAAAATGAAAAAATGTTAGAATTAATGAAAGATAAGATATAATTGGAATTTCAAATATTTTTTTAATTTGTGTGAAAATAGAAGTAGATGTATTTTTGTGGAACCGATGAAGTAGTTTTTTTAGTTCATATTTTAATTTAATTTTAATGTATATATATATATATATATATATATATATATATATATATATATATATATATATTAATTCAAGGATAATGAAACCACGAGAATCTAGATGGGTGTACAGTGCAAGCACGAGAAGTTAATCTCTCTAGAAGGACGAGAGAAATTGCATATTTAATTTTCTGCTTTTTTGGTGAATTAAGGTGATCAACTTTGACAATTTGTTTATGGTGCTTACTAATTGGCTATATCTTAATTCAACAGAGAATTAGAATGGGTGACAAAATAAAAAAATAATAAGAATATTATGTTCAATTTAGTTTCACAATGAAAGGATGAAATTACCTTTTTTTAAAAACTTAATTAAGTATAAGATCTATGTTCAATTTTTTTTTTAATATTTTCAAAACTAAATTGATAAATCGAATATAAATATATTAATAAATGAGTCAAATAAATATTACTTCATATAAAAACTAAACAACAATTTGGAGCTTTCAGAAAATGAAATAATAAACCTATATATATGACAAGGAATATTGAGTATATAACTAGATGGTTTTATCATTTTGCAAAGTATGGTGGTAAAATGGGAAATCCATAGATTTGTTTGAACAACCAGCAGCCTAAATCCACTATAAAACCAAGAGTTTTTGCATGCAACAATAGCAGGATTAATTCAAAAGAGAAAACTCATAGTTACACAGATAAGATCAATTAGCAAAAATGGCCAAAAACTTAGTTCCAATTATCGACATGCAAGATTTGTCCAATGTAGCCGAGAAAGTTGTGAAAGCTTGCGAAGAATGGGGGTGTTTCAGGCTAGTCAACCATGGCGTTCCAATCGAACTCATGTCGGAAATGAAGGCTGTAACTAGATCTCTCATGGATCTTCCCATGGAGATCAAGCTCAAGAATTCTCATCCAGAACCTGGCAAAGGCTACACCCCACCCAACATGGCCAGTCCCTATTTCGATAGCCTCAGTGTATACGATGTTGCTTCGCCTCTAGCTCTCCATGATTTCTGCTCTCAGATTGATTCCTCTCCTTATCAAAGGTCAACATTTTTCACTTTATATATAATCAATTTTGCTTATCGAGTTGCTTATATTCGTGTTTGTGATGCAGGGAGGTATTGAACAAGTATGCTTTTGCTCTCTATGATCTGGCACAGGTGTTAGGAAGTAAGTTGATGGAGGGTTTGGGTTTATCTGGTGAGGTTTTCAAGGAGTGGCCATGCCAGTTGAAGATGAACAAGTACAATTATGGGCCTGAAACTGTGGGGTTAACAGGTGCAGTTTTGCATTCTGATCCTGGATTTCTTACAATACTGCAAGATGATGAGATTGTGAATGGTCTTGAGGTGGTTGACAGGATTACTGGACGATTTGTTTCAGTTGATCCCATCCCAGGATCTCTTGTTGTGAATGTCGGAGATGTGGCTACGGTAGATCCTCTATTTCTTGTAATATATGTTTCCATTACTGCAAAATTGATGTGGGGTTTGTAGGTTTGGAGCAATGGGAGATTTTGCAATGTGAAGCATAGAGTGCAATGTTACAAGCCCACAATTCGTACTTCCATAACCCTTTTCATTTTGGCTCCTAAAGATGGGAAAGTCGAAGCGCCGCCGCAGCTGGTGGATTCCGGCAACCCCCGCCGCTACATTCCTTTTGACTTTGAAGAATATAGAAAGCTACGAACTTCCACACGTTCACCCACTGGACAAGCCCTTCACTATTATCTCTCCAAATCTTCCTCAAATTAACTTAATACTCAAATGCGATTAGTATGTAATCAGGAATATAAGATTGTGGTACCGCGGATCCCAGATTGATATATGTTGTGTTATGCAGTTGTTCATCGTTTATTTTTGTTTTTTATTTGGTATAATAAATGTGAGTTTCTCCATTTTATGTGTAATATTTTCTTCCTCCTTTTTTTATTGGGAAAGTTTCTTTGCTTCTCACACACTTTTATGAGTAAAGCATCTACAAATTCCCAACCATGAGAGATCTATTGACAAGCAAACAACAAATGGAGCATCCAAGAAAAACATCTCACCAGAAGAAGACCACACCTGCATAAGCTGTCAAACGATATTCAGGCTCTCGGCTAGTGTTTCAGATGAAATCAAACAAGAACCAAGAAATATAGCACAGCCACCTATAGAACAAGAACTTTCATATCCCAAAAGATTTATTTATGCTACAAGAAACAGTGATAACAAGATAAGGAAAACGAGGTAAACAGGCTGCCCTTCAAGAACCAGGCTGGGTGCTCATTCTCATACTAATTAGTTAGTATCTTATGGAGAGAATTCTCTACGAAGATTCTATAGAAATTGATCCAGCAAGGTCATCCTCCCAGTCAAATGTAAACCAAATTTCATTAACTCTGTTTACGAACTCAAATGGAGAATTATACTGCGCAACAATGTAATCTGATGCTCCCTCCCCAGCATGGCTCTTATCAATGGCATTGGCCCAAACAGTTCCAGCAACACTAGCATACAGTGCTGCAGCTTCCTCTCCAATATCCTCATCAGCCACAAAACCACTAAATTGCCGTACAGCTATATAAGTTGGGCCCCATTTTTGTGGATGGAGACCTTTAGCAGAAGGTGGATTTGGTTGGTTCACTTTAGGAACATAGAAGCTAACAACAAAGGATGAAGCACAGAAGGGTCCATCACTTGGTTTCACTTCAGTGATCACTGGACCTGTCATTTCTATTTCCTGTTTGTTGTCGTTCTTGCCCTGGATGTAGAAGAATAACCTGTAATGATGAAAACAACAAACATTAATCAGTAGCAATAATTTTACTCTAGAATGTCATGATAAAGTCCTATTGATGATTTGATGCAAGAAGCTATTATTACCGAAGAATTAATCATAGCAAAACCAAAAGTTAATATGACGCACTGAATATCAAACTTGTTGTCAAGATATTAACATAGAACTATCTCTTCAATTTACACAATTCAAAGTACTCAACTAGCTAACTTCAATGGAAAACCTATTTTCCTATTCCAAGTTTCAAGCCTCAATACGTGTTTTACCAATACCTACTTAATCTTCAACTCAGCACCTGTTGTTATGCTAAACCTGTTATCGTAAAGATTGTAAGTTCAATAACATATCCTAAAAATCTGTTATATATCTCTATTATGTATTACCTGTTTTTTAGTTAATTGATCAATAGTATAATTTACAATCTGAGCATGTTTAAACTTGTGAGCCATTAATAGATTCAATAAATTAAGATCATCACCAATAGATAACAGAATAACCGAACTCTGACTCTAAAGGCTCGATTTGGCTCGGCTTCATTGCAGTCCTATCGACAACTGACATATATCTCAATCCTTAAAGATTCACTTTACCCTTTTCTAATCCTTTTCTGCTACTTGCACTACAGAATTTTATGTTCTTTCCATCATGGTTAAGGGCTCAAAGGGGCAAAAAACGCATAAAACCTATTCGAAATCCCAAAGGGGCAAAACCACAAATAGGTGATCAACATGATTCAAATAACGGAAAAAATACTTGAAACATACTGGAGAAAGCCTTTTCTAGTGGCAGAAACAAAGGAAATATCATCAATAGGCTGCGTCGACATCCACATGCTTGAATTGTAACGCCGGATTTCGAAGCCATTTCCTGTGTGAATCACGTCGTAGCTCGGACACTCGATACGGTTACACGTCGGTGGGAATACGCCGGCAATACCGCTCTTTCCCGCTGGCGATAGGCTTAATTTTGAGCTGGAGAGGAGACTCAGGAGGAACGATAGCTTCAAGAGATCACAAGCTGCCATTTTTCAAATGGAATTTTGTGATTGAATTCACTACTGAAATGAGCGTGGTGTTAGTTGATATTTGATGAGGTCCACATATATATAAGATGATGTGTAGAAGTCTTGAGATGCCAATGCCACCCTGAAAAATCCTGTCCACGACTTTATTCTGAAATTTATCTTCACATTCTCCAGAATTTCGAAATAAATTAACTTGTTTTTGTATACATATTACAAGAATGCAAGAATCGGTTGTATATTCGGGTTTGCATTACTATTCAAAATGATTTGATTTTGCTGTTAAAAATTAGGAAAAAAAAAAAAAAGATTCAAATCAAAATGACCCTTTTAACCCCAAGTTCAATTTATCTCATTTATGATTTAACATGGTTTAACGCTTCCGAAAGTTATATCTCTGGTCTATCTCAAATTGTAAGATAAACAACGCGTTATTAGTATTTTCCAAGATAGGAAGAAATTAGTTTGTTGATGTAGCAAGTTACTAAAATCAAGAAGTCGTTTGTAAAGTCAACCATTTAATGCTAATATAAAAGAATGTTGAAATGTAGCTAGATTTCTGCTCGTTAGTTCTTGAAAAAAAATGCGGACAGGTACAATAATTTTCTGGGTCTTTTTATCAGTGTATGGCGCAATTGCTTTTGCGTTATGTGTCCTCTTTTATCTTGGATTCAGCTGTGGATTCTATTGTGATTGCTTTACGTCGAGACGAAGAGCACGGCCACTGCCTCCGGTGGTGTCGCGAACCTCACAGACGGCACCGGCGCCTCCACCTTCACAAGCTCATATTGATTTGGAGATGGGTGAAAGTGGCAGTAAGAATGGAGATATGGTCATATTGGGAGCTGGTGATTCTGGTCCAGGCGGAGATTGTGGCGGCGGTGGAGATTGCGGTGGTGGATGTGGTGGTTGTGATGATTGAAATGATCATCTCATCATGATCACTTTCTTGTAATGGATTTTGAGTTGTTTACTTCTTTGAATTTTGATGATCACTCAATGTGAGTGAGGTCAATGCTTGATCGAAGACTTTGTCCAAGTTGCCATCCATAATTATTTTGTACAAATATCAGTCATAAAAGAAGTATTGTTATATTAATTTTTCATTTTTCTGTTTCTGCTACAAGTGTTGTTAGGTGTTACAACACTTTTCTGTCACTTAAAACACTATCCTTGAACTAATATATGTTTGTACATATATAAGTTTCATAAAAATTAGTTGTAACAATACTATCCCTAAATAAAACTGATTGTTTTGTTTTCTATCTGCCAACTGGCAATGTAATTGTAACGTGATTAACTGAATCAGTTGGGTGTGTGCTTGAACTCTGATCTGAAGAAACATCTCTTTCAGTGAAGAAACCAGGCTGCTTAATCTGAGGCAGTTGAACTTCATTTCCCAGCATAAAAACTACTGATGACATGCTCGGCCTATCTTCTGAGTATCTTTGAACGCACAATAGTCCCACATGGATCGAGCGCAATGCTTGAGATAAGTCAAATGAGTCTTCTAAAGATGCATCAACTAGTTCCACCAACCTCTCTTCTTTGTAAAGTGTCCATGCCTGTGCATAATTTGAAATGGTTGCTTTCATATAATAGAGATTTGACCGAGGTATAATTTAGTTAACTAGTAAGTGATACTAACATGTCCAAGCAGGTTGAGATTGTGATCTTCCAGGTGGAATCCTCTGTTTCTTTTTCCACTCACGATTTCTAGCACCAGAACCCCGAAGCTGAACACATCCGATTTTACTGAGAACCACCCGTCTATTGCATATTCCGGAGACATGTATCCACTGCGACAGAATTAGAAAGAGCTATCATGTTACTAGTCATCAATGATAAATATATAAATTGGCTTGTAGATTTGATGAGTTTCTTACTATGTTCCAACAACTCTGCGCGTCTTAGCTTCAATCTCGTTCTCTCCAAAACCTCTAGCTAGCCCAAAATCTGATATCTTTGGGTTCATATTAGCATCTAGAAGTATGTTGCTAGCTTTGAGGTCTCGATGGATAATTCTCAACCTGGAATCTTGATGAAGATACAACAGTCCCTTTGCAATTCCATTGATGATATTGAAACGTTTTTTCCAATCAAGTAACATCCTCTTTGTTTGATCTGTCAAAACATATTGTGAGGTTGGTATACTATTGATGAATGATCATAAAATATTCAACTTCATATGGTACCAGATTCAAAGAGCTCTCACCAAATAAAATCAAGTCGAGGCTACTGTTAGGCATGAATTCATAGATCAACATGTTCTCCTCTCCCTCTGCACAACATCCTAAAGTCTTCACCAAATTGCGATGCTGCAGTTTGGCAATCAAAATCACCTCATTCTTCAACTCATCGACTCCTTGTTCGGAGGTTTTAGACAAACGTTTGACAGCAATTTCTTGTCCGTCTTCCAGCATGCCCTACATCCAAACCTCAGAAACATGAAACACTACGAAACGTTGTGTGTTCAGTGAGCATGTGAAGTTAATATTTACCTTATAAACAGGTCCAAATCCACCCTCACCAAGCTTGTTATTGTTTGAAAATTTGTCAGTAGCTTTCAAAATAGTAGATAAGCTGAAGAATGGCAACTCTGCTTCTTTCCCAACATTTCCACCGAATGGCACTGCAAAAATGGAGAATGAGACCAAGAAAAACTTAAAAACCCGGAATTGTAATATGTAAATACTCTTCAGCCTAACCACACATTCTTCATACCTTCTTTTCTTTGATTATTACGGCGCTTCTTCCTCCTCCGTCTACAAACCAAAATGAGGCTCACGCACACAACAACCACAGCCGCTACTGATGCCAAACTCGCTATGATTATTACTCTTTTTTTCCCTTCAGATTCCGCTACATTTTCCATTCCAAAAATACATGTAAGCATTATTCATTAAACAAAAAAAGAAGTTAAAAAAAAAAAGAAAAAAAAAATGAGTAAATTCTAACCAGACTCTGTAGAAGCCATTCTGATGTAAAGATCCTGCCCACCTTCAGGCATAGTTCTGATGTCAACCAAATGATCCCCATGGTAGAAAAGGCACCCACTTCCTGATCCACTGATATTCAACCGTGTGTAGGCCGTACAGTTACAATCCCTCGAGCATTCTGCTTCGCACTCTGCAAGGCTCCTTATCTGATCATTGACCGATGAGTTTCGTGCGTCTGGCAATTTTATTCCAGAGTACCTCAAAAATATATCTCCCTGACAATTCAATGGTGTTCTTCGAATGCATCCATTTGACCATGTTACACTCCAGCCTTGTGGATCATTAGGCACGAACCTGTCAAGGCACACACAGGGTGGAGAGTTTGCAATGTTGCAAACTCCGTGTGATCCGCACAGACCGTACCTATCACACTGATCTGCTGGCAAGTAGCCGTAGATGGTCCAGGAATTGGTCTGATAAGCCCATGTCCAGCGCTGGCCTACACCATCAGGGTTCAACATGGACCTGGCAGGAAGTGATGGGTCTGCACCACTTTCCCTATAAACTACCTCATTTACACTTCTCCTGAGTGCTTTCGAGTACGTGGAATCACTGTTCGTGAGTGCTATCCCACTGAATCGGAGACCATTCCAGGGCCCGAGTCTGCTCTCAATAGCTTCACCTTTTTTAAGGAGTATTTGTGGCAATCCAGCTGGATCAAGGTGGACGGAAAACTCTCCTCGACCTGGATCGTCGTCGCTCTTCCACGATGTCAGGTAATATTCAGATCCTGTTACCAGATTCCATCCCAAACTCATGCCTGCTAATAACGTGTCAGATGGATGATCGAAACTCTGCCAAACGACATTGTCAGGCCTGTCATTACTGGCATCCTTCACCACCAGATTCCCCGTGTCTAATAACTGAGCAGTTGGATTTCCCACAGGTGTCGTTGCGTTGGATGACCATATGATTGAGCCATTAGAGCTATTGAACAGGGCCAGAATTCCAGGTTCTGTAAACTGTACAACGCCTGAGTTTGTTGTGAGTGGAAATTCCCTGTTGGCAACCCAAACATATGTCCTGACTGTAATATTCTTGTACCATATTCCCAAGTATCGATTCGTCGAATTTCCAGGATTGAAGAACCCCAACTCGAACAGGCCACCTGGTGAAACCAATGTTTCTCCATCGCTGATGCTCTGAGAAGTGTCTATAGTATCATTTGCAGCAGAAATTGCTGGGATTATCAAACTGAAGATGGTCAAAAGTGGAAAGGATCTCTTATGAAATTCATCCATGGCTACTGTTGGTTCTGAGCCCTTCATCTAACAATCTATGATTTCTTTCCCAAGCGTGTTGCTAGAAGGGAATTATCATACATGAGTCTAAATTTACCTAAAATCAACTCATAGTTTGAAATGGTTTTGCTTATATCTTTTGACAAGTATACTTAGCCGTCAACGTGGAAATACCTTTTCTCCACATAATTTAATACTTTCTCACTCTCCATTTCATATTCTGTTTGGTTTAAGATTGCTCCGTGCACATTAAAAAATATTTAATGGAATCGATAATATGTATTAAATGAAAATAACGCCTCTTTTGAAGTGATAATAAATGGGATTTCCAATAAAAATTATAAATATTTATAATAATCAAGATTTAATAGAAAAGAAAAAAGAAGTTAAGAGTAGAATTAAAAGAATTTTTTTAATTACTCAGTAATCTTAAGAGAAGAATAAATGATGATTCGTTGACTATCAATCGCGTGCTCGGCCCTTTTCTTTTTCTTTATGTGTAGGGTCACCATTACGTGAAACATATATAATAAATCTTTCATAAAAATAATATTGGATAAATTAATAATTTTGATAAAATTAATAATATGTCCGATTCCAATTTGAGACCAATTTAAATTTGAACACCAATTAATTAAATAATAAGATAAAAAAAATTTAAATCCTAGTGTATATTTAAGGTCCCGATGAAATTATAAATTAATAATTATCAAAAAATTCCCAATTATATATGTGTTATCTACTTAAACATTGTAATACAATTTAATAAAATATGAATCTACTGTTACTTGTTTTTTGTTGAACTTCAAATCTTCATTAATCTCATCTTAAAATTCCTAGACATATATATTTATTTAAGGTCATGGTTGATATTTGAACATCTTTTAAATGAGAAGTCATTGTTGTATATGATTTAGAAACAATACAATGAATCATTATGTATTAATCTACTTCTACACAATGTACATATACGTAAGTCCATGAACCATTATTTTACTTCGGCAAAAAAACAATGAATGAGACCGTTTAAATTTTCATTAACATGATTATGTGAATATACATTCTTTGCATGGTAATTAAAACTTGTATTTTAATTTATTTATCGTCAATAACTAATGTACATTGTAAGTGGATTATACAATCCGAAATTTTGAAGATCGGTTATGTATATACGTTAAAACCTCTCTAAATTAATAAATTATTAATTTATCAATTATATAATATCTTTCTAAATTAATAAAATTCTCCGATCCTTAACAATATTAATTTATAAAGGTTTTACTGTATTCATATATTTTTTCTTTTTTTAAATTTTGAGTTGAATAATGAATATAATTTGTAATTTATACTTTTTTTAAGATGAATCAATAATTCATAATTCACAAAATAAAATGAAGTTATAAAAATATGTTTTGAATTGTGAATAACGGATCAATAAAATAGAGTAAAAACATCCCTTCTAATACACGAGAATTATTGGGCACGTCAATGTGAAATACTTGGTTTTGACCAATACCCTACCTCCATTCGTGACCTAAAAGAGATTATCCAATTGACTTCAATGAAATATATCAGATAAAAATTGCACTTTCACCATCAGCAATTGTTTTTTTGGTGTAGGGTAAGTGTACTAGTATTTATCAGGAGAACACAAATGTTATATGTTGATTTATTTAAAGTAATGCAATATTATTTAGAATAAACTAATAAATCCAAAAGACAAACCACCCCACCCCCGTTTACTTGACTTTGAAAATTCAACCAATTTCCAAAATTAAAAAAAGAAATTGTTTACATATATACCATATTTATTCTGTGGAGAAAAAATCAATCCCAACCCTAACACGCTAATAAGGCTAAGATTAAAGAACGCATAAGGACATTTCCTTGATATTTCATTGTATTTACTTCTAAGAACAAAACGACTTCTGCAGAATCTGCACGCAGTTCACATGAATATACATATCAATGGCCATGTCTGAATCAGTCAACACTTCTGTCTATTAAAAGAATTGGTTCCTTGAGATTCAATCATTGCGAAAACGATCGATATGTTTTGCTGCTGTGTGCGTACGAGAGGCCGCAAAGAGGAGAGATTGAGTGATCAGCCGGCGGTACTTGCAAACGCCAAAATTCAGCCGCCTCCGCCGGCGCCGGTATCATATGGGTACGATGATAAGGTCAGAAAGTCTAATGGTGGTGGATTGAAGGATGGAAACATGGTCGTTCTTGCCGGAGCAGGTGCTGCTGTCGCTGCGACAGTTGCTACGGCTGCCGTGGTGACTGCCGCCGACGACAGTGATGAACGTCAACGTAATAACGGTGGCGGTGGCGTGGATGGCGGTGGTGGCGGCGCGGATAGTGGTGGTGGCGGCGCGTCTCAAGGATGCTGCTGCGGCGGGGGCGATGGAGGTGGAGGGTGCGGCGGTGGTGGTTGTGGCGGTTGCGGTGGTTGTGGCGGTTAGTTATGCCCTTGTGAAGATTGTCGTGTAAATATTGTGTTTATAAAATAAAATCAAACTATAGTGTTAATAAATAAACACGATGTCAAAATACCCTTTTATTGATTAATTTCTGGCTTGATCGTCGAAGAAATTGCTGTTGGTAATAAGATTGTTGCTGTGAGAAAATCAGTTGTAAAACCTAATGCAAGTGGTGGCGCGTTATGGCGTTTGTGGCGGTGGCGGTGGGGCGGTTACTGATTTCTAGTCGGGACAAGTTTTGTATAAAAATATATTTTATTTTTGTAATTAATATTTGATGAGTGCTTGTCAAGATATGACTAGTGTTAAAAATAATAATCCCACATGTTTGCTAGTATTAATGCCCAACATTTATGATTTATCTATTTTTGATTGTAGAGCATTCAAAAATGTATTCAAGTATTACAGGATATATATGCAAGATTAATATTAATTATGATCTTACCTCAAGTTATAACATTTAATCCATTGTAATTTCAATTCATACTACTTTAAAATGAAGATCTTGTAAAAAAAAAAAAAAAGGCGATTGGGATACTATCATTATGGAATGTAAATTTTTGAAGTAAACAATGAGACACTATACCAAATTGACGGAATATTCAAATTGAATGTCATTTCATTAATTACATATGTCCAGATATTTTTCTCCCCTTCTATACTAAATTGACATAAATATTACCAATATGTAGACTTTGTAAAATCTTGGTATAAAAAGACATAAATATTATCAATATATAGACTTTGTAAAAGAAAATTGGTTGTTTCAATAAATTAATCAGACTATTAATGAGGAGATATTGCTTTGCTGCTGCGTGTCGCAACCGCCAAAGCTCCGTCGCTGCCTAAGGTTGGGAGGTCTAATTAATGGTGCCGTAGTGGAAACACCGTCGAAAGTCTGTGGAATAATGGCGGTGGAGATGGTGGTGCTGGTGCGCTACTTCACTCTTTTATTATCTCAACAAAAGGTACAACACATGGTCACACAGCTCCAAAATTGTAATTGACAAACTCTCTATTTCTGTTTATTTTTAGCCATTTTTTCCAATTATATATTTAGTACGTGGTAGAATGGTATGGCTAATGAAAATTGAACGATTTAATTTTATTGGTAAATGATGGATGGTAGACATGAGTTTTATATGGTACAATTTGATATAATTAATAAAATGGTCGTACGAGAAACAGTGCATAGTACGGGCTAAAATAGTAAAATACCAAACTTTAGTTTTAAAAAAGAATGAATTATAAATTGCTGTTAAATTTTATTTTATTTTCGTTTTACTCCACAGATGGTTGTAAATGAAACCAGCCTAATTGTTATCAAAGTTTACTGGTAATTTTGAGCGTAGACTTTGGTCTTAACTAAATATTTCACGTCCATTGGATTTCGATTTTTACCGAATGGATAGACGGAGAGGTAGAGTTTAGGAAAAAAAAACAAGTGACGTTTTTAATTAATCTAGTAATATTATACAACAAGCTTATCGTCATGGCTCAGAATATTCTTCAGTTATTTTGTAATAAAGTTTATCAGTATTTTATATCAACTATCATGATTCATGAGTGTGTGTATATATAAATGTATTTCCTGGAAAAAGCTGTGTAAAGAGTATATATAGAAGTTCATGGGAACCAAGCTGGAAAAAGCTATGTAAAGAGTACATGGAAACCAAGAATTAGGTTTGTTCTGTGCCACTCTAGTTAAGAATTAATCAACAAGAAAATATCTATCTTTTCAAGATTTATAGTAGAAATAAGTATGAGGTATGATCTTACATAATATTTTGCTTTCTATATATTCTCACCTGGTTATGCGCGCAATTTGTATTTCTTTGTATTTTGATTAATCTCGTGATCAGGTGTTAATATTATTTTGTTAGAGCATATATACTGCATATTCATTGATAAAAGCCTATAGTAGAGCTCCGTTCTTGCAGTTGTGTTGTTATGATCAAATGTTTGATTTCTAAATATGCCAGGAAAATTAATATTTTCAAAATCCAATTGGCAATTTCAATGAAAGATAGCCAACCCAAATTAACAGTAATATTTCATTAATTATTTTGAGTTCCTTTTGTATAGTAGAGGCGGAGTAGATCCTGTGGAGGGCGTAGCAGTAATCGTGGGCGTCATAATCATGATGTATGCAACGTGTTTTTTGGTCAATGCATGTAAGCGCTGCGACCCTGCTCCTCAACATGAGGAGCAAAAGGATGGGAATATGGATCTCCGATCCGATGTTGGAACAACGGCTCATGACGTGGTTGTTCAAATCCATCCCGGTTGCTGTTGTGGCTGTGGAGGTGGGGGTGGAGGTGGAGGTGGAGGCGGTGATGGTGATGTGGAAGCTGCGGTGGAGATTGATGCTCACTAACTACCTCAATTTATCACGTTGTCCCAATTCTCTATTGATAATATTCATCTCGTGTTCCAAGACATTTCATATACGCCACATGTCGAATAATAATGTTATTTGATACACATGACTTGTATGATGATTATTTTAAATTAAAATATGACACATAAAGTGTAATAGAAAATTATAATGAGCAATTTATTGGGTTCAATGTAAGAGTAAGACTGAATTGTACCTTTTATAGCTTTCAGCATAGACGGGTAATTTGCAATGGTACGGTAATTATAGGGTGTCCCAATTTTTTACTTGTATGTATAGAGAAATTGAATTTTAGTTGTGTACCATGTATTAAAAGTTGCAAGTTTAGTCGTTTATGCATTACAATTTTAGTGGAGGTAAGTTTCTAGCTCAGTTTATGCATTGCAATTTTAGTGGATGTAATTCAATATATATAATTGTGTATGCTCATGATTCATGAATGGTTAGGCTCATCACTATAATCAGGTATATTGTTCAAATGGCCATTAGTGCTTCAATGGTTTCAAATTTCAATTATATCATGTGGTCCGAAATTGTATAGATTACAAATCGGAAACATCTCCATATGTATATTTGACTAGAGGATATGTTTCAACAATTATTTCTTTCACTTTTATTATAGGTGTTAATGTTGAAATTTTCAATATGTATTAATTTTTGCTTTTTCATATCTAAATCAATTATTTAAATCTTACTCATCTTTAATTAAGGAGGAAGTCCTTGACTCACTCAAACACTTTCTCATATTTCATATTTTATAGAAAAAGATTGTTTGTATGTCTTTCACTTCTTTATGAAAGGAAAACGTGGGATTCAGGAAAGAATGAAAGAACGTGTCATAGAGGGAGAGATGAACGTGACTTCAAGATCATGAAGTTCAAAGAGATCAAGAAGATGGAGCACTAAAATGGAAGATCATGGAGTACCAACATCATGTACAAGTGTACAAGATCGTGGAGCTTCATATATTCTATAAATAGATGCATTCGTCTCGAAGATCAGGGTAAAAAAGAGAGAGTTTCAAGCAACACAAATAATACAAGCAGTTCAAGTATATACAGTTTTGTAGTATTGCTCTTGGTGTTGACCACATTTGTTGTAACAAGTCTGTCTATTTTAGTAGAGTCATAAAGTATTTCTACTTTAATGACTTTTTAGCAAGGTAGACTAGTTACGTGGTCAATTCATTTTCGTATGAGTGTAAATGTCCTTAGTTGTTATGGATTATTCTATATATAGGACATCGTGAGTGTTCAAAAAGAATCTTCTTCAAAAGATCTCTTTGATTTATTGTACTTCTATGATCATATAATAAGAAAGGCTTTTCCTGTAGGCGTTCCACAAGTATTTTTAGATACTTTTGGATAATTCTCTTATCTTCTTTTTATTTCATTATTCTGCTGTGTTATCTGTAGTGTTGTCAACATCATAGACAACATTACGTCTCTGTTATTTTTACATTTTGTGTATTTTCTTACATAAGATTATCAATCCTCTGAATACTCAATGCATGTGAACCCCGGCACAATCTCATGTCGATTCAAAACATTAATTTTTGCCACAACATTGCGGTACTGTTGAATTATTAATGAACTTTATAACTTTTCTTGTAAATAATTTGTTTAGCCACAATGTTTTTGTTGATAATACATTAGAGACCACGCAATTAGGCCTTTCTATTTTATTTTTTTTAATAACTTGTTGTCGATTTTTATTAATGATTCGCGACAATATATTGTCCCATAAAAAGACTTTTGTAGACAACTAGTACTTTTATAGTCATAAAAAAATCTCATGGTAAAAAATACTTTTGTTGCAGTGGCGGGGAAGGAAGGAGATGATGAAATATATTTTAAAGTACAAGGCCATGAGAAAATACAAACAAGTAAAATTAAGCGAAAACAATGAAAGAGATGTAGATTGAATTGTAGAGGGACGGCGAGTGCCCTCCCATTTGGTTAAATGAAACAGACAAAACATATATTCAAAGTCCATTAATATAAGACAATTGTACTAGTTCAGCATTACCCGTTTTCGATTTTCAAAGTCCATTAATTAATTTGCATCAAGTTTACTGGTAATATTGAGCGTAGACTTTGGTCCTAACTAAATATTTCACGTCCGTCATAAAATGATTTCGATCGAGTCTCACAAAATTAATGGATCTAGATGTGGGGGGAGAGAGTAAAACAAAAACAAGAGACAACTTATTATTCATTTAGTAATATTATACAACAAGCTAATCGTCATGATTCAGAATATTCTTCAAGGTATTTTGCGATTCAAAGTCTCAGACCATGGTTACAATAAAGTCATGAATATATCTTTTTTTTTATATTATGAGTGTGTGTATATATATACACAGACATTTCCTGGAAAAAACTATGTAAAGAGTATATATATATAGAAGTCCATGGAAACCAAGATATATTATTCGAAGCTACTACTTCGCGCAGAATTAGGTTGACAGCCTATATATTCAATTTGTTTTCTGCCACTCCAGTTCAGAATCAGCAAGAAAAAATATATATATCTTTCTCAAGATTTATAGTAGAAATTATGAGGTATGATGCTTAATTTACATGATATTTTGCTTTCTATATATTTCTCACATGTATTATGCACCATGTACTTCTTAATTTGTATTTAATTTGACTATTCTCGTCATCTCTACTAGCATATCACATGTTCAACACTAACTTTTTTGTTAGAGTGATGATATATATATCTGTATTCTGTTCGGATTGAGTGGAGAATATAACACACTAATTTTAAAAATTATATAACATGTTCTTGGATAAATATTAACCCAATGAAGGCTAATCCTTGATAGCAAACAACGTGATCCCTGATGATGTATACTCCTTCTGTAGTGAAGGGTCCGGGATTTCGCCTGGCGTGGCGGTAGGAATTGCGTGTGGCCTCATATTCTTGATGGTATTATGTTGTGTGATCAATGCATGTAACCGCAATGAAGCTGCTCAACAGCAAACTGGAGGGCAATTACAAACTGGTCAAAGGGATGGTGACATGGTTGTTTTCGATGCAGGAACTAGGGCTGCTGAAGTGGCTATTCAAGTCCAGCCTGGTTGCTGTTGTGGCGGTGGAGACGGTGGCACTGATGGTGGTGGTTGCGGTGGTGGATGTGGAGGAGGAGATTAAAACCTCACGAACTAGTGTCTACATATATGGAATGATCTGTTTTTGTTCAAAAATGTTTTATTGCATGAACTTTTCAACATTATACTGATGCAAGTGGACACCATATGTTCTTTTTTTTTTTTATATGTGCGTGTAGTTCTAATAAAATACATTTCATTTATTACTTATGTTGATTTTTTTCTAATTAACTTCCAGGTCATTATATTTATTGCTATTGTCCTATTTGATCTGTATTCATTAAATCGTGTCAATCAAAAACTTAGCCAGAAAAAATATTTGAGCATGCGTGATTGTATGTTGAATCCGATCATGAAATAGTGATTTGTGTGTGTATATAATATGTCACAAATATATAAATATTTTGTGTTGGGCGAAGTTAAATAGGTGAGTTATATGTGGCAAAGGATCAGCAGATTCACGTACGTATGTGTCCCGACAAGAAAAAACATTAAGTGATATATTTGAGAATCATATATAATTGTGTAGCATGAATGGTAGGATCAGCTGGTATAGCTGTTCACATGGCCAATCCTTCAATCTCAAAACTATTACAATAATTTTGCAAACTTTAGGTGCAACTACTGCACATGCTGTCATCGCACTTATTGCATTAGCACCTTATAAATACATCTCTTTTTCACTTACTCTTCATTGTGAAAAATTCTCATTCTGATCTCTTCATTCCTCCATCTAATCAAGAATCATCTCCCAATATGTCGAATGCCATGATAAGCCATGTTGATCAAACATGTTCGTTTGATGATCTGAATGATATTGAGTTCTTGGATATTGACAGTTCATTTGTCATGTCATTGCTCGATGACTCACACGTGATAGAAGGCGGGGATGATGGGAGGCTGAGAAGTGTGATCGAGTCTCTTGAAGCTGAGATTTCAGATCAGGTTTCATTTTCGGAGACCAATTCAGAGGATCATTGTCAAATTTATTGTGATGTGGAGCAAGTTGAGAGGAGTTCATCAATATCACCTGATCATCTTATGTGCTTTGAAGGGTTAGATGAGGAGATGATGCACTATGATATCAGTGGCTTTGCAGAAAATGTGTTTGAATTTGTACGAGTGTATAGTTTTGCAGAAATTTGTAGTTATGGAACGGTCATGGAGGAAGATCATACCATGGATGTTTATGGCAATAATTAATCTTGGTTTACTTGGTGGTGGATTAAAAAAAAAACTTGGGAGTCTGAATTTACTGGCTCTTCATCGATACTTAGATTCATCAATTTATCAGGGGTGTAAATGTAATTTAGTAATCATATTTCTGTACATTTTTCACTTGTAATTTTTTTCTTATCGATTACATCTTTTTTTCTTTCGATTTTATCAATACAAATCATGTGTATAAAATAATATAAATGAATTAGGTATTTATTTCTAAACATCTAATATTTTTTATAAATTTGTTAAATAATATTTATAGTTCGGTCATATGTGGCGCTTCGTCTACAAACTGTCAAACTGTCACAAATTTAATGTTTCTTATTGACCACACATTTCTTATACAAATCAAAGAGTGGATAACAAAAAAAAAAAACAGAGAAAAACAGTAAGGATGCCACTGAAACTTCAACTTCTCCACTCTCATCATTTCAACAGCCTATTCCCAACTGTGAAGCCTCTCCCTCCAATCCCATCATGTCATCTGTCATCAAATCTGTTCACTGCTCCGTCACCATTGAAGTTTAAGAATGGAGCAACATCGAAAACCCAGCTGAGAACCCAAGGCCAGAAATCATCTCCTGCTACGATTTCAGCCTCATTTGCACCACTTGATTTAACAGAGGAAAACATCAAGCAGGTCTTAGCAGATGCCAGAATTGAGGCAAGTCTTCTTCGCTTCTCCAGCTGTAATTTAAATACAGAGATCATCGGAATCGAATTTGTTAGCATGATATCATCACTAATGCCTTACAATTTGATTCTTGCAGTTGGGACAACTCTTTGACGCTTCTGTTAACATAACAGGTGATTTCTCCATTGACCTATTAGCTCGATGAATTGTATGTAAATTTCTCAGTTAATGAAGAAAAAATGGTTGAACAGGAAAAGCAGAACTTGCTGAACTAGATGGACCTTATGTGAAGATCAGCCTCAGTGGCCGGTTTTGGCATACACGTTCAATGGTTTTGGCTAGAATTGGGAATTACTTGAAGCAGAGAATCCCTGTAAGTTTAGATGTTTCTCTATAGTTTTTGCTGTGTGTATACTTTCAAACTACTCCAAATGTCACATATTTACGAGGGCTAAGCTAGCATCTGGGTATTCTATCATCACAGGAAATCTTGGAGGTAGATATAGAAGATGAGAAACAGTTGGATGATAGTCCTGAAAATTTTTAACAGTGATGCTGATATTCCAAGACTGAACCTTTCTTTCATCTTCTGGTAATTCTGTTATCCAAAAAGTAATCCTATCAGGCCTTTCTATGAACCAGAATTTTAAAAGTATAGGCTTATTTCTACTTAGCCTGCATTGACCACCACATTCTTGGGCCTTTTCTTTTTTTCTTTTGGGAGCATGAGATTGAGGTTACATGAAATTGTTAATCAACTTTATTTTTATCATGTGTGAGTGTGAGTGTGTGTGTGTGTGTGTGAGAGAGAGAGGGGGGGGGGGGGGGGGGGAGAGTATCAAAGTTCTATCGAAATTGAACTCACATTATTCAGCAACCAGAACAAGGTTATGATCATAGCCAGCAACAGCTTGCAAAACTTCAGAACCCTCCAAACATTGAATTAACATAGGTTCAGCTTCATTGACAGAGCTACCGAGTCCGAGCCGCCCATTTCTACCACAACCCCAAGACCATACCTCCCTCGTCTCTGTGACTGCTAAAGAATGCACCCGCCCACCAGAAACACTAACCGGTTTCTCATCAGCTAAACCATCAACAACCAAGGGTACCTTCTCAGGGCCTCCTCTTCCAAGTTGAGAATTCTGGTTCCATCCCCATGTAACAACCCTTTGTCCATCTCCTGTGGCCTCTGAGGCAACATCCTTGCATATCACCAAAGAGTGGCCTAGTCCTGATGCTATACTGATAGCCCAAAGGCTCTTATCAACAGCATGCAATCCTAAATCTTCGTCTACTCTACCTAGCTGGCCATACACGTTGCTTCCCCCACTAAGAAGAGTACCATCACCTGAAATTTGAATCTGAATGAGCTCATAATACTGACACCACAGGAATTGCTTATGGTGGATCGGAACAACTTACTGCATAATATTAAGGAGTGATCAAGCCCACAAGCAATGTCTACAACTTCAACGCCACTCACTTCTTCAATTAGAGTAGGTTCCCAGACTACAGGCATATCCTTTTCCTTCGCAATCGCTTCTAACACCAATATCTCAGCTGCTTCAATCATCAAGTTAGAATTTTCGCTTGATGGTTTAATTTTACCAGCAGTTGAATCTAGTGGTGAGGCCTCCAAGGATTTACCAATCTTACCCAATCTACCATCTGCATAGTAACCCCAGCCAAACAATTTTCCATTTTTAGTCAGAGCAAGAGCATGCCCCCAACCTAGTGAAACCTGCAAGACAGACAGATATTAAAAACATTAGTGTATTCTAACAATAAAAAGGACTTCATACATGATGTCTTACCTCCTGAAAAATCACATGAGATATAATACATAGCATGCTTCTTTAACAATCCTAAAGAACTAATTCAATCTACCTTAAACATGATATGAAGACCACCTTAACTATCTCGTGTCCAAGAAGTGATTCAACTCTAGCCGGTAAAACAGCTTCAGTAATATCTTTCCCAAGACCTAGCTGCCCACGCTTGGACTTTCCCCATACCCATAAAGTGCCACCTTCTCCAATTGCAGTAGATACAACACCAGATGCAAATGCAGCAAGAACTCCCACTTGATCCAATCCTTCTACTTTTTTCGGATTATTCCACGTCTCTCTGTATTAAATGGAGAAAAAAAAAATAAAGAGTTATTAAAACTACATGGAAACAATACTTTAGAAAAAAAAAACCATTTTGCAGGCTATTGCCATGCTTACAGACTCCAAAGGCAAACAAAGCAAATTCAGCCAAAATTCGAACTTTTTGTTGCATCAATGTAAAACCAACACATATTATTCTCAAATTCAAAGACCCCAATGCTAGTAAAGCCAACGCAGCCTCACAGTTACAAGTTTTCTTTCATCAATAGCAGAATCGCAGATTGATAGTAATCTGTAAACTAAACTCACTGGCGTCATAAAATTTTCTACTTTTCCATAAATGTCACTGAAATTAAGCACCGCGTGAATAAACTCTAATGTAAATCAAAAATTCAGTCAACACAAAATATGATCAAATAAAAATGGGAAAGAACCTGGGAGAGGCGTGGTCGCGTCCAAGCTGTGATTCATTATTACGTCCCCAGGCCCAGACATGGCCCTGAGAAGTAACGGCGAGAGAGTGATAGTGACCGGCGGCGACGCTGCAAACGTCAGGCGGCAGGCCTGGGACAGGAGTGGGCTCGTAGGCGTCGGAGCCCAGCCCGATCGGGGAACAGGCGAGGCCCAGGGCACCCTGGGACCCGTCCCCGAAGCTCATCACCCTCATTTTGACGGACATCCATCGGCGGCTCTGCCCGATTAGGAGGTCCGATTGAGATATCTTCTTTTTGCAGAGGAATTGTAGCATTATGCGCTTTCAATTTGCTGGGAACAAAACGCGGTTTTAATTTCAACGCCTCAACTTTCTACAGCTTGCAAGCCCCTTTTTCTTTTTTTTTCTTTTTTTTTTTAATTTGATAAAAATCTTATAATTTACATATTAGGTAAAGAATGAAACATTCTTTTTCTTAAGTTTACTTATTTGCAATTGTTGTATGGATTTTAGATTCGTATAATATGGATTGAGTTTGGTCAAATTCAATTCGAATTTGTGCATTTTTTTACCTAACTTTTATGTTGTTTTAATCATATATTTATATTATGTTAAGCATGTCTTTATGTAAAATTTTAACTTAAAAAATACCCTAATTTTGGTAAAAAAATTTAATTTCGACGAAAAAATCCTAATTTTAACACAATAAACTCTAATTTATACATATATACATTTATGTAATATTGCGTATATCTTTAAATAATATTATTCATACATTTATATAATATATAAAGGTACAACTAACATAATTAAAAGGTATGACTAACATAACATAAATGTATGTTTAACATAACATAAAAATCCTAAAACTATACTTAACATAACATAAAGATATGTTTAATGTAATATAAAGACCCTAAAGGTATGACTAACATAATATAAATGTATTTTTAATATAATATAAAAGTATGTTTAACATAACAAAAAAATATAACACATGAAGCGAATTTGAGTGAGTTTGAGCACATCCACCCAAGCATGTGGGGGTGCATGGATCGGGTAAGGTAAGTTAGATCCGTGCACCAATTACACAAAAGTTTTTGTCCTTTTTAATCAAAAGTTTGAAATTATTCTTTTTTAATGAATATAATATTTTTTTGAACTATTATATCATTAATGAATTTAACCTTATATCAGTCTATACCATCATATTTAACCTTATATCACTTTATTTCATCTCGTATCAATCTGTACCACCATAGTACATTCTCGTACAATAATAATGGTGGTATAGACCACCATATTACATTTCCATACTATTGTTAATGTGGGTTGTATTACCATATTATACTATTGTTCATTATTAATGTAGTATGAACCATCATGTCACACTTCAAATATTAAAAGGGTATATCGGGCAAAAATTATTTCTTTTAGCTAAAAAAAAAAATTAATAACCTTACAAAAACATATATTTATAAATATAGATGATTAAAAATGGGGTTTTTAAAAAATATATATATTATTGTCCCTGTTCTCATACCAGGAGTATCATAATACCCGATTCAATAGGCTCGTTAGTTTTATTGAGCCTAAAATATTTTATTATTCTATCTTTAACGTACTGTTTTTACATATAATTTTGCACATAAATAATTGCGTTGAAACTTATCCTTAATGCCTTAAACTAACTTTGTGCATATCATGATTTTATATTTGTGATTGATTAATTAGTTAACTTGAGATGAGAAATAAGATTTAAATCTCAGAATGTGATAGCAAATGGCAATAGAAGCAAAGTATATTTAGTGAGGGCACCAACATAACTATAAAAACTGGAAGCGTGAAAATGGAAATGTAGTGTGTAAGATTTAGTTGGAGGAGAGCCGAATAATATCTATTATCCGAGAAACAATGCCACATGTGTCTCTTCTATTTGACAACAAGATCACAACTTTATCAGCTTGCTTCACTTCTCATAATCTCCACCACAATTCAAATCTTTAGTCGGCCCCACACAAATCATACTGGCCTCTATCTCTCCTATTACTTTGCTCCCTAGTGCTTATTTCATTCTTGCCTGCTTCTAACTCCTCTCTCTCTCTCCTCCCCCTCAGTAGCAAGCTGACATGGCAACACAGGCATTGGTTTCTTCATCATCCATCTGCTCTTCAGCAGATGCTGCTAGGCAGATTCTTGGAGGAAGACCCGCCCAATCTGCCCGGAAAGTTTCCTTCCTTGTAAAGGCTGCTGCTACTCCTCCTGTTAAGGTATCATCATTGACTAAAGAAAAAACAGGGTTTTTTTTTTTAATGGATTATTGTTTATATTCTGTGTTTTTTGTGTGGTTGTTTTCAGCAAGGAGCCGACAGGCAACTCTGGTTTGCTTCCAAGCAGTCTCTCACCTACCTGGATGGCAGGTAATTCTTCTGTTGCATGCAAACAGTATTTCTAGTTAATATTTTTGGATAAAAGATGAAATCTTTTTACTTTATTCTCAGCCTCCCTGGCGACTACGGGTTCGACCCGTTGGGTCTGTCCGATCCGGAAGGCACTGGAGGATTCATCGAGCCCAGATGGCTGGCTTATGGGGAAATAATTAACGGGCGTTTCGCCATGTTAGGAGCAGTAGGAGCCATAGCTCCAGAAATCCTGGGAAAAGCTGGTCTAATCCCACCAGAGACAGCTCTGCCATGGTTCCAAACAGGAGTGATCCCACCAGCTGGAACATACAACTACTGGGCCGACAACTACACGCTCTTCGTGTTGGAGATGGCTCTGATGGGCTTTGCTGAGCACAGGAGATTCCAGGACTGGGCCAAGCCAGGGTCTATGGGCAAGCAGTACTTCTTGGGCCTGGAAAAGGGCTTGGGCGGGTCTGGTGACCCGGCCTATCCTGGAGGCCCGTTTTTCAACCCATTGGGATTCGGGAAAGACGAGAAGTCGATGAAGGAATTGAAATTGAAGGAGGTGAAGAATGGGAGATTGGCTATGTTGGCTATCTTGGGATACTTTATTCAGGGCCTGGTGACTGGTGTGGGTCCCTTCCAGAACCTGCTCGACCATTTGGCTGACCCCGTCAACAACAATGTGTTGACAAGCCTTAAATTCCATTAGGCCTGTCCATTTATTGTGCTCTCTCTCTCTCTATCTCTCTCTTTTCTGTTTCAGATTTGTGCAGAGTAATCTTCAGCCTGTCAATGTTATAATGTAATCTATAAGAATATATTCTTCATGACTTTGATAGCAATTTTCATATCTTCATTTCCATGAAATTATTCAAGTTATGCTGACTGTTAACTGAATGCAACTCAAGTTTGGGTCTTGGGGATCTAAAAGTCTCAACTTGGATCCAGATTTTCACTCATTTATTTTGCAATTTTGTTTGTAATGATCTCGTATGGAGACCACAGAAAGAGATTCAACTGCATAATAACTCTAACTGGAGTTGAAGAATGAACAAAAGCACAACTGCACTTAACCATAATCGTTCAGCCAACTTGTAACCATATCACGAATTTAAGATTCATAAAAAATAAAACAAAAAAGAAAAAAACTAGAATAGAAACTCCCAAAGCTATATTATAATCTCCCACCACACATTTCACTCTTCAAGTCCCTTTCCCTTGCTGAATCTGATGAAGGAGAGCCGCTGCCAAATGCAATGTTGCTTGCAAACGTTTCTGTGGGTCCGCCTCATCATCTTGCTCAGTGTTCTGAAACTGCTGATTCGCCAGAGCCACAGCCTGAGCAGCGTCTCTTTGAGTCGCCACTAAATTTGGGGGCTGCTGCTGCTGCTGCTGAGTCTGCAGTTGACCAAACTGTGGTGGTGTGAACTCGGAAGAAACCTGTTCACCCCCATAATTTTGCGACATTTTATAAGGGTATCCAGATTGATTCAAATTTCCAGATGGTTTATACTCTCCGGTATTTGAACTACCACTCAATTGCCCCTGTTGTCCAAGAAGAGATGATGCAAGCTGAGATAGTTGTTCTGCTGATAGACCTGCGGCTGGCATTGATGAAGGAATAGGAGGATTTTCCAGGACTGGCCACTTGCCGTTATCAGGTGTATAGTTGTTATGAGCTGCTTCTTGCATTGATCTAGGAAATGCAGAATACGGGTTAGCCACTGATGGATTGGATGTCTGTGGAGTTGCATTTCTGAAAACAGAATGAGAGTTTTGCAAATCGTGGGGAGACCAGTTTGCTCCAGATGAGGGCTTACGAACATAATCCTGCCCTTGTGGATTGACTGACTGCACATTGCCCATGGAATGAGTTGAAGATGAATATCCAGGTTTCTCATAATTGGGGAAAGGTGGAGTAGGCAAGTATGGCCCTGAAGGTGAGATTGGCTTCTGGTAAACTGTATCGTTTTGGAAAGATGTAAAGGGAGTTTCTCGGTTCTCGTTTTGGGGAAGGGAACCGTAGCTGGGACAAGGAAGATCTAACCTTAGAACAACACCTGAGATGCTTAGTTTTCCGGGTACTTTGAGAACTTTTTCAGAGAAGTCTGAAGGAGGAACAAGAAATAAGGTGCTCCGTTCGTCCAATTTCACAACTGCTGCACGCTGTTTCTCACCAAGATACTTCAAGAATTCATTGTAATATGAGATATCAAGATCGTTAGCAGGGGCAAAAAAGACAACCCAAGCATTAGCAGCCTGATAGTAATGCTTTGCAAGCATGTCCAAACTAGTCCTTGCTGTGCAGTCCAGATAGTCAGGTCTGCAAGCATTGCAAATCATTTCAATAAAAGTGTACATTAATAAAAAGCAAACACCTGGTTAAAGGGATTACAATGAACTTACAGAACAATTTCCGGTGGTTTTCCAACAGGAAAGCAACGAGCACGACAAACAGAGGTTCCTCCCTTGGATATCATTCCTTCCCACCTCCACACTTCTTTTGAAGAAGATTCTCGTAAATCAGGAGTCAACTTTCTCCGATCTGAGGGAGGCAGAGGCACTGAACCAACCCGATAATCATCATTCCAATGATCACCCCTTTCCACAAATGGTTGGCTTGTGCTCAATGAACGCTGGGGAATTGGTATATATCCTGAATGTCTGGAATCATAATTCTTTTCAAGGAGCCCAGATTGAGGGCTGTCATGAGGAAAGATACGTTTTGCTTTCTCCAAGTCCTCTAATGGATATTCAGGCAGCTCATTCTCAGGAGGGAAGGGGTTGGTCTTCAGCTTCTTTGTCCCATGCAAGAAGGAAACATCTTCAGGCAAATCCCACGGGTCATCATAGATTGGACCTTGACGGGGAAATCTTTTAGGAGAGAATTCATGAACACGAGTCCGCATGTTTCTTGAAGGACTAATAGAATGATCATATTGATTTCCAGGTAACCCTAGCTCAGACCCTTGCCCCGGAAACCTCCGCTCTGGTATATCGTTTCCACCAGGCCAGGAATTAGTGTTCCGAGCTAAACCCATCAAGTTACGATCATCATGATCCAGATTTGGCATGTAAGGAGGAGATCTAATGCTGTGATCCCCAGAGATATCATTATATTTCCTATCAGATCGAATGTGTTCAAACGATCCAGCTCGTCCATACGACCTACCCCGTGGGGAAGGTGGCGAGTTTACTGAATCCCTCTCCTGGTTGGATGTTCCCGTATCATTCTTTGCAAAGCAAATATGTACACGAGGATTTCCAAATAATTTCCCGTGTAGAGTTTCTTTAGCCCTGCAGGCTGACATCACATTTCTAAAACGAACAAAGGCATAAGTACGACCCGGAAATGCAGTTATCTTCTCGATGTCTCCAAACGGTGAAAATGCCTTCCTCAGAACAAATTCATCCACTTTCAACTGAGCAGGAAATCCAATCCATAAGACTTCACTGGGTTCTGCATTTTTGTCATTCATCCTCGATTTGTTTGGATGTGATTGCTCAGGACTAGAGTAACGTGCTCTGGAGTCCCTCAACGAGTATGGAGATCCTCTTGCCTTGGGATGCAGATCATTCCTCCGCTCAGAGTAGTCTGCATCACGTGATGGTGGTAATGATTTTTCCTGCAAATAGAACAGATTAGTCAAATGGAAAATGCAGCTTTCACAGCTTTGCTCAAGTGATGCAGCAACTAATGGAGAACTCTACAAAGGAACAAAATTAATCACACACACACAGAGAGAAAAGATCACACAATAACAAGAGTCCTTGAATTGCAGAAACATAAAATTAGATAAAATCTTGTGAAACACAAACAGATGGAAGAGTCTCTTTACATGATCAGTAAGATGGGACTTTTGCATACTCTACTCTGCTACCAACATACGAGCCTGAAAATCGTAGGTCCGAAAACAAGACTCACAAGAACAAGAAAACCCTAACATATATTCATCATTGAAAAAGCTCAGCATTCAGGGGACACGAAAGCTATATCAAAAGGCAAAAGGATAACCTATATTTATCCATAACTGTCATAAATTGTGTTAGAATAACACCAACAGAAACATGACTTTATCTGATTGTTCTTTGTATTGTTTTTAGTCGCAAACAGAGAAGAGCATCCAGAAGTGGAGTCTGACATTTCTTTCTTTCCTTCCTTTTTACCCCTAAACATAACAGTGTATCCAGAAGTGTCAATAAATACACAACCGAAATTCAGCTTCCTTGGTTTGCAATATTTTCTTAAGAGGATCTACAAATTCATTGGTAAGTATTGGCTATCTCGCTAGCACAAAGTACATGAAATTTAAATGATTAGAAAACAGTATTCTGTCTTTTATTTATATCAGCACAGCAACACACTCCCCACAGAGGTACTTGAAATCTTACAAACATCTCTTACTGGAATCACCCAAAGAAACACATGAAAATAATAGGAAAAATACAGCTCAAGAAAGCAACTTCCCATTTCCACTCTGAGTGGAAGTAATTTTATGATACTACTAATCACATTTTCATATATTTTTGGTTACTAGAATCCAAAATAGGGAAAAATTTACTCCTTAAGAAATTTTCTGTTCATTCGGCTTAATGACTCTCACTATACTAACAAACTACTTGGAGCCAACAAAAAAAAAAAAAAATGAAGATAATAATGAAGCAAAATGGATAATGTTACTTTTGACTGATAGAACACGGTATCACTTCAAATCTGCACCCACATTTAACATGGATGTAATCTTGCGTTTCCTTTAAACAGTGAAGTAGTAAGATCAATTAAAATATCAGATTCTTCCCTTCTCCAAAGTCACACTTGCAGTGAAAATTTAGCTACTTTTGACCTTTCTTAGACAACACAGGAGTAACTACACAAGTCAGACCAAAAATCAGGGCCTCCAATTTTATTTCAAACAAAATTCTTGCTCAATTTCATTTTTCATACTGACCTGAGCTTCAACAGAAACCGACTTCAAGCTAGTTTTGCAGCACCCATAACTAAGCATATCGATATGACAACAATCCATGCCTCACAGTACATAAAAAAATGAAAATATAGAAAGCCCAGCAGTACTCAATTGATATGGAGTAATAATCTAGGTCTTTCTCAGAGCTAATTAACCAGTACAGACCATAATTCATTAGTGGGTTATATTTGAAAGTATATTGAGGTAAAAGAATCATTTTTTACTAATTCAATCACCATGCAGTATTGTCATGATCATTGAATAAAAGGATATGCAAAATCCTCTAAATAAATAACCTATGATGCCACAATAATGCAATATTATGTGGGCATATCTAGTCCATTATTTAACATGAGGAAGAATTACAGCTAAAGAACATAATGAACTATAGGGCAGGCACCCAATATTTCTCCAGTATAATAAGAACTATATTAACTTTTCTAACCTCTAGGGTCAATAGGATAAATCATGGAATGAATACAGAACAAACTGGATTGGAATCATCACTTACTAAACCAATTTAGAAACAAGAACATAATCAAGAGAAAATTCAGTCATCACTTATACATGACCAGGGACATTGAGGAAATCTGTTTATTTATATAATTCTTCTGCAGATAAAAAAAAAAAAAAAAAAACAAAACAAAAATTGTGATCCAAAGGACAATCAAACATCACAAAACAATTCATCTCAGAAACATAATTCAGAAACTACATGAAACGGACATAAGAACCAAGCAATGAAAGGAAAGCAGACGTCTCATTGAGCAACACCTCCACAGCCAATGATGTTTCACATGAGTAAATTCCAAACTTTGCACAGGTTAGAAGTTGTTCAAACTAGTTAATTTGAATGCATCCAAGGCATCAAAAATTTTGGGTTGAGGAATCAAACAGGATTCCGAGTCAAGGATTTCGAACTTGGTGACCCCATATGACATACAAATAAATTAGTGCCATCAAAGCAAAACAAGTATGGAATCTGTGTTGTCTTGCTATTGCATCACAAAATCTAATTTAGGAAGAACATGCAGCTCAAAAATCCACTTTGCATGGGACCAACAAAAGGTTGTTTTTAGAAGTTGCAGAGCAAGACAAAGGAAAGACTGTATAGGATGGAAACGGCTGCCAATCACAAGCTGGAGCTTGAATTGCAGCATGAATAAACCTTGACTCCCATCCACAATGGGAACAAAACACCTTTATGTAAGACTAAGCTCTCATATTCCAACCAGAAAAATGCATTTCTCCCGTGTTGTCAAAAGATATATTGTTATATTCTATAATGCATGTCGCAGAGAATGGTAATTTGCATACAGCATTCTGATCACTGCTTCAGCAACTATGAAATTCACACTTCCATTATGATGTAGTTCCTTCTGATAAAACAGCAAATTTTGATCATTTATAGCATTTATAACTAGATCATCTCCAGCCTTATGCTGACTAGTTAGAAGAAGTCAAGTGAAAGGTTTGACCTGTTGTTTTCAAAACCATGAACAAGGTGCATAGATTTATGATTGAATAAAATGTAATTGATCATCTACTACATTCTCTATTCATCCAATGTTCACTGTTCACTTTCATAAAGTAGGCAGTTTTCGTTTTCTTTTCTTTTATTGGGTTGGAGACATAAGTTGGGATCATGTATGTGTATTTTGAAGGTGAGAGCATTGCAGAAATTGCTGTGCTCCCTTACAATAAGTTTTTTGCACAGATCATGTTAGACATACAATACCATTGTGGTATACAGATTAATACCCTCTGATTCGGTACTCTTTCTAGGGAGCATTTTATCTCTATACATAACATGGTTGAATGAATATAATCCTCAACACAAACTGTCTCAGAAACAAGATAGCAAATAATTGTGGTTTGCATAAGTTATTTCTTTCTATGGACTGAAAAGCTAATAATTTGATTATGCGATTATCCTATTGCAGATTGGCAAACTAACCACTCAGGAGATATCTTCATCATTTCTGTCTTACAGGTGGCAGGTGATTAATGATTCTGACGAACTTCTCACTGGCTGACTGGCTACAAGGCACAAGCTATGGAAAATATATGCCTCCAACTTAAATGCACTGATATTTGGTCAAGTAGGGGAAAACATAGAATCATATCCTAGGCACTTGATGGAAATCGACTGCAGATTGCATTTAGAACATAATACATGGATCTGGATGTAAATTGCAGGGACTGATTAGTAGGAACAGAGCAGAACATTCAGTTCAGTAAATTTGAAAACAGTAGTGAGGTTCACAGTTACACATTGACCATGTATTGTATACGAGTGTTGTTTTGCTTGAGGTAAAAAACATGTAGAAACTGATCAAGGTATTATATATAAGATGTAGCATTTTGAGTTCAATTTATAAATAGTGCCTCCAATATGATGTGAGATGTTACTCCTGCAGCAATACTTTGAGCTTCTGAGAAACATACAGCAACATTTCTTCTGGTTCAGGAAACAGAAAACATAAACTAAAGTCATCTATTCACTGTTTCCAAACCTATTTAAACTTAAAGAGCTTCATTAGATGTTCTCTGGGGACTTGTCCCAAGATAATATGCGCCTATAAAGGTGCTTGCAGCAATAACACTGTTGATGCCAAAAGCTCCAGAAACTGATAAAGATGTGATGAAGTCTGACTGCCTGGCTTTAGGATGCCCGTATCAACAGCTTCAGCTTTTTGCAGCTAATGAGTATGAATTTCAAATATTAAGGCCTTTGTTTTCTCTTGGCATAATTTATTGTCATATACCTAGACTTCTGATAACAGCCACAGATGAAGTATTTACTAAGGAAAATTAAGTGGGAGAAAAGAAGGGAAGCGCGGTCTCAAAAAATTTCAAGAATGCTTCAATGTAAGAAACTTAAGTTTATTGGCCAAGTTAGCCAGACAACATCTTTTCGGAACACCAAAATAACAACTTTGTCCGTGCTTCAAAGAAATAACTTTCAGAAACATTGACCATCAAGGCAGTTGAGCACTGTCTAAGTTGGGAGAAAACCTTGCACTAGGAAAATCTCTCTGAAAATATTCAAAGCTTTCTCAAAATGATCGATATACATAATGATAGTTACTTCCATAGTCTTAGCTTCATTTCAAGTGTACACATGCATCCATCTTAAGAGGTCTCTCCTAATCCCTGCCTATTTCTATCATGAAAAAGATTATGTGGAGCCATGCTGAACCAAGAAACTGTGAAAAATGACTTTGCAATTGTTTAGTGGATCACTGGATTGGTTTTACCTTCAATTTTATGCCCACCTTGCCTGTGACAGGTAATTGTTTTTCTGTTTCGCAATGGTCTTTCACCATTCTATATCAGTTTGTTCACAAAATATTTACTATAATGAAGAGCAATTCATTATATTTGGCAGAGTGGGGTGACTATTCTGCAACTTTTGGACGTACTAAACTAATATTCTCTTGCTATTGCATCTTCATCGAGCAGATTTGTAACAGCCAGAAATGATGCGTGGTTTTTTGGAGGCTTTCAAAAAGTTTGCATCTAATCCATATTCTGCCAGCATGGCCCCTAATACTTAAAAAAAGGAGGCGACACATCAGTACCTTAGAGTAATTGCTGTAGGCAGTTTTGAACGTGATTTTTTTGTTTGAGGGGCAATTGTAACTCAAGCTAATTGATTTGGAAGCTGATAGAGGAACAACATGAAGATGAACATCTTCTCTTTTAAAGAATGAGACTACTCAAGTATAATTTCCAGTGATTTCTTTATATTATTTCCTTTGTTATGTCAGACCAGAGAATGCAACTGATCCTTTCAAATAGTAACTGATAAGTGAAGGAATAATTGGATTTCAAAACATATTAAATCTTCACGTGTGTGTGCTTGGGATATTCTGCATTATCTTGAACTAACTTGAAGAGCTATAGAATACATTAGATGTGCAAAACTGTATGTACTAATACAGTAAAAGGCATCAACATGGTACCATAAGAAAGTTAGACAAAGATTGACAAAACTAACCGCCTTGGCAAACTCAATTTTAAGTGGATTGCCATCAATAACAAAACCTTGAAGCTCTCTTATGGCAGCATAAGCGTCCTCTTCATTTCTATAATTAACAAAAGCGTAGCTTCGACCTGGTTGAAATGCAAGACTCTCAAGTTCTCCAAACCGTAGCAAGTAACGGGCTAAACCATTCTCAGTTAAGTTGTGAGGAAGATTTCCAACCCAGAGGTGCCTTGATGGGGGGTTGTTTCCCCGACCATGATGGGATTTCTCCTCTGGTCTTGAAGGATAATCCCTACGAGGTCTGCCTCTTCCTTCTCTGATGTTCTGTAAAAGACCAAAAGAATTACATACATCTACAAGAATAATGTTCCTAGAATTTCTATAATAATGTGACATATAGGCCATTTGCTAGTTGGTAAAAAAACAATAATACATTGAAACAAAGAATATTGCAAAAAGGTGTTCAACAAAAATTACCAAAGCATGAAAAGCCAAAAAAAGATCAAAGAAAAGACAGTGATGATGTACATGAGAGAGGCTCAGAGCAACACTTCTTGTCTAATATTTTTTTCGGGATAAGTTAGCTACGAAAATGCAATTTTTTATGCAAATGTTACAGTAAAATGTGCATTAAACTGTAAATTAACCCCTTCTTAAAGCAAAAGAAGTCGCAATAAAAAGTTAATTATTCCAACACTGTCTACGGATAAATAGAGATCAGCAATCACTAAACCAGAAACTGATGACGTAATTCGAAAACTTGGAAGCGAAATTGCTTCACGGGCATGAGCCAACAGATAAATCCAATTTATCAGCCTCCACTATAAAAAACTAACAGAGAAACACTAAAAAATATGCGAATTCCATATACTTAAATCATTTAAAAAATTCTTCTTCACATTAACGAAATCCATACATACGTGAATAACTATTTAAATAAGAGTCAAGTAAAGAACTGACCATCTCTTTTCCGGTCTACAAAATTCACTTCGAGAGGGCTCTGAAGAACGATGAGAAAAATCGGCAAACGCTCGGCCTCTAATTATGATCCTCCGTAAACCATTGATTCTAAAAGGCTATGAAAATGGAGTTTAAATTAGGTCTAGATTAGAGAGAGAGAGAGAGAGAGAGAGAGAGATTAGGGTTGTTGGATTGGGTTTTAGGCGAGAATTTCTATGTGGAGGGACTACTGTTTAATGAAATACCCGAGGATAATGTAGGAAATGGGCTTGCAACATAGTGGTGCCACGTGGAAGATTGCTATTGCTAAATTACCAGATACTCCTTCCATTAAAAAGAAATTAAAATTACATGCAATATCAAATACAATTACTATTTTACCGGAGCCTATTCTTTTAATTTATTTTGTGACTAGTTATATTTATGCATTATTTATAAAATTACTTTTGAGGATAGTATATATTCAAAATTGAATACGAATGTAAAAAAGCCAAAACTTCGAATTCACAATATATGAAGTTAGATTTGAAAGTTTAGTTATAATTTTAAAATGTAAGATCAGGTTAGATTGGAAATCCTTTCAAGGCCTTATCAATAGTAGGTCATATATGAGCATATAGAAATACTGTTTTCATAAATAGAAACACAAGAAATAGAGAATCCCAAGGATAAAAAAGACCTGTATGTATCATTTTGTTGATAGCATGTACAAGATATTTCAAGAGAGTGCAGAAAAGTAACTCAGTTACTAGCTCATACATGAATTATTACAAACAAAAGCTCAGGTTTATTAGTATCCATTAATAACTCACAAGAATCAGCTAACACTTAGCTGTAGACTAACAGTTTCTAGCTTAACCTGCTGCTTATAAGTCCTTCTACTGATCCGATTAAAGCCAGAATAGCACAAAGCAAGCAGAACACCTTTAAAGCTTGAAGAACTATCCATGTACCTGTCCAAGCTCTCACATTCTTCTGTATCAAGAACATTTGTATAGGGAAATATATCACTAATGGCCAAAAATTCAAGGCCCCGAGAACTCCTAAAACTTCGTTGAAGTATGGGAAAAGTATAGCAAGTGCAGTTGTCGAAGCAACATATGCAGTTCTAAAGCATAGCCTAAGAAGAGGTTCAGCTTGAAACATGGCAGAAGTGGGAGCTTTACTTTATACTCATTATTCACAAGTCCACTCTCGAGATGGCTTTTTGCAATCTTTCTTTCAACTACTGCAAACAGTGGCTGACTGTATATCTGGAAAGCATATACATGTTTGTTATTTTATTAAACAAAAGTTTTTCTTACCTTGAGACAAGATAAGATTGAGTCATGGGATGTACCTGATACCCTCCCACGAGGTGAAGAACAATACATGCATTAGCAATGTCAACGAGCCAGTAGGGTTCGTGGAATCCAAACCCTGTCAGTAGGTTACCAGGTGCTTGGTTTCCAAAAGCAGCATATCCAAAACATCCACAGCAGAGAAAGAAGAAGCTGCTTGTAAGTATAGCTATTTTTGAAGCTTTCTTCATTGTCTTGTTTTCTTGAGGTGCCTTGAGAGTATCCTTCATTTGAAAGTTTGTTTTCCCACTCAAAGTTAGAGTTTTCTACTTTACTTACAGAAATTAAAACAATCAAGATTGATATTGACAAATGATTTTATCACATGAATCGATCAAGCTAATAGTGAGTAAAAGCTAACCTGAATGTCCAAAAGAATTATATTGTAGTTGAAAAAAAAGGCAATGTCTCCAATTGCTTGCAACGAGAGCCAGACTTTTTGAGCTACAGTGACTGTAGCCACTCCTCCAAAGTCACCTTTGATCTCTCCATTTTCTGTATTGATCAGCAGTATCTCTATCAATGCCCTCCACGAAAGTGAGAAGAACATGATATAATTAGACATAAATAATGGATTTGAAAAAGGTACCTATAACTTTTGCAATACCGAGACCCAATCCGATGAACGTATATGCAAAGGACATGACAGCAGAAATTATAGAGAGCGACTCCATGTCGTCGAAGTTGGGTATCTGAGAGAATACAACCTAAACAGCTCTGAACAAAAGCATGAACAAACTGTCCCCATATTCACATGGAGCATCGTGTCCTTATGATAACAATTTGATTTCAGAATTGCCCTAAATCAACAAAACTTTAAAATTAATGTAGCGTGATGGCGAAGAGGATAATCAACAGGTTCCATTTGCTATGGAAAGGTAGGTATTCATTAGCTATGGAGTGCCCGATTGACTCAGCAGTGTACTACACAGCCTGAAAGGATGTTCACAGATTCTTTGTCAAGCCTCCTTAGGAACAATAAATGGATATTCACAAAGAAACAATGTCATCAGGTAAGAGCAATCTATAGAAACTTCTTCTAGTAATCACAACATATACATTTCTCTTTTGATACTAAAGATAAAATAACTGTTCCAAGATACTGCTAACATGTAAAGTGCTAGTAAACAAATGGAGTAGACATTGATCGAATTTGAATTGAAGCAAAGTGGGCACATATGACATGATAAAATACCTCATACTGATTGCAGATGTTATGGTATAAGCAACCCCAAATCCATAATAACTTTCATGGACAAATACTCCAACCAACCACATACTCTTCTTTCCTGCCAATTAATATTTTTCAAAAGCTCTTGTATTCATCGCAAACAAATAGACTCATATGTGGTCTCTGCATATTTCGTTCCTAAAACAACATTATATATAGAGAAGTGGATTTAACAAATTAACCTAAACCTTTTCCATGCCTTTTAAAGTGATTGCTCAATTACACACTTTTGCCATTATTCATTATTAGTCCTAAGCTGAACCATGGAGTAAATTTGACATCATTTTTAACTCAACAAACTCAACAATCCCAGAAACATAATAAGGAGTAGTAAACAAAAGTATAATCAGTCAATCACAAATTCACAACACCTCCTTCATCCAACTTCAACGCAACAATTTCAATCGCCCCTCTTACTCCTCAACATAATATTCAGATCAAGTAATGATAAATTCAACATCAATTACCTAGATAAGAGCTCACAGCTTCAGCATGGGACCTGTTTCTGATGTGGCCCACTTCAGGATGAGGGTATCTGTAACAATCACAAAGAAGATTTGTAGAAATAATAGTGATAATTGCAAAAACCACCATGCATAGAGGGCCTGCAATCCACCCCAACTGAGCCACACTCCAGGCCAGTGACAGCACCCCTGACCCTATCACTCCTGTTATTATATGGGCAACCGCTGTCCAAACAGTCCCTTCACATTCAAAATACCAAAAAATAAATCAAGAATTGAGTCTCTCTGATAAACCCTTATTTTGACCAAGAAAATCAAGAAATATTTATGTCCCACATTGAAAGAACAATCAACAGGTCGTTACTCAAGAATCTTAAAAATATACAATGCCATTAATTTGTTTTTTCAGAAAATGGGGGAAAAGGGACATTATTTGATAGGCAAAGAAAAGAGAGTAAAACCGACCGGTTCTTTTGACGGAAGCATGAGAATCAGAGGAAGATGAAGATGCAATATCAGGGAGCAAAGGATTTGAGAGTCCGTGTTTTTCTTCAAATTCAACCATGCTGTAATAATTTGATGGCTTTTCGCTGCTTCAAGAAAGCTATCTGTTGTCAGTTTCCAAGATAAAGTTTGTTTCTTCAATAGTTTAACCTTCCGAACTAATCATTGACTTTGGCATTAATTAGGTTTTTTTATCGGCCCTTCTTGGTTATAAATGGAAGGAAAAAAAAAAAAACAATGAAGTGCAATTGTTGATGATTAAAAAGTACAAAAACAAAATAATTTGGTCATATTTTAATTTTACACCTAAATTGTCAGGTAATGTACATTAGTGAACCCGATTCATATGTAAAAATGATAACTCTCGATTTCATTAGCATTTTGATCTTCTTTTCAAAAAAAAAAAAAATGTTATTTTGATCTTCTTTTCAAAAAAAAAAAATGTTTTTTTACATTTTCGGACTGATTTTGAATGATTGAATCAACAAAAAGTTGGTCAAGAGCATCTGAACAATCACATCTTGTGAAATGGAACTTCATTTAATATATTTTATTTAAGGAAAAATGATCAAATATAACAATTTTCATATAATTTGATCCATTTTTATCCATCAGTATAATTATTGATCCCTAAATATCCTTATGTATATCAATTGATCCCAAAATACTCATTTTCGAGTCAAGTTAACTGTTCAATAAACCCCACGAATCCATTTTTCGAGTCAAGTTAACTGTTCAATGAACCCCACGAGTCCAATTAACCCTATGATTCCCACTCATCCACATCATTTAATAGTTATTTATCCTATTATTATTTTCTTAAATACTAATAATAACATTATACAATATTATTAATAGTGTACAAACTATTAAATTATTAACAATAGTTAAAATTAATTTGAGATAACAAACTATTTTCGTGTAACAAACTATTGTTAATAGTAATCCCAATTTTGTTAATTATAAACTACAATTTTCATGTACTAGTTTTACAATTTTCGTATAAAAAATTGGGATATAAAATTAGGAACATGCTATGTGGGCAGATTTTGCCATGGCAGAAAGTTATAAAAAAGTTAAATATTGAGTCGTTAATATCGATAAGTTCGAAGAAACAGTTAAATAACTTGTCGATATTTAACTTTTTTATAACTTGTTGATATTAACGATATAAATCATATATATTACTGAAATATCTATATATTAATATTTAACTTTTTTAAAACTTATCGATATTAACGATATTAATCATATCAATATATACATTTTTTTAGAACATATTAACGACATCAATCATATCAATATTTAACTTTTTTAGAACTAGTCCATATTATTGAAATCAATCTATATATTAATATTTAACTTTTTTTTTTTAGAACTTGTCCATATTTTCATTTCACTATATATTTCCTTTTTAATTAAGTTGATCTTTATTTTAATTTACTTTAATTAAGTTGGTATTTATTTAATTATTATTTACATCTTCAATTAAGTTGGTCTTTATTTAATTATTATTTGCATATCATTCAAAGTGTTGCTCCTTCAATAACTTCTAGAATAATTATGAAATTTTGATAAGAAAAATTATGAAAAAAATGTGTAAGAAAAATTATAAAAAAACTTTTAGAACAATTTTAAAATTCAGATATGGTTAACAATTTTAGGGTTAACATAAATAGAGGAAAAAAATGAGTTAATATAGTTGAAATGAAAAGTTTATTTATAAGGTAAAAAAATCAAATTAAATAGAACTATTAAAAATAAATATAAAAATAAGTTTTTAAAAAGGAAATATATGGTGAAATGGTTTAAGTAAACCCATAAAATTATTATATATTTTAATAAAAGAATACTGTAATTTAAAAATATTTGTAAGTTAATTAATAATTTTAAAATATTTATCAATTCGAATCTTTGCCTTATCAAATAAATATTTGTAAGATAATCAATAATTTAAAAAAATATTTGTAAGTTAATTAATAATTTTAAAATATTTATCAATTCGAATTTTTTCCTTATCAAACAAATATTTATAAAATAATCAATAATTTTAAAATATTTATCAAGTCAAATCTTCCTCTTCATAATTTAAAAATATTTGTAAGTTAATCAATATTTATAAAATAATCAATAATTTTAAAATATTTATCAACTCGAATCTTCACACATTAAACAAATATTTGTAAGATAATTAATAATTTAAAATATTTTTCAAGTCAAATTTTCTTCATCATCAAACAAATATTTGTACAATAATCAATAATTTTAAAATATTTATCAAGTCAAATTTTATATTTCCTCAAATAGACGTCTTAGTTTTTTTAATATAATTTATGACAATAAATTATGAAATTAGTGGAGAAAATATTGTTTTATTAATGAGTAGAGAGAGAAATATTGTTTTGGTTTCAAATTTAAAAATTTGATTGTATACATTTTTATTAAGGGAATGATTGTCATTTAACATGGGACGTCCTATATGGCAGATTCTGCCATGGCAGAAAGTAAAAAGAATTAAATAGAAATGTTATTAATATTATTAAATGACTATTCTACTCCTAATATAATTTGGCTCCATCATAATGGATATGGCGCTTATTTTCTACTCATTCCTGCTCATTCAAATACAACTGTTAAAACAACAGCTAAATTAAGAAAAAAAAACTTGCTATTTATTTTAATTATTATTTGCATAGATATTTATTTAATTATTATTTACATCTTCAATTAAATTGATCTTTATTTAATTATTATTTGCATACCTTTCAAAGTGTTACTCCTCCAATTAACTTCTAGAATAATTATGAAATTTTGATAAAAAAAAATTATAAAAATCTTTTAGAACAATTTTGAAATTCAGATATGGGTTAACAAAAAAATTATGGAAAAACTTTTAAAATAAGAATAATTATGAAATTTTGATAAGAAAAATTATAAAAATCTTTTAGAACAATTTTGAAATTCAGATATGGGTTAATAAAAAAATTATGCAAAAACTTTTAAAATAAGAATAGATATGGATTAACATAAATATTATAATGGTTAACAGAAAGATCGTCGTTTGCATTTCTACTCCTAACACTTTTATTTTTTACCTTAATGAAAATCTCTGTTTATTTAAAAAAAATAAAAAAACAGAAAGATTATAGAAATTTTTTTATGGTTAACATAAATATTATAGAAAATTTTTGAAGTGGAGAAAAAATATGAGTTAATATAGTTCAAATGAAAGGTTTATTTATAAGATAAAAAAATCAAATTGAATAGAAATATTAAACATAAATATAAAAATAAGTTTTTAAAAAGCAAATATATATTGTAATGAAAATATGGACAAGTTCTAAAACAAAAGTTAAACATTAATATATAGATTAATTTCATTAATATGGACCAATTCTAAAAAATTTAAATATTGATATGATTCATGTCATTAGTATTCTAAAAAAGGTAAATATTGATATGATTAATGTCCTTAATATCGATAAGTTCTAAAAAAATTAAATATTAATATATAGATATTTCAATAATATATATGATTTATGTCGTTAATATCGACAAGTTATAAAAAAGTTAAATATTGAGTCGTTAATATCGACATGTTTTAAAAAAACAATTAAATACTGATATGATTGATGTCGTTAATATCGACAAGTTCTACAAAAGTTAAATATTAATATATAGATATTTCAATAATATATATGATTGATTTCGCTAATATTGACATACTCTAAAAAAGTTAAATATTGATATAATTGATGTTTGTAATATCGACAAAGTTCTAGAAAATTTTAAATATTGATATGATTAATATCATTAATATCGACAAGTTCTAAATAAGTTAAATATTGATATATATATATAGATATTTCAATTGATATTATTGATGTCATATCTTCAACAAGTACTAAATGAATTGTTCATATTAAATTGATATGAATATTGAAAGGTATGCAAATAATAATTAAATAAAGACCACCAATGTAAATAATAATTAAATAAATACCATAAATTAAAATAAAGATCAACTTAATTGAAGATGTAAATAATAATTAAATAAATACCATAAATTAAAATAAAGATCAACTTAATTAAATTAAGCTGCAGTTTTGGGCTTCATAAATATTTTAAAATTATTGATAATCTTACAAAAATTTATTTGATAAGAGAAAGATTCGAATTGATAAATATTTTAAAATTATTAATTAACTTACAAATATTTTTGAATTACAGTATTCTTTTAGTAAAATATATAATAATTTTATGGATATACTATTCATATCAATTCAATATGAATAATTCATTGAACTTGTGAAGTTATGACATCAATAATATCAGTTGAAATATATATATATATATATATATATATCAATATTTAACTTTTTTAGAACTTGTCGATATTAATGTTATTAATCATATTAATATTTAAATATTTTAGAACTTGTTGATATTACAGACATCAATCATATTAATATTTAACTTTTTTAGAATACGTCGATATTAACGAAATCAATCATATATATTATTGAAATATCTATATATATTAATATTTAAATTTTGTAGAACATGTCGATATTAACGACTCAATATTTAACTTTTTTATAACTTGTCGATATTAACACATAAATCATATATATTATTGAAGTATCTATATATTAATATTTAACTTTTTTAGAACTTATCGATATTAATGATATTAATCATATCAATATATGCATTTTTTAGAACATATTAACGATATCAATCATATCAATATTTAACCTTTTTAGAACTAGTCCATATTATTGAAATCAATCTATATATTAATATTTAACTTTTTTTTAGAACTTGTCCATATTTTCATTTCACCATATATATCCTTTTTAATTAAGTTGATCTTTATTTTAATTTACTTTAATTAAGTTGGTATTTATTTAATTATTATTTACATCTTCAATTAAGTTGGTCTTTATTTAATTATTATTTGCATACCTTTCAAAGTGTTGCTTTTTAAATAACTTCTAGAATAGTTATGAAATTTTGATAAGAAAAAATATGAAAAAAATGTGTAAGAAAAATTATAAAAAAAACTTTTAGAACAATTTTAAAATTCAGATATGTTAACAATTTTAGGGTTAACATAAATAGAGGAGAAAAATGAGTTAATATAGTTGAAATGACAAGTTTATTTATTAGCTAAAAAAATTAAATTGAATAGAAATATTACAAATAAATATAAAAATAAGTTTTTAAAAGGAAATATATGGTGAAATGATTTAAGTAAACCCATAAAATTATTATATATTTTAATAAAAAAATATTGTAATTTAAAAATATTTGTAAATTAATTAATAATTTTAAAATATTTATCAATTCGAATATGTGCCTTATCAAACAAATATTTGTAAGATAATCAATAATTTAAAAAAATATTTGTAAGTTAATTAATAATTTTAAAATATTTATCAATTCGAATCTTTTCCTTATCAAACAAATATTTATAAAATAATCAATAATTTTATAATATTTATCAAGTCAAATCTTCCTCTTCATAATTCAAAAATATTTGTAAGTTAATCAATAATTTTAAAATATTTATCAACTCGAATCCTCATACATTAAACAAATCATCACCAAATACAATAATCAATAATTTTAAAATATTTATCAAGTCAAATTTTATATCTCCTCAAATAGACGTCTTATTTTTTTTATGTAATTTATGACAATAAATTATGAATTAGCGGAGAAAATATTGTTTCATTAATGAGTGGAGAGAGAAATATTGTTTTGGTTTTAAATTTGAAAATTTGATTGTATATATTTTCATTAAGGGTATAATTGTCATTTAACACACTATTTTAATTTTGAATTAATGCGCCACCATTTTCTGTCTAGACAGAATCTGCCCACGTAGAATTACCGCATTCAACACACCATTTTAATTTTCAATTAATGTTCTACACTTTTCTGTCTGGGCATAATCTGCCCACGTATAATTATCGATAAAATTATTAATAGTAACAAAACTATTAAAAAATTATTAATATAGTGTACATTAATAGTGTACATGAAATTTAGTGTATATTAATAGTGTACACGAAAATTAATACTCTACACAAAAATTAGTACTTTTCATTAATTTAGTGTACTAAGTTTTATGTATACTATTAGTATACACTAAATTTCGTGTACACTATTAATGAAAAGTACTACTTTTCATGTCCACTATTAATTTTCGTATACACTATTCATGTATACTAAATTTCGTGTACACTATTAATGTACATGAAAATTTGTGTATTAATACATTAATACTATTAATTTAGTGTACTAAATTTTGTATTCACTATTAATGAAAAGTACTAATTTTCGTGTCCATTATTAATTTTTGCTAGTAAAATAATTTTTTTAACAATAATTCTATGTGGGCAGATTCTACACAAACAGAAAAGTGTAGAGCATTAATTAAAAATTAAAATGGTGTGTTAAATGACAATCATACCCTTAATGAAAATATATACAATCAATTTTTTTACCTTATAAATAAACTTTTCATTTTAACCATATTAACTTATATTTTTTTTGCACCCTAAAAGTTTTTTATAATATTTATGTTAACCATAAAAAAATTTCTATAATCTTTTTATTTTATTTTTTTTGAAATAAATAGAGATTTTCATTAAGATAAAAAGTAAAAGTATTATTAGCAGAAATGCAAGCGACGATCTTTTTATTAATGTATCTATGTTTTTTTTAATAATATTTTTGTTGACCTATATTTATTCTTATTTTAAAAGTTTTTCCATAATTTTTTTTGTTAACCCATATCTAAATTTCAAAATTGTTCTAAAAGATTTTTATAATTTTTTTTATCAAAATTTCATAATTATTCTAGAAGTTATTGGAGGAGCAACACTTTGAAAGGTATGTAAATAATAATTAAATAAAGACCAACTTAATTGAAGAGGTAAATAATAATTAAATTAATACCAACTTAATTAAAGTATGTAAATAATAATTAAAATAAAGAACAACTTAATTAAATGTACTTGTTGTTTTGGAAATGTTGATTAACAGTTGTATTGGAATGAACGGAATTAGCAGAGAATGAGTGCTATCTCCATTATCATGGAGCCAAATTATATTAGGGTTATAATAGTCATTTAATAATATTAATAACATTTCTAATTAATTTTTTTATTTTCTGCCATGGCAGTGTACATTAATAGTGTATACAAAAATTAATAATGGATACGAAAATTAGTATTTTTCATTAATAGTGTACAGGAAATTTAGTGTTTATTAATAATGTACACAAAAATTAGTACACTAATTTAATGAAAATTACTAATTTTGTGTACACTATTAATTTTGTGTACACTATTAATGTACACTAAATTAATAATGTTTTAATAGTTTTGTTACTATTAATAATTTTATATCCCAATTTTTTACAAAAAAATAAGAGCGGATTGGGGCTTTGAAGAAAAACAAAGGTATTTTAATAATTAATAAAATTGGGATTACTATTAATAATATAGTCTGTTACACGAAAATAGTTTATTATCTCAAATTAACAGTTTGTATAATATTTTGTTACACGAAAATAGTTTGTTATCTCAAATTAATTTTAACTATTGTTAATAATTCAATAGTTTGCACACGAAAATTATACTATTAATAATTTTACTAATAATATGTTAATAATATTGTGCACGAAAATTACACTATTAATAATATTGTATAATATTATTATTAGTATTTAACAAAATAAAAATTTTCTATTTAACAAATAATAATAGAATAAATAAATAACTATTAAATGAAGTGGATGAGTGGAAATCATGGGGTTGATTGGACTTGTGGGCCCGTTGGACAGTTGACTTGACTCAAAAATGAATATTTTGAGATCAATTGTTTTATTTAAAGGTATTTAGTGATCAATTGTTATATTTATGGATAAAAATGATCAAATTATATGAAAATGAGTATATTTGGCCATTTTTCCTTTTATTTTATTATTATGTCTGAATAGTTGAGCGAATGAGTTTTCAAAATAAAATAATATTAAGATCCAAATCAATCTTATAAGCTATAAGAATGTGTCTATCATTTGATGTTATATATTAGGCCTAGCAGTTTGATTTGATTATCATGATTTGAGTTGTCCAAGAGATTAATGATGTGAAGTTAGGTTGGCGTGGTCTGACCCTAAGCACTATGAAGTATGAACCACGTGATATTTAAGGCATTTTTATCATCACTATTAGTTTCCAAACTTATTAAACTAATTTTTTATAATTTATTATTCTTATTTCATATTTCATTTTTGAGATTTTATTTCTTACTTCATATATTCTTATCAAATAATTATTTTTAACAAATCTTGTTATTCTACACAAAATATGGTATATACAAGAGAATCCACAAAGCACACAGGAAAGAAAACCTCAACTAGCTTATCTTTTCTAATGTACTATATATATAGCTGGAGAAAATTTCAAAGGTCAGGTTTATTGGCATTCATAAAAATTCAACAAGAATCATCAGCCAACAACACTTGGCTCTAGATTGACAGTTTCTAGCTTAACCTGTTGCTTATAAGTCCTTTAACTGATCCAATAAAAGCTGAAATAACACAAAGTAGGCAGAATAGCCTTAAAGCTTGAACAACTATCCAAGTAAATGTCCAAGCTCTCACATTTTTCTGTGTCAAGAACATCTCCGTAGGAAAATATATCACCAACGGCCAGTAATTCAAGGCCCCCAGAACGCCTAATACTTCGTTGAAGTAAGGGAAGAGTATACCAAGTCCTGTTGTAGATGCAACGTATGCAGTTCTGAAACAGAGTCGAAGAAGGTTCAGCTTAAAATGTGGCAGCAATGGCAGCTTTATTATATACTCATTATTCACAAATTCACTATGAGGATGGCTCTTCTTGATCTTCCTTTCGACTACTGCAAACAATGGCTGACTGAATATCTGCAAGCAAAGCATGTACATTGTCATAATATCTACGAGAGCCTGAGCATCAAGACCCTTTCACCATGTCGTTAATTTTTAATTAAGAAGCTGTCATAGGATCTACCTGATACCCTCCCACAAGGTGAAGAACAATACATGCATTGGCAAAGTCAATGAGCCAGTAGGGTTCGTAGAACCCAAAGCCCGTAAGTAAGTTTCCAGGTGCTTCATCTCCGAAAGCAGCGTATCCGAAACATCCACAGCAGAGAAAGAAGAAGCTGGTGATGAGTATCGATATATATGATGCCTTCTTCATTGTCTTGTTTTCTTCAGGAGGTGCCTTGAGAGTATCCTTCATTTGCACGTTTGTTTTTTCACTTAGATTTAGAGTTTTCGACTTTTCTTAACAAAATCGAAACAATCTAGAATCAATCGAGTACTATGCTAACCTGAATGTCCAAAATAATTATACTGTAGTTGAAAGAAAAGGCAATGTCTCCGATTGCTTGCAATGAGAGCCATACTTTTTGAGCTGCGGAAGAAGTAGTCACTCCTCCAAAGTTGCCTTTGATCTCTCCATTTTCTGCATTGGTCAACAGTTACTCCTATAACCAAAAACCGAATTGTAGTGTGGGATTCCTAGGCCAATTGACGTGATACTACCTAAATTTACAATGATATACGTATTTCCATCAATGCACTCTACTGAAGTTGATATGATTAGACATCAACAACGGATGGAAAAAGGGTACCTATCACTTTTGCAATGCCAAGACCCAATCCGATGAAGGTATATGCAAATGACATGACAGCAGCAATTATAGAGAGCATCTCCATGTTCTGGAAGTCGGGTATCTGAGAGCATACAAGCTGAACAGCTCCGAATAAAAGCATGAACCAACTGTCCCCATATTCACATGGCGCATCATGCCCTTCCTTGTGGTAACAATTTGATTTTAGAATTGCCCTAAATCAACAAAACTTGAAAATTAATGTTGCAGGTTCCATTTGCTATGAGTGGAAAGCTAGGTACTCATTAGCTATGGTGTGCCAATTTGACTCAGCAGAGTACTACATAACCTGAAAGGATGGCCACAGATTCTTTGTCAAGCCTCCTAAGGATGGATCAATAATTGATGTTTGCAAAGAAACAATGACATCAGGTAAGAGCAATTTGTGGGAACTCATGTTCGAGCATGATAATTATCTGTAGAACTCAATTTCTAAACTTTACCTTTTTGTTACTAATATTGTGATCATCTATAACATGTATAGTACTTCACTTGGAACAATTCATTTTGTAATGTTTGCTAAACCATTAGAATAGACATTGATCAAATTTCTATAGGGACAAAGGGGGCATAAATTACATGGTAAAATACCTCATACTGATTCCAGCTGTTATGGTATAAGCAAGCCCAAATCCATAAAAACTTTCATGAAGAAATACTCCAATCACCCACATACTCTTCTTTCCTGCCAAAAACAATTTTTTGAAAGCTCTTGAAATCTCACATTCATCTCGCAGACACATACCCAAGTATGGTGTCTTTATATCACCTTCCTAAAAGGCTAAAACGACATCATACGTGATTTGTACCAATCAATTCAATTAAAACCATCTCCAATCTTGATAAAGTGATTGCTCAATCTTCAAAAACCAAAATCAATTCAAACATAATATCTTCTTCATCTAACTTCAAAGCAACATTTCAATTGCCATTCTTACTACCCCAACACTACAAGTAATTTCAAGATTTTGAGAATGAAAGAAACAAATATCACTCACCGAGATAAGACCTCACAGCTTTAGCATAGGACCTGTTTCTAATATGGCCAACTTCAGGATCAGGATATCTGTAACAATCACAAAGAAGATTTGAAGAAATAATAGTGATTATCCCAAAAACCACTATGCATAGGGGGCCTGCAATCCACCCCAACTGAGCCACACTCCATGCCAGTGATAGAACCCCTGATCCTATCACTCCAGTAATTATATGAGCAACCGCTGTCCAAACAGTTCCTTAACATTCAAAAAAAAAAAAAAAAATCAATCAAAAATTGAATCTTTTTTCTGATATACTATTTTCTTGACTGAGAAAATCAAAGATTGCGAAACATCATTTAGGTTAAAGAAATTTCCAGTATTAGCACATGAGTTCTACACCAACGATCATCAACATTTCATTCATTCGATGTAGAGTGTCTCTTTTTATTTCCCTTGGAAATAGGGAGGAAAGAAAACAAATCATACTAACCAGTTCTTTTGACTGAAGCATGAGAATCAGGGGATGGTGCTGATGAAGCAACATCTTGGAGCAAAGGATACGAGAATCCATCCTTTTCTTCAAATCCAACCATGCTGTAATCTGATGGCTGCTCCCTCCCTCCCTCCCCCTCTCTCTCTCTCTCTCTCTCTCTCTCTCTCTCTCACAAACACCTCCTTTGTTTCTTTATGGATTGGTTAAAGGAGGCTTTACGCTGCCAAACGGATTATTGACAGCATATATTCTAGTGTGTCGTATGGGCCATTCTAATTTTTTGTTATTATTATTATTACTATTACTATTATATTATTATTATTATTATTATCATTTAATAATAGGAAAATTGTCAATACGGATCATAATCTTTTTTTTTAATCGATAATTAATATGGATTATAATCAGAGAAAGACAAAGAGAGAGAGAGAGAGAGAGAGAGTTCACATGAACTTTATGCTGGGGCATGATTTATAAGGACATTTGTCATTTCATTTTGTACACTTGCCTATTTGTGCAAGATATTTCTAGCATGTTATTATTGATCCCATTTCTTTAATCAAATTTATTCACTGGTTTTGGTTCTATTTCAATCATTAGAAAAGATTAATTCGAGAGAAGTCTATTATGTTGGCCGGATATCTCGGATTCAAAATCGTGGACGAAATCAAAATATATTTTGACATTTTATTGTGAAAATTTAAAGTGATAATATTGATGATTTTATTATAAAATTGTGTCACATGTAATAAAGATCCACAAATTATCCAATACGTGAATGTAAGGTTATTAAGTCGACCATTTTAATATTGATTAATCGACAACATTTCAACACCTGTAAAAATGCACATTTATAATTATAATCCACGTGGTTAGATTTGATCAATTCTAGATAAAATTGATCATGGTGGAACACAAAAACCTCATCAGCACTATTCCATAAATGACTTATAGTTCAACATCGTTTTCAATTCTAACGTGAATATTTTGTTTTATCACTCCCCAGTATTCTGAAAATCATTTATTTTGTATATTTTAAAATTATTGTCCTAATATAATAACACGTCAGCATTTTAGAATCGCCCTATTTCTATATATATATGTAACGTTGCGCAACATATGTAGTACACGTGTCCCGTCACATTTCCAAAATCTTATCATCAAGGATGAAAATTTGATTTTCATGAAAATATCGGTATCTATATTTTATGGAAATATCCGTACATTATATGTATCGTCATTTTCTCGATATTCCATTAATATTTATCGATATTTCATCAAATTTTCTATAATTTGTACTATAAAACTATTAATATTTTTTTGATATTTTATCTATTTTTTTACCATTTATAAAAATAAAAATATCGAAAATATTTTGCTCACATTTTCTTCATCAAGTAATGAAACCCATTCCACTTCTTTCAATTTGTCTTTTCAATTTTTTGGATAAGGTTTATTCAGTTATGTTTTCTTTTGCGATTTTCAAGGACTTTTGATCATGAAAATGAGGGTTCTAAACTACGATGAGCATTTCCTCAATTATATGATTCTAATCTCATGGTCATGGGTCCATAATTAATTGGTGCATAGTCCTACAAATAGTACAACTTGAACTGGGATTATATATTTCAATTTATTTCAAATTTCACTTTTTTTTCATAATAAATATATGTATGTATGTTTGAATGTCTCCTTCAAGTCTCTCCTTTTGAGGTATTAAGCACAATATAGCCTATTAAAAAAGGGTAATTCTAAATGCAAACTTTTGCAACCAAAAAAAAAAAAAAAAAAGGTCATGTGAGTTCTCTATATAAAAAAAAAAAAAAGTCCTTCAAAAGAATTTTCTTGAACAAGTAATGGCAGATATAACTGCTATTAAATGATCAAATTAAAACAAATATGAGTTCAAACTAATCTTAGGTTTATCAAAAGCCATGAATAAATCACAAGAATCACCTAATACTTAGCTGCACATTCCCTGTTTCTAGCTTAACTTGTTGCTTATAAGTCCTTCTAGCGACCCAATAAGAGCCAAAATGGTGCAAAGCAAGCAGAAAAGCCTGAAAGCTTGAAGAAGTATCCATGTCTTGGTCCAAGCTCTTACCTTGTTCTGAGCAAGGTACATTTCAACGGGAAAATATATCGCCAAAGGCCAGAAATTCAAGGCCCCAAGAACTCCTAAAACTTCATTGAAGTATGGAAAGAGCATAGCAAGTCCAGTTGTGGATGCAACGTAAGCAGTTCTAAAGCATAGACGAAGAAAATTCAACTTGAAAACGGGGAGAAAAGGGAGCTTGATTATATACTCGTTGTTCATGAATCCACTATTAGGGTGCCTTTTTGCAATCTGTCTTTCAGCCACTGCAAACAATGGTTGACTGTATATCTGCAAGCAAAGCATTTCATGTTATAAATGATCGATAAAAATGTACAAGCTTTTGAATTCAATACATATGTTAGATGAGTGCCCTGATCTAACTACCTGATAGCCTCCAACAAGATGAAGAACAATACATGCATTAGCAATGTCAACGAGCCAATAGGGCTCGTAGAATCCAAATCCCGTCAATAGATTTCCTGGAGCTTGGTCACCGAAAGCAGCATATCCGAAACATCCACAGGCAAGAAAGAATAAGCTGATCATAAGTATAGATACAGTTGACGCCTTTTTCATTGTCTTGTTTTCTGGAGGAGGTGCCTTAAGTGTATCCTTCATTCGCAAGTGTATTAGCTTCTGAGTTTTCTAACATCGAAACCATCAAAATTGAATGAAGCCCTTACCTGAATGTCCAATAGAATAATGTTGTAGGTGAAAGCAAAAGCAATGTCTCCAACTGCTTGGGATGAGAGCCATACTTTTTGAGCAGGAGTACGTGTAGTGACTCCACCGAGGTCACCCCTGATCTCTCTGTTTTCTGCATTTATCCATACAAAGAGAAATCAGGAATTAGCATTGTTGATGCTATATATGAAAACAAAACTTGGATTCAACAGAAAGAAATGTACCTATTACTTTGGCAAACCCAAGAGCAAGTCCAATGAAGGTATATGCAAAGGACATGATAGCAGCAAAAATCGAGAGCAATTCCATGTTGTGGAAGTCGGGTATCTGAGAGAAGACAACCTGAACAGCTCCGAACAATAGTATGAACAAACTGTCCCCATATTCACACGGAGCATCCTGTCCTTCCTTGTGGTAACAATTTGATTTCAGAATTGCCCTAAACCACCAAACTCAAAATCAAATTGTGGAAACTTTTATCAATCATAGATCTCAAAAGATTAGCAAACTTCACCATTTGCAACCTCATTATTTGAGAATCTTGTCAAAAACATTGGAGTAAAGATATTTACTAAACTTGTACATAAGCAAAATCGGCATGGACTACATAATAAAATACCTCATACTGATTGCAGCTGTTATAGTATAAGCAATCCCATATCCATAATAACTCTCTTGAAGAAATGTTCCAGCCACCCACATACTCTTTTTTCCTGCCAAACAACATAGTCCGAAAGCTCTTCAAATGCCGTATTCATATAAAAAAATGAGAGCTATTCAAGTCGATTTCCCAAGACAACGTTGCTTATACGAAAAAGGAAGGGGTCCAACAAATTGAACTACACCTCTTTCCAAATCTTATAAAGTGATTGCTCTAAAGGAGCTTTTTCCTATCATTGGTTCAATATACACAGTCAATTCAAAAACCTCAAATGACTCACCTAGATAAGAGCTCACAGCTTCAGCATAGGACCTGTTTCTGATGTGGCCCACTTCAGGATGAGGGTATCTGTAACAATCACAAAGAAGATTTGAAGAAATAATAGTGATAATTGCAAAAACCACCATGCATAGAGGGCCTGCAATCCATCCCAACTGAGCCACACTCCATGCCAGTGATAATACCCCTGACCCTATCACTCCTGTTATTATATGAGCAATTGCTGTCCAAACAGTCCCTTCACATTCCAAACACAAAAATCAAGAAAGTAGAAAAAACCCGGAAAAAAAAAAATTGAGTCTTTTTTCTGATAAATCCGTTCTACAACAAAAGGAAAAAAAAAAAAAATCAGCAAAGTGAAGAAAAGAGGAATAGAACTAACCAGATCTTTCGACAGAAGCGTGAGAATCGGAGGATGATGAAGATGCAATGTCTGAGAGCAAAGGATAGGAGAATTCATCTTTTTCTTCAAATTCAACCATCCTGTTACTCTAATGGCTATTTGCTGCTGCAAGAAAGTGTTCTGTGTCCAGTTTCCGACAAGAAGACTAAAACTAGTCTGTTTCTTCAATAGTTTAATGCTCGTTGGCATTAAACATTGTGGTGTCGTGTGGGTCATTCTGGTCTAAAGCATGAGACTGTTGCATCTACGGTGCAAGAAAGTTCTTCTGATTGGGTTATAATTAGTGGAATTTTTCATTTTAATTATGGAATTTTTTGTTTAGAGTCGAAAGATTTTCTGGTTAATAATTAGTTTGAGATTTGAAAAGTAAAAATAATTTCAATTTGAGATCGGTTTTCAACGGTAAAAAAAAAAAAAAGTTAAAAGAAAGACACACGGACTGTACATGAACTTTGTTGTGGGATTAATAATTGGGACATAATCATCCACTCCTTTCCAACTAGTATCTAAACTTAGATTTGTGTTATTAATTATTAATATTAATAATTTGGACATCTTGTATTTACATATTTTTAATTGAAATAATATTAATTTTTTTTAAATAATAAATTTATATTTTTCATTTAAAATGTCTAAATTAATATTAATAAATAAATAAAATTATTTTTTATCTCGATATATGTTAGAATTTTGTTATTAATTATTAACATTAATAATTTGGACATTCCTAGATTAAATAATCTACAATTTTATTATTAATATTAATTTAGTATTTTTTTCAATTAACAATATTTTTTTTTGGTGTTAAAAATGAATTTTAATTAAAATAAAAAGTTACTTATTGTAATAGATAAGAGGATTAAAAGTTGGTAATATGTAAATATAGAAGATTAAAAGTCAAAAAATGAAAGATAAATTATGAAAAATATAATGAGGTAAACATAGTAGAACAATTTTTTTTTTTTTTAAAATAAATCCATATTTGAATTTGGGCTTGTGCCCATCAGGTCACTACTCGGTTCATTGCATTTTCTCATATAATTTTGGGATTGAGCCCATTAGGCCATTACTATTGGGCAACTCCCAGCACCTTCCAAGTCTAGAGACTAGAATTCAAGGGCATGGAATCTGGGTTCTATAATCCTTTACATATACTCATTGTTCAATCAGTCCTTCCTGCATCACCTTTCATAAGATTACTAATTTATTTACTATCCATTTATATCACAGAAAATACCTAAATAACCCTAATTTATAAGGAATCCAATTATTTAATCACAAAAATAAATTTATAATCACAACAATATACAAAAGATCCTATTACTTGTAAAAATGTACTTGTGACACTATGATAAAATATACCGAGGAGTTGGATGGATAAATTCTTCTTTAATTTTATATTTTTAAATAAAAAACGTAGGTATGTATTGGGTAAATTTCACTCTACACAGAAGTTAGCTAACCACATAGATCGATGAAACATGTTTAAAAAAACTCATAGCTAAAACCCATTCATTGAATGTCACATTTAGACTACAATTGAAATAACCTAAAAAAAACCACTAGAATTTAAAACTTAAAACCGAGAAAACTGATACATCTTTACTGTACTCAAGAGCATTAAAGTTAAATATGAATTTTAAATTTGCAGAAACTAAAACCAAAAAAGGCTACACACACACAGGCATGCTCCATTTACCAGTCCTGGCAAAAAAATACCCTCTTTAACCTCCACCTCCGCCGCCACTGCCGCAGCCACCGCCGCAGCCTGCACCTCCGGCGCCACCGGTACGGCCTCGTCTATCCCGGAGCTTGCCGCCGGAGGCATGATCAGCACAACCAAAGATAAGCATGGAAATGACTGAAATGGACATCAGAATCATCCCCAGCGCATAACCGAGGCCTGATAAACCCTGATTTAATTTAATTTCACCATTTCCAACTGCTAAGAGTCTCACCATTTTGATCCTGCCAATGAGGAGGAGGAGGATATTCTGAGAGGCTGGCTTCCAGCTTCCTGGACATATTTATAATTTCATTTGAGATATAATTAATTAATGTTTGCTTTTCAAGTCGCTTTCATATTCAAAAGTTAACTTGTAACAAACGTAAGTTCTGCACGATTTATTTATGTATTTCTGGCTGTTAGTCAGCTCGAAAGTTCAGCACAAACGCACCACCGTCTTACACGATATTTAATTCTATACCAATTCTTTTATTTTCCTTCTACTCGACATTTACTTAATCATTCATATTTTTTTGGATGGTTTAGATAAAATTAACCTCATTCAATTCAATTTCACTGATCAAAATCCATGCAACCGGTCACCTGGAATGGTGGGGCTCAAATCTTTGGTTCACTTTAAATTGGTAGTTGATATTCACTGGATTAAACAATGATTATTGAGTCCTAAGTTTTTTAATGTAATTAAAGTTTTCCAGCTGTCAGTTATTGCTTGATATCCTATATACTAAATACCCACAATAATAATAAACATTCAAAGGGACCTCAGGTATCCTCGCCCTAATGTTAAAATGGGTCACCTACCTCAAAAATATAATTAAGAAATACTGTAAAATCTCTATAAATTAATAATTTTTGGACCATTAAATTTTATTAATTTAAAAAGATATTAATATATCGATAAATTAATATTTTGTTAATTAAAAAAAAGATTTTTAAAATTTAGCAAATTTAGTACATATGTATTGAAAATAAATGAATTCATATACATGTTTCATTGATTATATTCATGCATCAACCAATTCTTTGTAACTAATTAAATGTATTCATGTATAATATCTATTCATTGTATACAATTAACTATTATATTCATGGACGTATATAACAACTTTTCACAATTTTTTGTTGCAGCTAGAGAACTCTTGGCTGCAATTAAAAAAGTTAGGGATGAAATTCAATTAGATTTAAATTTTAAGAAAAATCAAGCAACAATAGATTCATATTTTAGCAAATTACCATATAATTATAATATTTATAAATTATTAATTTAGAGTTTTAATGAGACCTAATATTTATAAAAGGATTTTTCGAAAAATTATTATTTTATTATTTTATCGAATTTGATAATTTTTTACAAAAGCTTAGGTCGGGACCGGAAGATTTTATTATTTTAAAGAGTTAATTAATTTATAAAGTATTAATTTATAGAGGTTTTACTGTACATAGCATTTTTGGAAGGGTTTTTATATTTTTTATATTTTTTATATCTCTGATATTTAAAGCAATATTTAGTTTATTTACTTATTTATTCATAAATACAACATTAGAGAGTTTAATATTTATTAAATATGAGCATAGCAAAAATTAACTTGTAATTTTAAATAATCCTAATTAATCTTTGTAAAAGATCAAATCAATATATATGAGGCAGAGTGAGTAAATTAATAATAATTGAAGAGGGGAATATTTTTTGAACCATACAAATCAACTATTTACAAAAGTAAGAAATGACGATGCTGGGTAAAGTACATATGTGCTGAGTAAGCTCAACGCAAGCAGAAACATCTAAACATATTTTGTCCATATTATGCTGCCACATAATCAACGATTAAAGCAAGAAAACAAGAATAAATAATTTCATATTGCAATTACTCAGTTTGTTATGGGAAATAACTCGAGTTTAGGGTGCTACTTTCTTTGTTTCATCGCAGAAAAACAAGCTATATGACCAATACCCAAAAAAAAAAAAAAAAGTCCCATAATATTAATCCCAAATCCATTTAATAGAAGAGAGAAGAATCAATCGACCAAATGTATGAATGTATTTTGTTTCATATATTATATATTTGAGTTGTGAGATGACACACCAAGAGACCCATTGGCCATTGCAGGAGATAGGTTCCAAATAACAATGTAATATTTTCCTAATTGAAGATTTAAATTTTATGTTTCATTTCGTCAAATCTTAGCATGCAATTTTTTTTCTGAAAATCTAACCCTAATAAAACAAAGATTGCAAGAGATCGATTATTTCAATGCAATGCATGTCTCAATCACTTTTAAATTATGTCCGAAAGACAGTGAAGTTTAAAATTTCAATAATATTAACTCCTACATTCAACAAAACGATTTTATATTTTCTATCTACCCAGCCATTGACATAGGGTAATCATGATCATTTTCTTTATCCACACTATTATGATCAGCTAGCATTTTATTTTATTGCATTTTACTATAATATTTCGTCTATATATATTGTTTTGGAGGTTTTATTTCAGGAGTAGGACTTTTTGATGGATCTAATTTGATAATTAATGAACGATTTGATTCTTCCACAACACAATTTAAGTTAATTTTATTAATATTGTTAGCACATAATTAAGCATGTGTTGATACACAATCAATGAATAGAACTCAACATTACCTTTTGTTTGTTTGTTTGTTTGGAGGTGGAAGACGGACCAAGCCTGCTTGGATAGTAATAGCACTCGATGGTTATTTGTAAGACATTGATTCTATAAGTTATTTGAGTATATAAATCAGTTGATCTTAAAGCTGGTTAATTAGGACATATATTATCTTATCATTTATATATATTTCAACTCGAATATTTGTACCATATTATATGCCATCTCAAAACGCGTGTCAATCAATTAGGATCTTTTATCTCTATTCAAAAATAAAAAAGGATCGCTTTGATTTGACGTAATTTTTACCAATATATCGAATATGAATGCAATCAGCAATCTCCAACTATAGAATCTCCTCCAAAAAAATAATAATCCTGTTATAATATGTATAATCCCGAGTATCTGCTCAGTTCCAATTTTTATTATAACAAATTAGTTTAGCAGTCATTGGATTAGTGAAAATTTTATCCTTAACATTATATATGCATGAAACTCCACCATTTTACCATCTGTCCAAAATATTAATGGGTACAGGTGGTCGTTGAACCAATTAAATTGGTGCCATGAATTGTGACTACCAAGTTATAGCTCTTCTGACTTTCAAACCTGTGGTAGAACCATTTAGATTTATTGGGGATACAAATTGGCAATATTTTTTAGGTTTCCTTAAAATATTAACGTCACTCCCAAAACAAGTCATTTCTGGAGTTCCTGGGCAAATATTCATTGCTTTTGTGCACAAGCATCAATTTCTTTTCTGGTAGAACCTTTTTTTTTTTTTTTTTAAATAGATAATTCGTGTAGACCTATTGCAAACAGGAAAAAAGAAGTGGTAAAACCATCTGCTTATTTTTTTTCCCCTTTCCCAATTGTCTATCAAACAGAGAAAAATTCGGTATCGAGAACCGAATTGAAGATTCAGGTGCAGCAACTTCCTCCTTGAGAAGCAGCACCATTTCTTCCGGCTGAAGGCCCTGGAATTCCTCCATATCCAATTTTGATTCCAAATGACTGCATCAAGAAACATACTTCATCACCAATCACGTATTGTAATGACTCAAACACTACTCAAGCAACCATTTATACTTATACCTCATTGGACACATCAAAGGCTCCATCCTGAATCTTCTGGTAAATCGTCGAGGCAGTCTGTATAAATGCCTGAAAAAAAAAAAAAAAAAAAAAGAGTATGGAAAGACACGAGTTTATGTACAGTTAATTTTATGCTTAGTTCATAGAGAAATTTACCTCCTCTACATTCTGAGCAGTTTTAGCAGATGCCTCCATGAATATCAAGCCATTCTCCTTAGCAAACTGCTCTCCTTCCTCGGTGCTTACTGCTCTTCTATGGGCCAGATCACACTTATTTCCTATTAACATTATGGTCATGTTTGCGTTTGCATGCTGCCTTGCATCCTCCAACCAACTCGCAAGGTGGTTGAAAGTTTCCCTCCTAAACAATAACATCCATCCAGTTTTCATTAGGTTAATATTGAAGTTGATAACTTCATATGGTTGCCAATATATCAAATAGTCTACATGCTAATAAAGCTTCTACATGCAGCAATATGTAATATAAACAGTGAATAGAAACGTCTGATTGTGCAGCAAAAAAAATTTGGATAAGCTCGTTTTTGCCTTGCAACGAGTACATAATCTACCACTGAATCACGTATGAATGTAAGTCACTAATTGGATAACTAATTCTCCTCATTCATCAGAGAGTCTGAGAAAGGTCTTGAACATAGTTTGTAAAAGTCATGTAATATGGGTCTTCAACACATAAATTTCTGAGCATGCAGTCAAATATTCAGATAATCTTATTGTGACAGGAGAGAGTGAAGCAGTAATTGAAAAATCTTATGCCTGTGTGTGTGATTTTCAAAGACTTGAAAAAAAAAATAACACCTTGTGATATCATAAACTAGCAGGGCCCCAGCAGCACCTCTGTAGTAAGACCTCGTAATTGACCTGAATGATTCTTGACCAGCCTGAAATGATAATGAAACACAAAGAATGAAATATGAGTCCAAGTACAGCACTGCTCTATCAGTTGTTTTAATCCATCAGTTTTAACTATTCCCAAATACAGGGCTTGTTCAAGATTTCTACAAAAGATAATAATTAGGAAAAAATGGCAACAGAAAAAATAAATGGGTAAGAGATAAACCGTATCCCAAATTTGTAGCTTTATTGGACTATTGTCGACTGTGATCATCCTGGCTCCAAATTCGACTCCAATGGTCAAATCATGCACGGGCTGAAAGCGTTTATCGGTGAATTGTAAAAGCAGACATGATTTCCCAACACCTACAGACATGATAACAACTCAGGAACAAAGAATTCTTCAATTGGCCCTTCACTAAAATAAAATAAAATCAACTGTGTGCATCTCTTTGCATATACAATAATGGCTAAGCCGCTTCAACATCTAATTGTGATGATACAAAACCAACAAATATTAGAATGATATGTTTCAATCTCTAAGACATTCCCACCAAATAAAACGACAACGTTCAAATATTCAATTTAGATTTCAGATTATAATACTGTTCCATGAAGGCTCTGTTACTTCTTAAACATAATTAAACAATTTCTTATTCGATACATCACATTGAATGTTTTAATGGAGCTCTAATAACAATCTTCAAACAGATGAAGCAGCAATTGCACAGTGGAAAAACCCCAACATAAACCCAGCAACAATCAATCAATATCAATAGATAAATTCGGAAAATTTGAAGTATTCAACAAGAATAAAAAAGAAAGGGAAGGCAATTACCGGTATCTCCGATTATAATGTACTTGAAGAGGTAAGCGTACGACATGGTCGGATCGAATAATACGAATTTCAGAAATTTACAGAAAATGATTGAATCGAAGAAGAATGTGGAGAGAATATAAATAAACCTCCTTCCCAAGAAAGAGAGATTGAAGAAGAAAGAAGGGGTTTTGATTTTTTAACGTGGGAAGAATGCTTGTGAGGTTTTGTTATTCTTCTGTGCGAAGTGACTACTTTTTTTTATGTATTATAATTCTTAATTATTAATAAATAAAATTCTACATAATTTAATTTAATTATTTTTATAAATATTTTCATTTTCTCACCAGGTTTGAACTTTGAAGTTCGATCAATCTTGGGGAAATGTCGATCCTTTCGAATATACCGAGACCATGAATAATGGGAAAATTTTGGGTGGGATAGTTTTTAATTCCGCAGGCCCAGGCCCATTGAAATAATTTTGTTAAATATAATGGATCGGATGTGTCACATAACATGGGCTCAAAACTGATAAAACTAGGCCCATTACATAGAGGCTAGCTTGTGTCATTGTGTGATCACTTATCTCCCCATACTCTTTTTTCGTCTAAACTCAGATTTGAGTCGAATCAACCATTTCTATGTAGATATTAGGTTTGTATTAACAAGTTTGACAATATTGAGATTATTACTGATAATTTAAATTTATGGAAATATGATAGATGTTGGAGGTGGATATCGAAAATGTTTTTAAGGAAATATTGTAAGAAACTTGTATAAATAAATTAATTTAAAACTTCAATAAAATATTATGTTTATAAGAAATATATAGATGATACACAATATAAAATCATATTATCATACAATATGAACTCAAAATTAATATTGACATGATACTAAAACGAGAGCCATGTGGGGACAATCCTAAATAACCATAGTGACTCTGTATCGTTAATCATTTAATTTCTATTTAAAAGTCATTTAAAATTTAAATTTTAAAATTTAAAGGTTATATATTTTCTGAATATTTTTTGATACTTGGCTCAATCTCTATTCTCTACCTAAATTAAGCCGTTTATATTAAAAGAAAATTTGGAAAACCCTTTACTGTCTACTGATATGATAATGAGAGATATATTCAAAAAAGTATGGAGACATTATAAACATATTATTCACTTTTAATATGTTGTGGGAATGCTACTAACAATAATTTGGAATTGTATATATAGCTATAATTTTGTCCGGATTTATTCATTTTATAATAATATCGTATAAAAAATCATTATTCAATTTGAATTTTTAGCTCTTTTTAATATTATAAATGGATTTTAAATGAGATAGTCTTACGAATGCAATTTATATATTAATTTATAAAAATAAATTTTATTTTTAAATAATAAAAATCCGAGGTAAGTATTGTTAGTTCATTTTATATGATTTTTTGTGCAACAAGTATAAGCAAAGAAGGGCATCTTCGACTCCACCCCACCCCCACGTGGAAGGGGCAAAAAAGGAAGGATTGAAAAGGACCATTAATAGAAACTGGAAAGGCCTCTCTTCTTCCTTTATTTACAATCCTTTCCTCTTTTTGCATCCTTTTCACTTACTAACACCGCACGCGTGGAACACTCCCCCCCCCCCCCCACCCACAAAAAAAAAACACTGATTTAATTCAATTTCATTTTGGTATTAGACTATTAATTCACTGATACCTAAAAATTGAACTAAGTTTACAATTTTACCATAATAGTTTCTAAAATACCTATATTTTCCCTTATCATTTAAGTTGCCCCCAATTAAATTATATGTTTTTGGGTAGTGACTAAGTCATAAAAGTGAAACACAATATTTAAAAAAAAAAAATTAAAAACTACAAACAAACACGGCGCAAACCGTTGGCTATTTGGTATTATGGCATAATGTTTTTATCTGATTTTATGTGGAGTTTGTTGAACCAAATTTGTTTTTTCTCTATAAATATAAAGTAGCTTTCATGATTATTTGATTGTTTAAGTTTTGGATTTATGTATGCAAGAACTAAAGAAACTAGAATAAATACTCAACACTGAATATACTTTTAACCAAAAACAATTGACTAGGCAGTGATCAATGTGTTTGGAATTCTATGTTTATTAATGTATGTAAATAAAAAGTGACAAGTACAAAATTTTGTTTTCAGTGATATATTCATTTAGTGTATTAATTTAAATGTCACTTGCAGATACCGTTCGAGTTAATAATGAATACAAGATTGTTATACGATAATTAAGAGAAGTTTGTATACCGAAAAAATAAGTATATTTTGACAAGATCCATTTCTTTTGCATATTTAATAATGTATTATACATTTAACTTAACTTATAAAATTAAACGCGAAACTCATACATTAAACACGAAACAACATTCATGTATATATACGAATAAGAAAATATTTCATTAGAAATAAAATTTATGAAAAATAATTTTATCCAAGGTTGATGATAGAAATTGGGATACTTTTTTTGATGTCCAAAATAGAGATTGATAATAATTATACGTTGCATGATTGCACGTGCAGCAGTCCACTCAATGAACAAATAAAAAAAAGCATGCTTACTTTTAAATAAATAAAAGAGCTAAGAATTTTAAATAAATAAAAAAGCAAATCAATATTGCGTCATTGTGCAGTCATCATTAAATAAAAGAAAAGCTAAGAACAGTTTGACTTGGATTATTTTAGAAGGTGGATTATTGAGATTAATGATGGGATTTGCAGCGCTAATGGAGTTCATGTTTAATCCTAATAATTCAAAGTAGCTCGACCTGGCATCCACCCTCCCCAAGGCCCAAACTAACATTGGACTATTTATTTATCTTAATTAATATTTTCTCCTAAATAATTATTGTTATTTATTAATATTATACCCAAAGAGAGTCGTTGATTGAGTGTTAATTACTATATTGTTAGCACAAACATTCCGTCCATATTATGTATGCTATACTTACAAATTATTTATTAACAACACTTGGACGTGTAAAAAGTATGTTCTTAGAAAGAAAAAATTTAAAAGAATTTCGATAATCTAATTATTTTAAACCAACACGTCACACATTCAATAATACTAACTAATACACAATCAAAGTGATAGCATCTAATCATCCCCACTCTCGATCTGAAAATTTGACGTATATAAAAACAGATTTTTATTAAATGGCCATGGTTTCATTTAAAAATATTTAAAAAAAGCATAATTGAAAGAAAAAATCATGACTTTTTTAAAAATTAAGTTTATTTTTATTTTTCGATAATTATGAAATAAATCATGATATTTATTCATTGTTGTAATTTAGACCACATTCATATTTTTTTATGATTAGAGTTTACATGTTCGACAAACATGCTACATCAAATGTTACGTTGGATGCCATATCATTCCCAACAAAAATAAATTTAAAGATCAAATTACAAATAAAATTACAACCTTTCAAAAGTTGTAATTTAATAATTCATTTTTGCAATTCAAATTCATTATTTGGTGTCTTAAGTTTATATGTCTATATTTAACAGACCACTCAAGTAGGGACTCAAGAGAGTGCACAAAATAGATAACTTTAATTAATTTGTGTTTTTAGGGATTATGTGTGAGTATTCTGTCTATATATAATACTTTTTTTGCTTATGTTTTTTTTTGGTTGAATAGAATTGATTATGAACTCTAATAACTGGAGTCGACTATTATTTTAGAATATACATGTAGTAATTGATGAATTCAGTTCTCTAGTCTTATGGAAGAAAATTTTCTTTTATAATTATGAAATTATATATTTATAAATATAACACAAATGTATGAATCCTAATTTTGTTAAAAAGTCAAATACACAAAAAAAAGAACAAGGTTACGATTTTTTTTAAAGGATGTAATATTGTGATTTATTTATTTTCAAATCAAAGAAAGATGTTTAAATTAAGATATACTCAAAACAACGTTGTTTTGATGTAGATAAATTATTTTTTAAAATTGTGTGGCTTATGTGATCTCTCATGTGAAAATTTATTTGGACACATAAATTTGGACATCAGAGAATAAATTTAAATTGCAGTAAATAATGAAAGTTGTGGCTTTTTTGGTAATCATATAAAATGTTAGGATTAAATTGTAATTTTTGAACAAATGATGATTTTATATTAAAATACGATCTTTAAATTTGTTTTTTATAGAAATGATGTGACATTCGATGTGGATTTTGATTATCGAAAAATATATATGTGGCCTAAATTAATGAATAAAAGTCATGAAGTTTTTTACAATTATAAAAAAATGAGGATAAATTTATAATTTTAGAAAAAAATCATAATATTTTTTTTAAATTACGACTAAAAAAAAAACAATATTTAATTATCATATTTGGAGATTTTGATTTGATCCCTTTAAAAAAAAATTGGAGATCCTCGAAAGGTGTAACAAAGGTAGAGGCAAAGAGTAGGAGGCAGGGTCAATACACAGGCTACTCTGTCCTACACTTCTTATCAACTCATTTTTCTTCACTCTATTTAATTTATTCCTCAACTGTAAAGCTGCTCTACACATGTGCAATGTTTCTTTAACTATATAACATCATTATTTTATTTTTTAAAACTTAATCAAAGGTCAAATAGGAAACTTAGTAAAATCTGCCCAACGTAGTGAGAGTTAATCTTCGGTTAGCATTAAATACCACAATTAATATAGAGGAAATTTTTCTACCCCACAATATAATTTTATTATTTTTTTTACCATAAAATTGTTGATTTATTGAAAATATTCCCACCCTCACATGTAAAATAGTAACTGAAAATGATCGAATAGTAACCAAAATAGAGGGTAAATTTTTCATTTTAGTTGATTTATGGTATATATATAATTGGTAGAAAAAAAAAATTTAAATTGGTCGTCAGACCCTTTTATATTTTAAGTTAATTTCATATTCATTTCGCTTGTATTTGATCATTGATATAAATGAATACGATTTCAACTTAAGCACGAATTTGATTATAGAACTCGTATTTAAGTTTGATTTAAAATCGATACATTTTATCTTTTAGTCAATTTTGATTCGAATTGATATATGAATAATTTATATGAAATAAATCCTTTTTTTTTTAATCATATGAAATAAAACCTTAAAATCCAAAAAACATGCTTACAGAAAATATAAAATGTTGAACATAACAAGTTATTAAATGTATAGTAGCAGATTCAACCTATGTTAAATTAGATTTGTGAGCATGTTGGAATAGATTCGTAAACTTATAAAATCAAATAATAATAAGTCTAAACTTAAACTCGAAAGTTACTTGAATAATTCGAAATGAAATTCGATTACCTTGTAATTGAGTTCAATTTTCAGTTTTTAAAGACAGTTTTAAAGTTTTCAAGAGTGTGTCATATCTTACATGCAATTGAATGTTATACATATTACACATATACGAATATACAGAGACTTTGGATTATTGTATTAGTTTCTTAAACCATGTAAAAAAAACTCTCAGAAAAAAAAAAGTGTTAGCTAGGAGGAGTCAAAGGTGCAAGAAGAAAACAGAAGATTGGTCCAACTGACACAAACCCGTGCTATCTCGAAATTTGTGTGGTTGCATGCATGGCATTTTTGGCATCACATAAGAAAGTACACTACTTAACACAGTTACTGCAACTCTGCGCAATTTATCTGTAATATTACGTATCTGCAAATTAATTAATTACATATTTTACATAACATATAGATTATTCTCTCCCACTCCAATTGCTTAATTTTATTTTTTTATAGATAAAATGTATTATTTCACATGTTGTAAGAACCAACTCAAACAAAAATGTCATTCATTAGATGGTAACATATTTAACATAGTATGTCCAACATAATAAATGATGAGATGTGCAAAGAGCATTAATTTAAATATATAGGCAATACATTTTTTTAATTCAAAATATCTCTTAAGAATGTTATTATAATATTTATAAGATATATTCAAAAATGTTTTGTTTTCAATTATCTAAGAATATATTTTTCTCAAATTATTCATTTATTTAAAATTATAATAAAAGTGACCATAAAAATTATATGAGCATATTAAACCAAAAAAATGGGGTTAACAACTACCCCAATGTTATTAATATTGTATCAAAATGTTGTGAAATACCACTAAATCAAATAATGAGATTTTTTAATCATATAATATATATATATATATATATATATATATATATTTTACTTTAATTTCTATCACATTTTTGTATAGTCAAAAATAGTCTTTGCTTACATGTGAAATAGTGCAAAAATGACTGATGAGATGATAAATTTATTTTATCACCATTAAATTTATAATTTATCAACAACGGTAAATTTATAATTTTTTATTTAATTTTATCCAAAAAGTATATTATTTATCTTGTATGTTTCAAAAGCAAATAATTAATTATATTAATTATGGTAGAAATGGAATCTATCTTCATTCTACCACAATTAATATAGTGGTATATTTGTTTTACCATACAAGAAAATTTATATGTTTTTATACCACAATCCAATAAAATGATAAATTTACTCTTATTAATTATACATAATGTAGTGATAATAAGAAAACTTTAATATCACACCAATCTTTTGTGCATTATTCTACATATGAGTGCAAGGACTATTTTGGACAATTTACCAAAATTGTAGAATTGAAGTAAGAGCGATAAGAAATCTTCTTTATTTGTTAGTAGTATTTGCAGACATTTGGCCAACTTTAAAATATGTTAATATTATTAAAAAAAAAAAATGATGTTTTCTATAAAATAATAAAAACCATATTAATTAGCGTTATTAACGTGGATATTTTTGAATCGCTTAGATTGAGCAACAAATTAGATAAAATTTGGAAATGGTCCCTCGAAAAGTTGGATTGAGTAATTGTTGTGTGAAACCCAAGAAAGAATATACTGCAAAAAGTGGAGCTTTGACCACTTTGCTTTGTTTTTTCATTCTTCTACGGTTCTACGTCCTAATCTTTTAAGCCAAGACCCAATGCCCAATCATGTCAACCATTACACCATTAACTTAATTATATGATCCCGCTATTATTATAAAGTATTTTCCCAAAAAAAAAAAAAAAGAATGATAAAGAGGTATTTATTACATAGTGGGGTTTGAAAAATGTTTTTAAGATAAAAGGGAAAAATAATTTCCCAACTCAACTCTTAAAACATATTTTCAGTTTTATCATTCCAACTATTTTTATTGATCACCATCCATTTTTACTTACTATTTAAGTGGAGGAATTTTTAAAAAAATTATTTTTTCATTTTGTGGTAGGATTAAATTAGCGTCCCTTAAAATTAAAGCAAATAAACAGATGGAATTATGAATAACTTGTTAGGTAAAACAAAAGGAATGGTTGTGAAAGAAGAAGCAACATGTTTACCCCAGCAGTGTGTTAAGCAGCAATCAAGCCGTCATACAAATCCCAGAAAACGTGCATTTATGTTGGTGCATCACCCTTAATAAATACAAAGGTGCGCATCACTACCTTCTATCCCTTTGATCCTACATTTATGATAAAATTAAGGGGAAATACATATTATGTTTGGATAAGAATTGAACTTCACGAGTTTTGAATATTTAAAGTTTTTTCTTCGTAATTGTAATTTCATTTGTGAAAATTGAATCATTATATATTTTATTACATAAAATTTGGCCCCAGTGTATCTTATTATGACCTATAAAACGAGTTAAGGACCAAAGTTTAGTGAAAATTAACTTGTAATAACTATATATATATATATTATAAAAACTGGACTAAATTAATAAAATTAGCGGGAAAACGTTTTTCACAAAACAATGTTATTTTTCATAAATCAATATTCAATCTTTTTTTGAATAAATCGGTTCCACTACCAGGTTGCATGATAGCTAATATTGACAAATTGGTCGAGTAGATTCACAAATTTTTAGTACAAATTAAAATTATTAATAATTGCAAACTAATTAAGGTTTAGTCCATGTTGAAATTCAATTTCATTAAATTTTATATTTTCTTGTTCAACCGAGCCAAAAGAAATATACAATTATCTGTTTCGACAGTTTCATTCGATTAACCATAATTATAAGAAAATATTTTGATAGCGCTTTCGGAAAAGTTGTACACTTTCCACAGTCAAAGAATGCTGCAGCAGTTTGCCACTGGTATCTCGTGTCCACTAAGAGTGGAGAAATTTCATAATTTAACATTATGACTATATATATAATTAACATAAATTGATCCAAAATAAAAAAAGGATAAAAATTTACTTCATATATAATAGAATAGGGTTGTTATGTGTGAGGTTGTTCATTTTAACTTTATGAGAATAACGTTTTTCAGATGCAGAAGTCATCAATGATAATTACCTTAAGATATACTGAATATGTCAAATTAAATAACTATTTTTAACCAAATAATACCGACAAGTTAATCACACAGATATATTATAATAACATTAGGTCATCAGAGACCTGAGATTGCAATTCGCCACAAGGGTCGCTAGATTACAAACGTACATATATAAAGGTGCATTATCATATATTTTTGTTATTTGTTTAACATGATGTGGTTTCCCTAAGAAAGTACATAAAAGTATGCATTTGAAAAAGACATCCAAGACAAGAATTTGCATTTTTCATTCTTTGTAAAATAAAATAAAATAATAATGTAGTATATAATATAATATTTAGAGTATGGTTTTATAAGACAATTTCATAGATCTGATTCACGAGACAAGTTAATCTACAACATATAACCTAAAAAATAGAATAAGTTTGGGCTATGAATATGATCCCATGGTCTCATATAAAATTTTGTGTAATATTTAATATTAGATTTAAATGTTTATATCTAAAATGTTCTTAATACATAACAAAGATTTTTTAATTGAAAAAAAGTACAGGCTTTTGTATTTAATTTGTATCACATATTGCACTTGTTTTTAGCTATGCTAACTCTTCATGGAATTTTTTTACAATCATTAAATAATAGATCTTACCTCCATAGAATTTTAGTATAAATGTGAATATGCCTTTTATTTTGGTAAGATAGTTTTCATCACTGAATCAAAATATAAAATAGAACGAATTTATTTAACATAATTAAATAATTTAAGGTCTAATAAAATAAGAAATAAGACGAATTGCATACCTAATTTGGAAGCAGATTAAATGAATCATAGAGTAATTAAGATAGAGAAAATAGTGAAGAGATTCGTAAATATGTGGGAAACAAAGTAAGCAGTGATAATGGAATACTGGAAGTGAGGGCACATAATGTCTTGTAATAATAAGCATTGATTTGATAGTGGAGTTCAAGTATAGAGACAATGTGCGTTGGTTAAGTTGATATTTCATGAATGCTACTCATAATTATATAGTGGCTAAATTTGACCACCATCTCTATCTACACTTTTTATCGTGCATGCATGCCCAAACTCATCAATTCTCTAACCAATATATACATACATATATGTAGTTCAACTTGTAGAAGTGGCATAGTTTGAAGGGACTCCATGATAGAGTAATTCGTTAGTGGGCCCTGTAGCATGAATTGGATCATCTATTCAATTTGGTATTTCAAATTTTGTTTTTATACTTGATGTATGGTGATTATTTTGGAATATCAATAAAACACTAAAGTAAAATAAAAAATCTTATTAGCCAATAGTACTGCTATATATTGATTCTCGATGAAAGTTACAAAATTTTAGTAGGATAAATGGTAACAATATTATTGCTATGTTATTAACACCAATATAATCAATCAATGGAGGTGCTTTGACATTAAAAACAATTCAGAAATGAAATGAGAATATTTTAATTGGTAGCAAAAAATCACAAGAAAAAACAAAAATCGTCGTGAATTTTCTAAATAATTGTCATAAAAATGTTTGCAGTGAAATTTTCTCCATTTTATTGCCAAATTAGCGATGGGAGTGTAAACTTTCATAGCAAAAAAAGTGGCTAAATTTTAAATTTTGGTAAATTTCGTGGTGAAATTACAACTTAGCGATGACTTGTACAGTTTCGTTGTAAACTGAAAAGGACACGTCTGTGAAATCAGAAAAACGAAGATCATTTATCATGAATCTCAAAGCATTTAAAACCTGAATTCCGGTTACTATAATTATAATAATATTGTAGCATTCCAGTATTCTTCAACCGACTTAATTTGAGTTAATGCTATAAATTAAAGATAGATAATTTTTCATCTACAACACTCTATTGCCTGTTGTTCCTAGATCCTAGGCTAGGTTGATCCATTCTCATAGTACTGATTAGTACTATAATTTCACCGACTGTAATAACCTGTAAAAAAGACTGCTATCTGTCCCACGGGAACCAGATGGGTGAAAATTATCACCTAACATATATAATCCAAACTCTAATATTTGAATTATTAAAGAAAAAAAAAGTCTGTTGTATATCTTTCTAGCATATATCCATCCTCTCTTTTTCTCTCTCTCTCTCTCACTCTATATATAGCCAGTCAAACTCAAAGCTTCTCAAACATTTGTTGCCACAACAAGAAAAAAGAAAGAAAGTCGTTAATTTCCTTGCAAATTAATTTGAGATTTGCAACAGACAATCAAGATATGTTGATTGTAATAGATGGAGGGTTTTGGATTGTGAACGTTGTATTAGGTTTGTTATTGGGATTGATTTTGTACCATTTTTATCCTTTGTTGTTCTTAAAAAGTAGCAGTGTTCCAAATGGGTCGTTTGGGTGGCCGTTTCTTGGTGAGACCCTTTCTTTCTTGAAGCCTCATTCTTCCACTTCTGCTGGTGCTTTTTTGCAATACCATTGTTCTAGGTGAGTTATTTAATTTTTACATGTTCTCACATCATGATGTTTAATCTTTCTCTGTCTGTGTGTGTTCATAATTAAAGCTGCCATCTCTTACTTTTGTGTGTATGTATTTAATACATATACATACATTAATGCATCATACATGTGTGTGTGTGTGAATAGAATAGGATTGTCCATGCTACCAAACATGTATACACGCCTACTGTGTGTGTGTGATTGAAAAGAGATGAATGGGTTATTGTAATTACAGGTATGGGAAAGTGTTCAAATCCCATTTGTTCTTCTCTCCAACGGTGGTTTCATGCGATCAGGACCTGAATTATTACATACTACAAAACGAGGATAGATTGTTTCAGAGCAGCTATCCTAAACCTATCCACGAAATCCTGGGCAAGAATTCAATGCTGGTGGTGGTCGGGGACACCCACAAGCGCCTCAGAAACGTCGCCGTTTCACTCGTCACCACCATCAAATCCAAACCCGATTTCTTGAACGAAATCGAAACCACTGCCATTCAGATTCTTGATTCTTGGAAAGATAAGAACCAAGTCATCTTCTGTCAAGAAGCTAGAATGGTATATTTAATGCATATAGGACTATAATTAATGTGACCATCCCAGACACGTATAGAGTTAATTTTTGTGTGTTTTTTTGTTTTGGTTACAGTACACATTCAATGTAATAGTGAAGCAGGTGCTGGGTTTAACACCAGATGAGCCACAGACAAAGGAAATTCTTGGAGATTTTCTAAAATTCATGAGAGGGTTGATTTCTATACCTATCTACATTCCTGGGACTCCATTTGCAAGAGCTGTTCAGGTTCTCCACACCCTCTACTATATTTCATTTTAATTCCAAGAAAAAGAAAAAAAAAAAAGGAAAGGTTAAGGATTTATAAGTAATATAGATTTAGATTTTGCTGAAATTAATAATTGATCGAGGGCATGGAAGGAATATTTTGTTGCAAAAAAAGAGAAGGAAAAAAGTAGGCATGTGCTGAGCCTTTTTGCGATGATATCTTTACAGGCTAGAATTAGAATATCTTCAAGTGTCAAAGCAATCATAGAGGAAAGAAGGAGAAATGGTTGCAAAAAGAGTGATTTTCTTGAGATACTACTAAGAGTTGATACCTTATCCGAAGATGAAAAAGTTAGTTTCGTGTTGGATTCTCTACTTGGTGGTTATGAAACTACCTCTCTTCTTATGTCTATGCTCGTCTTTTTTCTTCATCAATCCCCCACTGCTATTCAACAATTAAAGGTAATGATTTTAAATTATACAGTTTCATCACGTTTGTTAAATGCTTGATTAGTGACTGTTGGATATTATTTAGGGAAAAACAGGATATATAGCTTATAATCAAGTTTACGTTTTGTTTTGTCTTTTTTTTTTAAATCTTGCAATTTGTTAACCTGCCTATTTCGTTGCTGTAGGTAGAGCACCAGAGAATAAGAAGCATGAAGAAAAAAGATGAATTTCTGAACTGGGAAGACTACAAAGTAATGGAATTTACACAAAATGTGAGAGGCCTACAATTTATTTTGTTCATTTCTATTGCCTATCATGATATAATCAAAAATTGCAATTTACCTTGTTTGCTTTCTGGCATCAATTTTACTTTTTTTTTTTTTTTTTTTTCAATTTTCATTTTATTTGTTTGAATTTTTTATTTTTGCCTATATGGATGATGTCAGAATTGCCGACCTAAAATTTTCAATTACACTATTCACGTAGGTAGAAACTGACATTCCAAGCAAAATTAGATCAATACTTAAAATTTTGATTGTTAGAGCAAATTTTGAAAAAAAATTAGTAATAAAAAGTGGACAAAACTAAAGTTACAAAGACAAAAAATGATATTTTTCCAATATAACCCTTCATGGATAAGGAGCTTTATGCATCTACCTAATTTTTTAGTCATTTCAAATCTAGGTGTTGTTAAATAAAATAAGAGACTAGAAAACGCTTTTCTTTTCTTTTTTTTCGCACTTTGCAACAGTTCTAATAAACATTAATTTCATAGTAGAATTTACTTTTTTGACTGTGGAACTGCAATAATTGTGTCATTAATATTAATACCTCTGTGGACCTTTCTAAGACAGGTCATAAGTGAAGCTCTGAGATTTGGAAACATTGTTAAATTTGTCCACCGAAAGGCAATCAAAGATGTCAAATTTAGAGGTATATATTAATCTAAGTGACGGCCCAAAACCAATATTTATTTGCATTTATTTAACCACAAAAAAAAGGGTTTGTTTTTTTTTTTTTTTTTTCCCTTTTGCCCAATCAATTATACATGCATGGTCCTTTTCATGTAGTGGTGACACATTTACACTTTTCTTATCTGTATGGCTAATCTGATCATATGTATTACCTTTGGACCAGATTACATAATTCCAGCAGGTTGGAATGTCCTACCTGTTTTCTCTGCAGTTCATCTAGATCCTTCTCTCCATGCTGATTCTCTCCACTTTAATCCTTGGAGATGGCAGGTACTTTTCCAATAATCTTTTACTGTTTCTTTTAAATTTGAGGAAATTATAATTTATTTGATAAGGACAGAACTGGCTTAGAGTGTATCCAAGTGGAGTTTGTTGTAAACGAATTAATGATACACTTACAAGTGAGGACATTAAATATTGTATTATAAGATATTATATGATATGATGGTATGTGGTACTGGAAAATGATTATTTACATGTAATATACAGACAGAAGATCAAGCATGCAAGAAGTTTACTCCATTTGGTGGAGGGTCCAGATGCTGCCCAGGTTTTGAACTGGCAAAAGTTGAGGTTGCCTTTTTCCTCCACCATCTCATTCTTAATTATAGGTAATGCCTTTTCCTTTAAGTCCATCAATTTTCTAGTTTTATATGTTTGTGTTGGATTATAATTACTAAAACTAAGATCTGTATATGAGATTAAAACACGATAATAATATAATATTTCGATTGGAAAAGAGCTAGATTTTCACTATTTATGGTCCTTGGCAATTACTTCTATAGGAATTTTAAAGCACTCCCTCACATTTTTGTACTTGTATTTAAGTCATTTCTACGTTCTTCTTTGGTCACTCCTAGAGGTTAGTAAAAAATTGTAGGCTCAATTTCAAGATACTTCCTTCTACAGCTATTACAATATTTTTACTCTGGTAAATATAGTGTCTTATGAATTTGTTCACTCAATTGTTATTGGTAATTACTGACCCTAACAACATTAATATTGTACTATTCGAACACAAACTTGATATAATTAAAACTAATTAGGACGATAATATTACTTTTTCTCGTTTGCAGATGGGAAATCGAAGATGGCGAACAACCTATTGCCTATCCATATGTAGAGTTTCAAAGAGGACTAAAGATGAAAGTGCATTCCTTGTGCAGCTGATCAAGATCTGTAGTTATATATATATATATATATATATATATATCTATATATATTTTAGGATGTGTTGAAATTCTCATTTCTTGTATACCCGAGTCATAGTCCTTAATACTTTTTAATGCAATGATCAAATGAGTTCAAACGAGTTAGATGTGATTAGGGATGGATCCAGAATCTTTTAAAAACGAGAACACAACCAAATACAAAATATAAACAACATCAAAAGTAATTATTGATTATAAAGAATGGGTCACGTGCAGCATAGTGGGGGGTTGTCTCCCTCTCATTGGATGTGATCCTAGATTTTGCTAGTACATAGAAAACAACCAAAGGGTTGTGATTAAAGTTGTGTTAGGTACAATAATTTCGTGAGTATGAAGTTGTCCTTTTTCCTTTAATCGTCTTCCCTCTTTATTGTTGTTGCTTTCGATTTACTGTCTTTTATCTCGTAGTTTATTATATAAGTGTAAACACTACATATGCTATAGGTTTTTTAATTTTTTTTTATTTTTTTGGACTTTACTAATGAATTAGATAATGAGATGATGCATAGTACCATTCAAAATTAAAATTCATTTAAAAAATAATTGAAACACAACATGAATAACAGAGAGAGAGAGATTTGCAACTGCTTTTGTTGTTGTAACTGAGATATGGCTAAAGCCCAATTTATATACTGATAATTCTATACATTTGAAGTGTATTGGATTAGGCCCCTTTATATACTCGATTCTATGGATAAAATATAGCCCATGGGCTCCTAAGATTAATTGCAGACTTTTCTTAATTCCTATAAGCCCAGTTAGTTCTCCAGAGGCTTAGCAGGAAAATAAATTGATGCAGATATTATTATCACATGATGCTGCAATTTGGCTCCCTTTCTTCACAATAACTGTAACAGGGAACACCATAAAACGGTGGCGCCAGCGCAACCGCCTCCGGCTCCGGCTCCGGCGGCGGCTTTTCTTTTTCCTTGACCTCGCCCACACTCACAAGCTGTGCATGCGCCACCTTCTTCCTCAGCCGCCGAGTTAGCAGTACCGAGTCGATCCCGATTCCGACCACCTCCACCTGATTCTTTTCTTCCCCTGTTAGCGCCACCGATTGAACACCTGCAACAAATAATATATGCACGCATACTCTTTCCTATTTAAACTAAAGAACGGTTTAATATTTACGATTATGTGACTAAAATTACAAGGATACCCATTCCATTGAAATAAATTCTATTTTTCAAATAAATAATTTATGTACGTACCTGGTACACAGACAGCAATTTTCATGGCTTTGCGGCGGCATTTATCGCTGTTCATTAACACCATAATCACAATCTTTTGCTGCAAACACCAATCAACGCATCAAAGTTAATTATTATTTGCGTAAGAAGTTAAAAAGGAAGACTCTATGTTTACAGCAATTTACCGTCATTTGTTGGTTTGATGATTGAAATTCGTGCAGTATAAAAATTGCGTCAAGGGGGAGAGAGAAAGCGATGAGAGTTTTCTGAGTGTTGGATAAGTGAGTATGTAGAACCAGAGACAGAGCTACATGGGGACATGGGTCACTGGTCCTTCAAATTTTAATTTTTTTCCAGGGTATAACGATAAATTTATATTTATTAATTAAAAAAAAATAGACCATTTACTCAAATTTGATAAATATATCAAAAATATATCTAAATTTATCTCATCCATCATCTAATATCTACTCAAATTCAATAAATATATCAAAATAAATCTCATTCACAATCCAACAATTTCATTCACTCCCAACTATCTACACATATTAATATACACATATTACCACAACTCATTCAATCTCCGCTACCTATTTAAATTGAGTTTTTTTATTATAGTTACGTCAATATTTTGAGTTTATCAAAATTAGTACTAATTTTTTATTTTATTTTTAACATTTATTTAAATTATTTTATTTTACAATATTTTTAATTGGCCCTCTTTAAAAATCCTCAATTCGTCACTGTGGAGAACAGTGGAAGATTTATTTATGCATCTCATTAAAATATGTGTAAATTATTTCTATTCTGAACTTCTTTCGTTTTTAGTCCCAAAACCTTTTCATTTTTATCAGTTTAATCCCAATTGATTATTTACGAATTTAATCCCATAGGTAAAAGAAGATTCACCAAATAAAATCTAACAATTACATGCATTGTAATTATTTAAAAAATATATTATTTAATATAATTATATTTATATTTGATACTTTTTTGGGATTTTTAATTTTAATATGTTTAGGCAATTCTTATCTTTATTTCTAAAATTATTGGACTAAAATTGCAACTTTTCAATAGTTTGTGACTAAATTAGTCACAAGAAAGAAAATCAGAAATAAATATGAACCTTGAAAGTAAAAATGGTTTGCTGTTCTTACGAGAACATGGTGAAATTTCCCTTTTATACAAAAATATCAACCTTTACATATAAAGGAGGGTCTAAATTATTGATTTATTTTATTAATATACACATATCAATTATACTTGGTGCATTATGGATCGAGCCTATATTGGGAGATTTTTGTTTGGGCGAGTAGTTAAACAATTAGATTGTTTCGATCTATATTTATGATTTGGCAAATTAGGTAGTAAAAAAATACGAAAAAATTTTCATGTGCGAAAAATAACAATTATGTAAGCATGAGTTGACTGCAATCATAAAATTGGTTGGAAAATACAAATTTTGAGAAAACAAATTAAAATTGAATAAAGATTTCAATTACATAATTAAAATTGATAATTAAAAATAAATGGGATGAAAATAGAACACCGTTTTTAGGACATAATCAAAAATAAATCTTTTCTAAGGGTGGACTGATCCATCAAACAAAAGATAAGATTTGATGGCAACATCAAAAAAGTACATAATATATATGGAAAGAAAAAGGTTAAAATCATTTTGTACATCTTAAGACAAATATTTGAGTTGTATTTTTTTTTTTTTACACTTTCTATCCTATATATTTTGAATTTTAGATTTCTTTCAAATTTGATTGATTAGTTAATCACACATTCTTTGGCATTCATTCGTAAGGGAAAGTTAAGAAAAAAAAAATTGGACCCTTCAAGTATCCTCTTACATGGAGAAATGGTAGGAAGAGAAAGACATATACCTTTTATATATATATATATATTGTCACGCTCCATTTTCAATAAAAAGTTAAATGTGAATAATTTTTTTTTTCTTAAAACAAAACAGAGTACAAACGCAGCCTTATATATGGCGTCCAGCAAAATTACTAAACTGTTGAAATTTTAAAACAATCAAAATTTAAAATATAATTATAGAAAATACATGGATTTTTCTCATTGTAGCGAAAAATGTTCTTATTTAGATCAAAACACATACACATTGCTTCGTACATAACTAGGGTTTCAGAAATACCAAACATCCATATACATTAATATTTACATACAAAATAACAGACATTTCGGTTCACCCTTCCTTGCACTCAGTGTTTTCTGTAAAATAAAAGTATAGAATGGGTAAGTGTCAAAAGAACACTTAGTGGGGAGGGAAAATTTGTATATATAAAAAAAAACACATAATATTGCTTGCATACTATACATATAATACACGTTGTAGACTCCCGAAGAGTCCCAATGGCAACTGTGGATATGTTTCCAAAGAATACCTATCAGGGCCCCAAGCCGACCCGATTTGGGCTATTACACCCCTTTGTGTTGAGAATTCTAAATAATATCTCATTTTTATGGGTTTCCAACAAGGAATACCCTACTTGGCGTGATGGCGCATGCGCAGTTAAATTGTCACATAATAGTTCTCACATAGCACATAAATGCACATTGGTCACGTTCACGTTGGCCACATAATTCATATAACACATAGGTAAAGAAAATCCTTTTAGCGGGTATTATCCCGACTTATCATTTTTTTAAACCGTTGCATTTGTGTCACTTGAAATCATTAGCTCTCAAAATCATATAATTTACTCGAATAATGTTCACGTAGTGATAACAGTTCAATTGAAAACATCACATAATGACGGAATTTAGATCACGTAGTCACATTATTTTTCATAAAACTGTACGATTTTTAAAATATGAAAGGATTTTACCCCCCACCTTGGATTTCTCACAAGGTCCTGCAAAAGCTTTCGGTAGTAGGTTTATTTTTGTCCCCCACATGAACTTCCTACAGAGTATGAAAATATGACTTATTCTCTGACTTAAACATCTTAAAATCTATAAAATCTGTAAATAAATAAACTCTCGAGAAAGAATCGATAGCCGGGGTTTCTAAATTTAGGATTTATTAAGAATTATCTTAGAATTTTCTTGCTTAAAGGGTTCGTTCGTCATGTCCTATATCATTTTGAGGTCGAACTATCGTTTTATAATATCGTAGGATATAAAATACAAAATTATCAAATTCTAGGGTCAAAATATAATTTCTACAAGTTTTAGGGGTCATTTTGTCATTTTATCAAAGTTTAGGGGTGATTTTGTAATTTTTATAAAGATTAGGGTCCATGTTGTAATTTTTAGAAATTTTGGGGACTATTCTGTAATTTCAGCAAGTTTTGGGGTCAATCTGTTAGTGTTCAAAAGTTTAGGAACTAAACCGTGAATATCCAATAGTTTAGGGACTTAATTGTTAATTATCCTAAACTTGGGATTGACAATTAGGTCCCTAGGGTTAGTCAAATTCTCAAATTTCACCCCAAACCCCAAATCTCCTCCCCTGCCCTTCCCCCGTCGCCCCACCTACCCTCCGCCGCCCGCTGCCGTCGCGCCACCTCCACTGCAGGCGACCAATGTCGCCGGCGACCACGCACACCACCCACACGCTTCACGCACTCAACACACATATATATATATACACGATTCCATACATATATATATAACCTCCAGCTTCGCCGCCGCTTGCTGCGGCGGCTCCCCCTTCAACCACGCCGGCGCAAGCCCGACGCCGGCTCCTCCTCACCAACCCAATCCATTCCCACACCAAAACAACACACAACCAATTACATATATATATATATACACTTTCCAGCACAGCCGTCGCTAGCTGCGGTGGCCTTTAACAAATCCTCGTCGGCGCTACAAGTGTCAACCACCCCACCGTACACACATCACTCATCGGCGCAACCGAGCGCCGGCACACACACAACAGCAGCACCGGCAGCAGATGGAGGGAATAAGACGACCGATTCTAGCTTAGAACTCAAAACCATATAAAGCTTGACAAGAATTACAAATTAAACGGAGCAAAATAAATAAATCTTGCTGGAAACTTACCGACGGAGAGAAAGATGGCTGCTGTGATGGCTGAGAAGGAGGGAGGCGGTGGAACTGGTTATAATTTTTGAAGGAGAAGAAATAAAATGGAAAGGGTGAAGAAGGGTTTAGTTGTCTTGATATCTATTTGCTCCCTTTATCAGAGATCATATTAATCAATCACCTAAGCTAAACTATAGACTAGACTATGTGTCCAATTTTGATGGTGTGTAGGAGGAAAAGAGTCAACATTTCTTATCCTAGCTAAACAAACAAAATAGATAATTAGAAAACTATTATTAATTTATATGGGTATTACATATATATATATATATATTTCTATATTGAGTAGTAACGAAAAATCCAATGAAATTGATTTAAATTGTATGGAATCATTCACTTTTATGAAACTATAGAATATATCCATATATATAATTGATTTGTGTAAAAAAAAACCATTTAGTTTATATGTACATTATTTTTTATTATAATAAGAAAGCATTCTTAGTTCAGTTCGGTAGAATGTGGGTCTCCAACACCTGATGCGTAAGTTCAAATCCTATTGAGCGTGATTTTTTCTTTATGGATCGAATTAGACTGAAATAGATTCAACAGTCACTTGCACAACAATTAAAATTTGATCTCTTTGAGCAGCGACTTGTACAACAATTAAAACTTGACCTCAAAAGGAAGAAATCAATCAAAAAAAGAAATGTTAATTTAATTAATCAAATGTCCAGCTGATCAGCATGCCTGTATTATAAATATGCAGTTACGAATAATCCAGCCAAAGTAATAGAAATTAGACCTAACACAATTCCAAATAAAAAAACTTCAATCATTTCAATTTTTTAAAAAGGAGAAAAAAAAAAGAGAGGTTATATTTATACCTAAATATTGATCCAAATTGACACGAATCTTAATGACCAAAAATAAACAATTGACGTGGATAAGTAACTCTAGAATACCCGAAATTTCAGAGAAGGATATTATTTACATGTTTTTCCTAAAATAGAATAGAATGTTTAGTGTATATATATATATATATATATATATATATATATATATATATATACTTGTAGAATCAAACTTTGCCAAAGTTGCTACTTCTAATTAGTTCTGGTTTGGTTGTGATTCTTAATTTTCAATAAATTAAATTGAATGAAAAACTCAATTGTAATTATATAGATTTTCTATTGGGAGTGTGTATATATATTGATAATTTTAGCTATTTATTTAATGTTTACTTGACAAACTATGAAATTAATAGTATATAAATACCGGTATATATTTTATTATTAAACTCTTAAACCTATTTTATTTTTAGTAATGGAACCAAATATAGAACCAAAATATCAATAATATAGGTTATTCCAATTCTGGTTGACTCAATTTTCCATGTGGAGTGTAACTAATGACAAAATATCAAATGTTGTATGTATTTCTTTGCCCCGGCGTTCGGGGCAAGTTTTATTTATTTATTTTTGCCGTGGTCTAAGGGTTATAAAAAATAAAAAATAAAAAATATTATAAAAATATTTCACCTTTTTTTTTTAAACATGTATAATGATTAAAATTTTCAAAAACAATATCTTATTCATTTTACTTTTGAAGTTATTATGAAAAAATCAAAAAAACATAACCTTTGCAATTCTATAGTAATAAAATTACTTAATAATTTAAGGATCTGACATTTTAGAACTTTAATTTTTTGGATTGATAATTTAAAACTTTAACCTTTCGAACTTCGTGAATTTTGTCCAATTTAAATTCGAAATTCGAATTACGTTCAAATTGTATGCGAATTGCATGTGAAATAGTGAATTTGAAATTTCCAGACTAATTTTGATAACATGTAGTTTATTTATTGCGGTTGGCATTTATAATTTCAAAATCTTCTCCTCCACATTGATTAAGAAAAATAGGTGGAAATATTCTCCTAAAATCCAAAAATTAAAATCAATTAAATAAATAAAAAGAAAACAAAATGGAGGCCGCATCTTCTCCTCTCACCCCAGTATTCAACCGCCGCCTCATCCAAGAGTGCATCTCCATCGGCATTGACTGAATACCTACCCCCAAATTTCCCCTCCAAACCTCTCTTCTCCTCAAGCCCACTCGACACGTCAATAGACACGACACCAATGTCTTGCATGCCGTCTCAAAACTTGATGAACTCACCGTCGAGAACGATAAGAACCACCGCTCCATGGCACCTGAGGCCGACTTCGGATGGAGCTGGGGCGGAAATCACTACAGATTTTCGACAAAGTGTGGCCGAAATTCTCAAGGTTAGGGCAGATTTTGAAGACCACGAGGAGGGACGAGGATGATGTGGTGCTCACTTGCAATTTTAGTCTAATTAAACGATTCAGGTTGAAATTAGACACAGTTTATGAAGTTCGAAAAGTTATTGTCCTAAATTATAAGTTCGAAAATTTAAAATTCGAAATTACCGGATCCTCTAATTTATTGGACAATTTTAGTAATTAACTCTAGGTAATTAATCTATTTGATTTTGACATAATTTGGTGAATAAATAAAATTGCAATATCTATCATCAATTTATACATACATGCATGAGTATGTTCGTATTATATATTATGTATTGTACTATAATCCTGCTATCCTATCTATCGTGATGAGTATATTAATATTAACCTATAGTTGATGTGTCAGCATACATATAAATTTCATTTTTTATATAATTAGACAATGAGATCATTACATGTGATCGGTAGATATATTAACATTTTTTTCTATTTTACCAAGTATAACATGAATTATAACATTTAAAATATTTATTAAGTTGATTTCCCGAGGTTGTCTTAATATGTTAGTCTCCTCCTTTAAAAATTTAGATATAGAAATCATTTAATACAAAATAACACTTGAGTTGTATATTCAGAGAAAAGTCAAATTTAAGACTTTATTTAAGTTGGGATTTATCATTAAAAAAAAGGGTACAAGTCCGGCAAGATGTTCTTCTTCATCATCATCACGTGTCTTTATTGGGACCAAGATCCAAAATCTGAGCAAAGCCTACATTTCGCCTAATCAAGTTGGTGAGACAGACGGCATCGACGCCAACCCCGGTGACCACCAGTTGACTTTTCTCCGCCACAAACGCCACTGATGTAACCCCTACAATTTCATTTTAAGTACATATATATTTAAATTAAATATCTGCATTTCTTCATATTAATAACCTGACAAATTAAATCAAACATTCTTAAGTAGCAAATTAACATGCATGGTGTATGTTGTTAGTGAATAAATAAATTACCTGTGCAACCTACTGCAATCTTCATAGCTTTTTTCCTTAACTTGGTAGTAGATATTCTTTTCTTCCATATTATCTCATAAGGCATTATTTGCTTCAACACAAGTATTACAACCTTTATTGCCTTAGGCAGACACCTCTCCCCATCCATACACACATTAATAACGATCTTTTCCTGCAGAAAAAAAAAAAAAGGTGGGGTTATTTACAAATCAACAAACATTAATTTTTGAAACATAAAATTAACACAAATTAATATTTTCAACTGTACCTCGCTCATATCTAAGCAATTGAAGTTTCCTTGTAGAAATATTCCTTTAAGAATATGAAAGAATAAAGAGAAGGATACATTCTATTTATAAATCATATATCTGTCATAATATTGATATTCTGTCTCTTATTTTATTTGTTTTATAATTTATTTCACCGTATTAATTAAAAAAAAATGATAAGTCGAAGTATTGACTTTACCTTTATCTGTATTCTCTATCTAGAAAATTACATAAACAAATTATTGCATTGACTGGTGAAGTCCCAAAACTAATTTAGCAAAATTCATATTGCAGTGTAAGGTTAGGATTGGATGAAAAGATTTGAAACCAGTGAATTTCAAATTTATTTAAAGTAAAATCAATATCAAATGTACCTAAATCACTAATTAATAAAAATATTATATAGTTGAAAATGATCAAATTGTGTTTCAAACACATTCTATATACAAATATTTTCATCAGTGAGCATTATATTATTAAAATATCTGCAAAGTCTTCCATCAAAATTAATACAACCTATATATATTCGTTTTCCTATTCAGAATTACTTGGACCACACACAACTAAAAGAATTGACAAGCAAGAATAGTCAATAAAAAGATATCATCATCACTAAAACAAATTAAACAATGACTTTAAGTCGTCGGAGGTCCAAACAAGAATAAAAAGATATCATTATCAATAAAAAAAACAATGACTTTGAGTTGTCGGAGGTCCAAACAAGAATAAAAGATATCATCATCAATAAAAAAAACAATGATTTTGAGTCGTCGGAGGTCCAAATAAGAATAAAAAGATGGGTTGAACTAAAGACACCCCATGATGTTCTAAGGGTACCTCATTTTAATGTAAAATTTTTAGAACATTTACACTAAAATGAGGTGGTCTTAGAACGTTATGGGGTGCCTTTAGACCCACCCTAAAAAGATATCATCATCACTAAAAAAAAATAGTGACTTTGAGTCGTCGTACCACACGTGCAACAAAGAAATATGGATGAGAAATTAATTGGAGTTTGCAAACTGTGAAATAGGAAGTATAGGTGCAAACTCAAAAAAGATAAAAGACACTAGCTTGACTGTAGGTTGTAAAAATATTAAAAATATAAATATCTTGAAAAAGTAACCAATTTATCGATTAGAGATTGAAAATTAAAAAGCACATGGACGGTATTTTACAATGGAGAAAAATAAAAATAAACTGCAATATTAAAAAAAAAAGCCTATATTATAGATTGAAATTGAATTAAAATATTTTGTGAATTGTGATGTTGAATATGGCAATTGGAAAAAGAGAGAACCATAGAAGAAAATAATAGTCGAAATATCGCGAGAGGGCCGAAATTATAATATCCCACAGTTTTATTTATGTAAAAATATCGCTATATTTCGTAGAAATATCACTGATTTATCGTTTTCGACGATATTTTAACGATATATCGCTATATATTTTCAAAATATCGCGTTATTTTGACTCTTTAACTTTTGACCAGCGCTACAGTAACTTATAGTTTTTTCCTTTTTTTTTGGTTCAATTACGTAATAGCATGTGTGTTTTTTTCCCTTTTTTTTCTTTTTTTTTCCTTATTTTCTTTTCTGTTTTTTTTCTTTTTAATTATAATTTTTTTATATATTTTTTATAGATATCTATCAAATTTAAGTTCTATATCTATATTTTTGTTTATGAGTAGAACAAATAACAATTTAATTAAATTGTTGAAATAAATTTAATTAAATTGTTGAAATAAATTAACACACTAGCATTTAGGTTTTTCTCATAATTTAATTAAGTTTAGTTAATTTTTTTTATTTAAGAAAAGAATTATGATGTATATACTATATAATAATAATAGTTTATCTCTATATTTATTATAAATATATTATTTTATTTGAAATTTTAAGTTTAATATATGTCTTAATGTTAGTTATAATATTATGTATACTGCTAGATATATTTTTCAATTTTTTTTTCAAATTTTTCATATTTTTAAAAAAATGATCGATATTTCCATAAAAATTAATATATCTATTAATATTTTCATAAAATTAAGATAACGATGTATCTCTCGATATCGATGTTTTCATCTTGGAGAGAATTACATTTAATTTTCTTCAATCGGGCTGAGTATTGACCAACCCAAATTGACGGTTGAACTAAATTAATAAATAAATTCCACCGTAGTCTAAAATGTAGAAAAGCCCAATCCAATGTCTTTAGAGCTTCCAAAACTAAATTTGAAGCTGACCCAACTCAGAGCAATATAGATACCACTTAATCTTTATCAATTGGGCTTTCTTCGTTGCCGTCGTGCTCATATGGGCCTCCTAAAGTTTTCACCATTTAAGTTCCCCAATTCCACGTAATGTTTTATTACGCATAAAAACTATTATATATATATTTTATGAGATATAATATCATTATTGACAAATCAAATTCATATTTAAAATTTTTGAGAAAATGTACATAAATAAAACCAAAAAAAAAAAAAAAAAAGAGATCAGAATGTTAAGAAAATGAAAATATACTATTATTTGTCAGAAAAAATAAAATCCGGGCAATTATTTGTTTTTATTTGCAATATAAAATTTTAGGATTATTCAAATCTCATAATTACATTGTTAAAAAGGGAAAACTAGAAAAGAAAAAATGATGTCGAAAAAAGAACACATAAACCCCTAATAAGATTAGTTCCTCTCACTCGAGGTGAATTATTACTACATTTAATTAAAATATGATTTAGTGGATCGATGAATAATATAACGTAAAGACGGGGAAAAGGAGATCAAAATTATTGATTTTTCCAAATAAATAAATAAATAAATTATCATTTACCAAAATTGATCTCTATGATTTTATATATAATTTTTTATTTGGATCAGATATGACAGTTCATCTATATGGTAATTGATGACTATTTGAGCAATAAGTACTATAAATAACATTGACATAATTCCTAATTTTAAGGCCCATATCTTTAATTAACTTAATCAATTATAGCTTTTTAAGGCAACACTTGGCCATAGCTATTCAGCCTATTTTTCGTTTTCTAGAAGGAATTGAGAGAGAGAGAGAGAGAGAGAGAGAGAGAGAGAGTTCAATTAATTTTACTTCAATACTAATTAAGGAATTATTCACTGATATTATAGTAAAATGAAAATAAATTATTTGCTGGTAGAAGAAATCATTATCATATATTAAGGGTTAATTTCTGATGCTGGCAAAAGTATGATAAAAAAAAGTGATTACAAACCATTAATTTTGAGAATATCTTGATGTAACAATAATTTTACAAAAAAATCTTCTTTTATTTCATAAATACTAATATAAACCTGGAATTTTAAAACATCAAATAAAACCAAACATAAATATATTAATAAAAATAATATCTATCCAAATCTCTATCAAATATATTAAATTTGACTAAAATTACAACTAATTGACTATATTATGACTAAATTGAAAATTTTTAAAAAATTAATTAAAATAACAAAAACTAAAAAATATTTGGATTTTTTTTACTATTTGGCTAATCACTATTTTCCATCAATTTCAAAATATTTGTAACTCAAATAAAATCTTTCACAGTTTTCACAGCCCACATTCTACACCTTGCAATTATTGATATTCAATGCTTGAAATTGTAACATATTTGGAACAATTCATCAAATTTCTGTCCCATGATGACTAAAATATACCCAACTTTTATACTTGGATAAAAATTTCACGAGCTTTCTTAGGGTTTGACAACCCCCAAATTTCAGAAATCACCTTTTCATTTTTTCTTAATTTCTTAAATCTCTCTTCAAATTCACAATTGTCTCATGTTTTATTTGCATGAATTTTATTTTTTATTTTTTCCATCAATAATGGTGTTGCCACTATATATATATATATATATATATATATATAGAACCCCAACTAATGTAACATAAACTAGAAAACTAGTTTGCTGGAGTTTGCATACATCTACTCATGCTAAAATATTCAAGTCAATAACGAGGCAAATGTGTGTACATTTATTTATTATTTAAAATAGATTTATAAGTCATATTTATGCACATAATAGTTTTGTATTAAGGAAAATAATATATAAGATTAATTATAGAATTGGAAGGTAGGATGAAAATTATTTTTCTTCCCAATGATGGTCACAAAATCAGAAGGTGATGCCCAACCAGGAAATCACATGTTGGTTTTGCCTTTTGAAAGACAAAAATTTAAAAGGATCATCATTTCTGTTGAAAATTTCTTCATTAATAGTGTTGCTAATCAGATTGACAAGAAGTCTTTTGTTTGTTTTAATTTCTGTATGAAAGTTGTAAATCTATCCTAAATTAATATTAAAATTAGTTAATTATGATAAATTGAGATATATATATATATATATATATATATATATATATATATATATATATATTAGAAAACTGTACATTCTAGCAAACATGTCCTGATCCTTAGAATTTTCTAGGTGCAAGTACACTTTATTTGAAATAATGTTTTTTTCTATATGTTTGAATTATCATAACTTGTTATGTATATAAATAACATCATCATATATACATGGTGTGTATAGAAATCATTTGAATGCAAGATGACATACAATAACCATAATCAATCAGGACAAGTCTAAAATTTGGTTCCAAATGAACAAAAATCTTTGAATTATAATTTTAAATAGAATGATTGATTGAAGGATTTTATGAGTATATTATATATATTGTACCATATAATATAACTAAAAAAGTCCCAACTTAATGTTTTATGAACGTAAAGATTAAAGTGCTTTCGCCAAAATTTGATATATATATATATATATATATATATATATATATATATATATATTAACATTGAATAAATCGTTGAATGACTATTATGAAGTTAGTCTTTTTTCTCATTATTATTTGGTAAGTAATTTTTTTTTTTTGGCTAAATTACAGCATGGTTGGATAACTAATATATATTTACAACATTTCCAAATTTTTTGTTGATTCTAGCAGCCCTTATTCTGTGGGTCTCATCATCTCATGTTATATATAGTTTAATTGGTAGTTAAAAAATAAAGCAGCTGCCCCCAATAAAATTTCAACTGAAGTTGGATTAGAAATTGAGTAGGCATCAATTCCATGCTTGAAATTTTGAGGCTATTCATGACTTTCCATGTTACCAAAATGTCAAATCACTTCAAATTAATGTTGACATCTATTAAACCTTTTATTTAACTAAAAACCACTCATAACCTCAAATTTGACAATTCAAACACAACCTCGAATTTAATGCAAAATTTAAATAGGAATTGCGTGCTTGAAAGATCACAAATTTCACATATATTTTACATCAATCTCAAATCAGTCCTTCCAAAATTATGCTTACATTTTTTTAGATCACTAATCCATTAGACAAACATCCCAATTTCCAAAATTGTCAATTAAAAAAATCGTGCATGAGAGAATGAGAATCCAAGATTAGTAGCCAATGAATGAGTATAAAAGTCCAAGAAAGTAGTATACAATTAATCATCATAACGAATGGGACACAACTGCAGGGAACGATAATGGAGAGAGGGACCATCTCTTGCTTTATGAATTTGCAATCACTACTTAGATTTCCCACAACTAAAAGTTGTATATGTGAACATATTTTCATGGCCCAACTGTCTATACAATGCTCTATTTTATTTGTGCTTTTCTGAGCTGTTTTTTTTATAAACATTATAACAATTATCACAGAAAATGTATCATTGATGAAAAAATAAAAAGACATAGGAAAAAACACATCAATAGTTTGGACCAAAAATTGGGATAAAAGGTAACAATATAATGACAATATGATACATATGTGACATATATGATATGTATACTCGTCAAGTGAAAAATAATAATCTTTATAACTTTCGTATTTGATCTCATATAATACATGCAAACAATAAAGTGATCACATTTAAATTTGGCTTTACTAAACTTGAAATTGTAAAGACACCAAGAAACACATATAGTGAAGGCTGATTTCCACTAAAAAGCATATGTCACTTTACAGTTTCTATAATTGTCTGTATCTATTGTGGGAGTGGCAGAAGATAGTGTTTTTCACCATAAAAAAAATAGCAGACCACCCTGTATCAAATTTCTTATCTCCTCCATTACAATGCTGACTAACATCCATCTCTCAAATTCTACATTCCCTCCCATTAACGTCCAAAAGCTTGTCGAATGGGCCCCACAGTCGACGAAATCTAAACAAATAACCCATTCCTTAAACCTCCTTATCCTATATAATACACAAGAGAGCTATAAAGTATTCAATGTAATAGTCCAACACAAAACTCTATTACTTTAATCATCCTACTTTGCCTTTACAAACCAAAAGAAGAAGGGGTGGTGGCTCTATTGAAAAGAGTAATGTGAAACTTTTTGTTATTGTAAGCTAGTGAAGTTATATAAATCTACATTGCATTAAGGGTATAGAAAGATTAGGAGATAAAGAGAGGCAATCATATAATACCCTGTCAATTGAGAATAAGGAAAAGCAAGAAAAAGTACCTGTTTTCTCTTTCACAATAGCTTGATATGCTGCTGCTTTTTCTTATTCTTTTAGGTGTTGAAATCCTTCGTCACGATAGAAATATGTTATCTTCTCAGAAGCTGGTGGTTTTTGCTTTGCCTGTCCTCAATCTTCTACCATCAGTCTGCTCGTCCCGTGACCGGATGACAATGGAGAAAAGCAATAAATATAAGGTATATATGTTCTACTTGAATTGCACTAGTTCCTTAGCATGTATGTATTGTGATTTATAGATACATTCCAAGAACCATCTTTAGCTATCATCTCGGCTTCAGTTTTTGAGGTCGGGTTTTGAAGAACCGAGCCTTACTCTCTCTATGTGATTTCAGGTCAGTCCTCAACTGTCATTTGAGATCAAACTTCATGGATTCCTCCTCTGGGCTTCAGTTGGTTTCTTAATGCCAGTTTCTATACTTATAAAGAGGATGTCTAACAGAGAGGAATCTGGGAGAAGGCTAAGAATCATATTCTATATTCATGCTATAACACAGGCAAGTCTAGATTTCTTCACTTTTACTTATCTATTTTCGTTTGAAAAACTACATCAGAAATCAAGGTCATTTTTTAAATTATTTTGTTTCTGATATTTTTGGCCTCTGATGATGAGCAACATCCCTACAGAGTCCAAAAGCACATCTAATTACAACTTGGAACTTTGTTAGTTAGATAAAGGTACCCTACAAAAAACCTTTAATTACTCCAACAGAATATAAATTAAAGACCTTCAATTGGAACCAATTATTATGGATACTTGGATGGAAAGGAAAAGATAGGGACTTATCCGTGGATACAGTTATGATGTTAGGTGTCAAACAATAATCACTTCCCAAATGGTAAAAGAGTACAAATCCCTTTTAGCTACAAAGCAATCCACAAGAATGATGATTAATCTAATGCCTCAAAAGATTAGCTAGATGTTGACAAACGATAACTATTTTTTCTTCACTTTGACCAAAACATGCCTCATATTTCATCTGCAGATTATCTCAGTCCTACTAGCTACAGCAGCAGCAGTAATGTCCATAAAATACTTCGATAACTCGTTCAATAACGATCACCAGAGAATAGGCATAGCATTTTATGTTATCATGTGGTTACAAGCATTGGTTGGCATCTTCAGACCACATGGGTAAAGTATCACTCTTTTAGTACTAATTTTTTGTTAGACAGTTTCAATGGAAAAATAACAAGATGTACAAATAAGATTATCTTAACTTAATCCTGATATTCTTTGTTTGCAGGGGAAGCAAAGGCCGAAGTATTTGGTTTCTTTTTCACTGGCTCGTGGGAATAGCTGTCGCTTTACTTGGACTCATCAACATATACACAGGTCTACAAGCCTACCATATGAGGACATCAAAGAATGTCCGCTTTTGGACCATTATTTTCACTGTTCAGATCGCCCTCATACTCTTCCTCTACCTTCTCCAAGAAAAATGGCATTACATAAAGAAACAAGGCGCCATTCTAAGAAATAAGCCCATACAACCTACAGATCAAGAGATGTCTCCAACGTCCCAGCAGAAAGAAGCATCATCTGAACATTGTTGAAAACGTATTTGAATTCTAATATGATTACGTTGTTAGAATTCAAATATGTATTCACATTGTATTCTTTCCAACCTTTCTATGATTAGCCTAAGTTGGTGGGATTTGGTTAATCTCGACTTCATATTCGTAAACTGTGATTAGATAAGAAAGTCTCATACTATATATTATGAATGAATACGCAATTTTTTTAGCATACTGGATTTGTGTATGAACTTACACATTGGATGTGTAAAACAATGTATAGTTTTATTATGATGAAGGCCAATGTGATTTACTATGATTTATATACAAAAACTAATTATCACGGTAAAAGTTGCACATAACCTGTTGCTATTGCTATTCCTAAAATGACAATAGGCGGTAGAATAATAAATGCACCAATGGTGGCAAAGAAAGTAGAGTCATTCCTCCGAGATACTTCATTCAAGTAAGTCTGCCTTCGGATGTTTCTCTTCTGTGACACAGTCAAGAACTTGGCAGTCACCTTCTTTATATTTTTACCTAATGGAATGCTGAAATCATCGTCACGATCTCCAACCAAATTAGCTAGTTGTTCGCGTATCGTTGGTCCACTAGAACTGTCGTCACTCTGATACCCTGGTTGAAAGAACAGGATGGCAAAAACCACGTACAGATCAAATATATTTCTTGTTCAGCCAAATAATTAAAAAAATAAAATGGAGGCTATTTTATTTTCCATATTCCAGAAGGAGAAAATACCATCAGAAGAGGTGCCACCAGACGTCAGTTGTTCCAAGAGATCAATCTGGCTTTGAGCAGAAGAGGACGACCCTTACATCAAAATAAAGAATATAAACTCAGCAAATTATTAAGAAAGCAAACAGAGCAGCTACCTTATCAACCAAAAGGATGTGAGACAAATTAAAGACAATAAATTTTTTTATTGCCATTGAATGGAAGGTAGAAAAGTAGTCATTGATTACAAACCAAATCAACTAGCCCTTTACAGCAGATACTCTTTACAATATGTTCATTTTCTTCTGCCCATGTCCGATTCTCTTAGGTATGTTTATAAGAGTACCACAAAATTTTACATCTTCCTTTTGGTCTTTATTTGCTAACCTCAGCATTTAATCTCCATTTATACTGTTTGAATTCAGGAAAAAAAAAAAAAAAACTAGTCTTAGCAATGAGACTCAAATCCTAACAACCATGTCAAATATTCGTTTCCTTCCATTTTCCTCTTGCAATATGCAACAATCCAACTGCCATCCTGGTGCCCAAACTAAGTGAGTAATGAATTGAAAACTCATCACAAAATTAGCAACCTCAAGGATTTTCCTAGAGGGGGTCTTCTATAAACTGATAACAGATTAATCTCTTACACTATCTAACCAAACTATGATGTAGTTTTACCATTGAAATATCATGTACACAACTAAAAGGATACATCATTCTAACAATGAACAATAATACAAATATCAGATGTAATTATTTAAACCAACCAAGCCCTATTTTAACCTCATCAAGATACTGTTGACGGATTCAAGATTCATATCAAGAAACCACCCCCCCCCCCCCCCACCCCCAACATATTATAGGTTACCTCTCAGTTAACCCAACTAGGATAACAAAATAAAAAATAAAAAAAGGGTCCACCAAAAATAGCAAATCTTGATAAATCTGTTCATGTATTAAACTAATAACAAATTTCAATCTCCATAATCAACCGAATAAAACATTCTTTAAAACTTCAAATGAAGAAAAGGGCTACCATAAAAAGTAGGATCTTCCTCAGTGATTCTACTCTCAGTTCCTTCAGAAAGAGCAGCAGGCGGCTTCAGACAGGATGGAGATGGAGTGTCATAGAACTTCAAGCCAACTTTCTGCCTTGAAGTCTTCGACGAAATTAAGGGTGTTGGGCGCAGGGCAGTATGAGTTGCAAGATTGAGGGCCATAGAAATATTTGTGGTTTTGTTGGGGCAATTGAGTTATAATTGGGAAAAAGGGCATTGAGTTTCACCTCCATTCTACTGCCAAGAATCTGTTAAAGAAAACGACCACCTCAATTTAAATGGCGCTTGAGAAAATTTGCTCCGCCACATATATTAATCTTGTGGGCACCACTAAGAAATAGACAGTTTATGTTGCGAAAATCTTTCTACATTAATTATGTTATAATTATACATAATACATAATGCTGGATGATAAAATTCCACGTTATCTTGAATTCCAATCTCGAATATTCATGAAAAGATTAATTCGTTGTCTAGAAAATATAATTCCAACATATGTTACAAGAACTATTTAATGGTAAAAATATCCTTAAATTTATTTTTCTCCCCCCCCCCCCCCGGCCGAAAGGTAGAAATTTATTCTGTAGCCCCAAGTTATTGATGGGGAATCTTTATCATAAATAATCTCTCTCTCTCTCATTTCAAAATCATCCATATGTTCTTGATGTTGTTTGATTAAAGTAGTCACATATAAAAGAAAAATAGTATATAAACACCTATAAACAGAAATGAGAAATTGTGTCCTAATTTTTCAAGAATCATTGTCAAAACTCTATAGATGGAACACGATGTGAAGGTGCAAGAGATTGACTCTTGGGAGGTACAAGTTCAGAAATGGTGAGAGAGATATTCCACCTCCAAATTCAGAGAATACAAAGCAATAATGTTATTTAGAAAAAAGAAAAAAAAAAAAAAGAGAGAATATGGGCATTAGATTGAGAATTCAAGATTTATTCCCTGAGAATCGGATGCTAAAATAATGGCTTCCCCCTTGTCTTCCTTTATTCTTTCTCCTGCCATTCTCCTTTGTATAATATGAAGCAAAGAGCAGAGAAATTGGAAGGTATAGGAAGTGGATTTTATGGGGAAGAATGAAGAAGAAGAGCATCATCCTCATGCCTTCCATGTCTGTGGCCCACGCAATGTTCCTTCCATTAAATGGAGAGACTTCATCAACCCCAGTTGGTCTGTCTCATTCTTTCAGTCTTTTTCATTTCTTTGTTTAAACTTGTATGTGGATTTAGCACAATGATGTAGGAAACATATAGATTCCAATTTAATTTAATTCTTGGTTAATTTTAGATGATGCGAAATGATGGCCAAAATAGTAAAGTTTTGATTTTTATTTTTTTTGTTAAATTAGGCCAATTGAATAAGCTAAACTGATATGAGTGCATGGCATGATAAACAGGAAAGATGGTAATTACAAAAGGACAGTAATTGCTTGCTTTATACAAGCAGTATACCTGCTTGAAGTTGATAGACAAGAAAACAGAAGCAATAAAAATGCTCTTGCTCCTAAGTGGTGGACACCCTTCAAGTACAAACTGGTTGAATCTCTGATAGATGAAAGAGATGGATCTATCTTCGGAGCAATACTCGAATGGGATCGAGCCGCAGCTAAATCAGATTTCGTATTCATGATACCTAATGGCGCACCAAGGGCCGTCTTGGCTTTCAGAGGAACCCTTATCAAATCCCCATCGATGAGACGAGACATCGAGGATGATCTCAGGTTCCTAGCCTGGGAAAGCCTGAAAGGATCAGTGAGATTCAGCAGTGGTCTAAAGGCATTAAAATTGATTTGTACCAAGTATGGTAGTAACAATGTGTGTGTGGCTGGTCATTCATTGGGAGCTGGCTTTGCTTTACAAGTTGGAAAAGCATTGGCCAAAGAAAGAGTGTATGTGGAAGCACACTTGTTCAATCCCCCGTCGGTTTCACTAGCATCGAGCTTGAAAACCGTGGGGGAAATGGCCGGTGTCATGTGGCAGAGAGTGAGGTCGATGCTTCCTTTATATGGTGATCAGAGTAAAGTTGGTGATGATAACGAGGGTTCAAGATTGGTTACAAAGCAATGGATACCTAATTTGTATGTGAATACTAGCGATTATGTTTGTTGTTATTACACTGATCGTGATGGAGGTGAAGAGCGCCGTGGTGGTGGTGGTGGGGCGAGGATTTTTGTGATGTCGAAAGGGAAACAAACGTTTCTCGAGGCGCACGGGTTGGAGCAATGGTGGTCAGATGATTTGGAACTGGAAATGGCGGTGAATAATAGTAAGCTGATTAGTAGACAACTCAAGTCTTTGTATAGTCTTCGCCCATCGGAGCAATCACCCAACAAAGGTTCTTGATTTTTAGTTTGTTTGCTGATTTTACACATTTGTGTGAGTGTGTTTGATTTGTAAGCACAATGTGGTTTGTAAGAGGCAAGTGTAATGTTGAATCAAATTGTCTTGTTGTCACTAAGTGTTTAAATGAATCGAATCGATTTCTTTGCAGTTTAAATGACCTGATAGCAATTTTTTTTATTTTTTAAAATATTAATTTAATTCTAAGGAAATGGCAAATAAATTGAGGTTCAAGATTTCTGAAATAGAAGAAAAAACAATCAAAAATACTTAAAAAATATGCATAGAGCGATTCCACTGGGGATCGAACCCAGAATCTCTGGTTTCGTAGACCAGCGCCTTATCCATTGGGCCATGGAATCTTGTCGAAATATCGTTCAGATTATTTTAATTATAATAGTTACAAAATGAGATTTCTTTCATTTCAAAAGGAAAAACTAGAAAACCTTTTTAATATAATTAGAATTAGAAGAAATACTCGACTATACTACACGAACAACGTCAGAAAGCGCGAAAAAATAGTAGGAAAGATTTAAAAAAAAAAAAAAAGTCTACATTTGTAAGATAGTAATTTTATATTTTATAGTTAAGTTATTTTTTATAATCTTAAGTTCTAATTATTAAATTTTGTTTCAAAAAGGTTTTAAAATATCTTTGTTTTCAAATGTCTTTAACCTAACAAAAAGTATAAATTCAAACCCCTAACTGATAGTAACATTAGTTAACCGAAAGTGTAGAATTAGATGATTTATTCGAGCATTACATCATAAAGATGATTGTGAGTTATTATTAATGAGAGGAAAAAAAATAGTTATATTGTGTGATTAATTTTTTAATTCAACTTAATCAAACAAGTATATTTATATATGCTGGTAATTAATTATATAAGAAAAACATCAAATTATCAGGGGCCACTTTACTATGATCATCAAAATGTATTGAAACAAGAATATACATACAAATTTAAGAATAAATAAAAATGATACCATACAGAACATAGTAGCCATCTATGCATGTACAAACTCTACATATTTACTTCTAAATATTATGCCTCTGGATATACAGACAGCCATAAAATTACATTACTTGAACATCCATCTACACAACATACATTTCTTACATAAAGAATTTAAAAAAAAACATAGTACACGTACAACATCATATGTGTATGATTAAGTCATATACCAGCAGATAAATCATAGTCATAATCATAAAGACAGATCTGATCATCTTGCTTGAACATCCCATAACTAGCATCAATATCATAATCACAGTTAGTAGTAGTATCCGTTTCCATCTCCATGAGCATAGCTTCCAAATCCTTATAAAAATCCATCTTTTGTTTATCCAATGACTTTCCCATCTCGGAGTTCAAAGACCCTGTTAAGCTTGAATCCGGTGAGCCCTCCAATGGGGTGGTGAAACACGACGAGTCGAATGATAAGTCGAGGCTATTCATGTTCTCTTGATCATATGCAAACTGATGATCATAAAAGGGTATTTCCCATGTTGGTGGCGATAGATCAGACAGTACAGATGTTGAAGGAGGTGGCGGAGATGACTCCAGCGGAGAGTATATTCCGTTTCCGGTGAGTTCTTGAACAAGATTCTTGAAGTTTGAGGAGTCTGTGATGAACACTTTTGGCCTCAAAATCTTGATCAAACTGTTGAGGTGTTGTTTCTTTTCATGCTTAGATATTTTCATGGATGGTTGAGTACTTGATTTCTTTCCCATTATTTTGTGGCCTTGAATTTAAAATCACTTTGCTTTTAACGGAAGGTAATACTAAACTAAGAGAAATTAATATGAAGAAGGATGTATAGATATTTGTAGAGGTGAATATATATTAACCATGGCCAAAATTAGAGAGATGCCTAAAATGATGTTTATTCTACACAAGGGTATGTAAATTGGGGTCCTTGTCAACCTACCACAACCACCCAATTTACATGTAACTGACTCTATTATGTGTGACACGTCGATGAAATGCCAAGATTTGTAAGTATATGGGATTGTCTTTTTCTACCCTTTTCTTGGGTAGAATTAAATAAGTTAAAAGACTAATTCTTATACGAGATTTTATGTAAGAAAAAATTGATTATATGAATCACTAAGAGTGGTTAATTCATTTAACATCGTTAATCAATCTTATATAAAATCATATAAAACTTCGTCTCACGTAAGTGTTATGTAAACGGTTTCATATAATTTTTTTGCGTAAATTAAATCTTATGTGAATGATTTCATATAATCTTTTGCTTAAATTAAATGTTTTGAAAGATAGTAAATTATTAATTAACTCCCAGAAGATTAAACCATCAATTAAAAACTTACTAAAATTAATTAAGGTTTATTAGCATTTTGTCATTTCCAAACATTTCAAAATATGATTGACGAACCTTTACATTTGTGGTTCTTTAAATGATAATTTCATCTTTCAAGTTTTGGAGAGCAATAGTTTTTATAATATTAGGTCTCATATTGATCAATATTTCAAACCTTAAATTGACGATAGAACTCATAAATTATGAGGGGAATCCTAAATCAATTGTTTTATTATATTACTGCAATGAATGACACACAAACACAAACACATACATATATGCATTGTGCAGCGCGCCGTCTCCCGAATTCCATCCCTGTTTAAACCTGGCAATGAAAGTTAAATTTAATTGAAAGACTTAATTTGATCAAGTGTTGATGCTGGTCAATTCATTTAATTAAGTTTCAGTGAAAATGAAATGAAGTTAACAAACTGAAAACGATTAGTACGTATGAGGTAGACCAACAGCGAAGCCACGTTCATCAACTATTCATTGTCTTAGTCTTCACTTCTAAATCACTTCTCTAAATTCCATTCTTCATCTTCATATCTATTATTACTATTATTTCAATTTACTTGTAGACTAATATATGTACAAGTTGGGTAAGACTTGAACTTTATATCTTATGCTTGGATTAATTATGTATATAAACACAATAATTTAAAGTATTTTTAAATGAATTAGAGAGTCTTCAATCCAGGCCTCCATCTCGTGGCTCAAATGTGACATAATATGGAACTTTAATCAATACATAAAAAGTTAAAATGGGAGTACTGAGAACTAAATCCTTTTCAGAGTAGGATTACATTTTGGAACCTTTGACTGACTATAATTTCAAATGCTAAATTTATTGAACCAAAAAGGAGTATATTTGAAGACCAAGAAGCACATGGTTATATAGTACAACAGGGAGGAGTTTTTGAACCCAATAGAGAGAGACACACACACACACACACAGATTTTACATAACACAACTGTGATTGAGCCTTTCACCATCATATCATTCCATCTTATTTCATAACATTTTAATTAATTAACTGCTAATCTTACGTTATTGATTATTCTCACACAACCAACTGCACACCCCCCCCCCCCCACACAACAAAAAAAGAAAAAAAAAAAAGAAAGAGATAACTTTAATCTCATTTATGTACTCTGTTTAACTTTGGACAGCAGTAATTTTAGATGAAATTCGGATAAATGGAAGTTAAACGCATTTTTTGGTGTTTTTTAATCTTTCACCATTGTCGTAATTTCACAGCATTTTAATAAACTAGCCATTAGATGTCAAAAATATATTAACCATTAATTTTAGTAAAATCATTTTTCCAATAACAGGAGTGTAAATTCAAATGTTTATTCCTTTGTGCTTCGTACGATTTCTATTTTCCTTTTGCTGCCCCAAATTTGATATGGTTCTTTGTGAGTTTGAGTTTTGAATATTTTAATATATAAATAAAGACAAAATTTTCAATGTGATGCGATTTCAATTACAAGTGTGTGAGCAGCTGGCAAACTTATAATTTTAATGATATTTAATGTTTTTTTTTTATAAGAACATTTTTTATATTTACATAAATTTTTCTCTATACACACTTGATTTCATAGAATAGTTTTCAGTTGTTATAAATAATGTATTTGGAAAATCACTAAACGTCTGTCATTTATTTACCATCTATTAAAAAATATATTTACGTATAATGTATAAGTCCATTTTCTTCTGAAACCAGTAAAATAAAATTACTTACAATAAAATTCATTGCAAACTAACTCACTATTTCAGTTTCTAAGAATGATTGAAGTCTCGCGAAATTATCTATTTTTATTGATATATTAAATTCTACTTTAAATGTGAATAAAAACATATTCTGTATAACTAACAATATAAAATACACATAGTATATATATTTTGAGTAAATTAAATATAAATACAATGGAAATTCAAAGTATTGCCATATTTTACTGGTTAAACCATCAACCTTCTCTGTTAGTATAACATGGTTCATAAAAGAAATTAGCTATCTTTGAACATAGCGATCCTAAAAAGTGCATTGTGATTTTGTCCCTCTTTTTTCTTTGTTTTCGTAATTTTTGACATGCTTCTTCCATGAAAGTTCTTCAAAAAATTTACATAAATCTTTAAAGAAAGTATACCACAAAATATGATTTTATTTTTGTCTATAATTTATATCAATCACACTTAGGTTTGTACTGGTAAAATAGGATACGAGATCAACAAATTTTTTTAAAAAAATTTTAAATAGAGGGGCCTTGTTCCAATTTGAGCCAAAATTCCAAGCAACAATGTAAACGCTCTTCAATAGCTAAAGCTATGTTTGATCCATGGAGAAGAAATAAAAAAGTATGAGCAACTAAAACACAGAATTCTTCAATTATCTGAAATGAAAAAAAAAAAAAAAAAAAGAGAACCAAACACATCCTAAAAGAATCACTGAAACTCTGTAAGAAAACATAGCTGTAAAAGAAGAACATAATAATTCTGTATTCACACATAAAAACTGAACAATTATTCCTCAACTATAAAGAATTCATGGCTATTTATTATCTAACGCAGAAAATAATTGATTACAACCCCCTTTGTTTTCGGAGAGAGGGAGATCAGATGTGACAGCCACAACAGAGGTAGAAGAAGCAGAGGGTGGAAACGAGAACAATGGCTTCCACCACGTAAACAATCTTGAAAATGACATCATCCACCAGCCATACTTGGATGTTCATCTTCTTCATTTTCAAGGAAGAAATTCTCCATGGCACCCCCTTCAATGACCAAATCCTTCTCACCATCTCAAACTCTCAATCTCTTCTCTATTCTCTCTCCAACTATTTAAGTGTGTGTGTTTTCTTGTTGTTTGTTGGGTGTAGATGTAATGTGTTTGTGTCGTTGTCCGAATGGTGGGCTGTTGTTTATATATCTACTGGCATTGATTGTATCAGTGTGATTTACAACTGGGTTGCTGGCCAAAGCAGATTCATTCTATGCTCTGCTGTCACTACATAAATAGCATATTCTTTTGCTCATTTCGTCGAACAGCTGCTGCTCATTCACGTAATCTTAACTTTTACCAACTATTCATTGATGTTTAACGGTCTTATAATCTTTGTGTTCGTTAGTGCTAAGATTTTAGCGTTATTTCTTAACGGCTAGTCGCCGGTGTAATTTTTAATTTAATAATTGCATTTTCAGAGAATGCAACACTTGGCTTATTCTCATTTAATTCTTCTATTGTTAGGAATGTAAATAAATCATAACTTAAAAAATCATGACTTCTTTGAATGTCGATTAAAAATTATATTTGAACTTATTTGATTAAAAATTCAAGAATTGAGGGTTTTATCTTGTTAGGTTTGTAATTGTACCACTGATGGAATCATAGAGTTGTATAAAATCTCAAAAAGTATTATCTCATCATTCTTTCAAAATTATTAATTTAGCCTCTTGGCTCCAAGTTGTGACCCAAAGAAAAAGTTTATATAAACTAGAGTTCTCCTATAACACAAGTTTAACAGAAAAGAATTAAAATAAATATTATACATGAATTAATAAAATAGTAATCAATAATATCAAATATGTATTTATACATATGTTCATAGTAATCAATAATATCAAATATGTATTTATACATATGTTCACCCATTTAACATTTAAGGATAATTATAATATATATTTATATTATGGGTATGTACTTTGTGTGTCACACAAGATTCTCCAAAATAAATAATTTTTCAAAATGTATTGAATAAAAGAAATAATTTATACAATTACAAAAGGTAAGTCTCATAATAAATTACTGAAGTTGATACATGAAAATTACATGGTATTTGATATATGTATCTAAAAATTTTAGTTTCCAATAATTGTTATTTAGAATTTTTTTATCTTAATTAAAAGCTAAATTAATGTAACTATATATTTATAAAAGTAAAAATTATGGACAAATGTATGGTTATAATTAATTTATTTTTAGTAGGAAAATAATGAACCACAAGTTGACATATATCGTCTTCAATATTTTGATAGGTGTTAAAATGAGTTATTAAATAATCGAATACTTAATTAGAAATGTTTTATTGCATGTTGCTTATACAATGATGTCATCACTATAAACCGAAAAATATAATAATTCAATAAAACACGAAGTTGTGATATAAAATGCATCTAAGTTGTTAATCAAATAAAGATTAGTGAAGCTTAGAGATAGAAGAAGCTTTTGGTGTGTCAAAACCATCTGCTGGCTTTTGATCTTTCAAGTTTTTGAAAAAGAAAGTAGAACCAATTTTCAAAGAGTAATCCAACACAGCAAAACAAAGAAAAATCAGCTAGAGGAAGACTTATCCTTCTTTCCAGCTAAAATCATCGATATCTGGAGGCCCCGACTGAAGGCTTGGTTGAAGAGGAGACGCGTCTGAAACTCAGACATGAACGGGAACCAGGATAAGATGACAACTGGCATGAACAAAGCCAGCCCCATTATGGCTTCATACGCTCTCGATAACTCCATCACCGAGTCCCAAACTCCTATACCCTTCAAACATGGCCTGCATGCTTGAGCAATCTGCCATTCACCACAATCTTGTAAGTCCCATTTTCTATAGCTTATATGGAAAGGAAGTACTTGATTATATATACTTACCAGAATAAGGGCCCATCCAGTTGGTAAAAAGGCTATAGTAGCAGCAAAAATATCACTAATAGCAAGGGCAGCAACCACAAACAGTACAGTCATCACTGACACGAATCCGAGGAACAAAAGTGCCTTGAGAATCCTGAACATAAGCTGAAAGTCTGTCCCAAATTTTCGTCTCCCCATTGACACCAACTATGTGTAAAGAAAATAGCATCCGAGTGTGAGAACAGACGAACACAAATCTTTAAAAGAGTCGGATTAATAATAGGTTCTGTGCACATACCTTTAGGACCAGAAGAACTGTGAGCATAACGAACCAAGAGAGGCCGTAAACCTATGGAGATGATTAGAAGAAAGTGTATAATAGAAGGGCAAAGAAAAGGATATGATTACAAGAGAGATAGGAGCAGTAGTTTTACCAGAATATCCTTGTTGTTACGTGATATCTTCAGATGATAGACAATCCCATATTGGTAAATGAAAAATCGAAGTGAAAGAATGATCTCCAGAACTCTACCCCTTACATTAGTGTACTTCAAGTGTTCTTGTTCTCCATTCCACCAAGATTCCCAGCTTTTGTCAGGTGAAATCCCAATTCCCCCCCTGTTCCCCATCCACCTCATCCAATCCGTCCAATCGTCAACGGTTTTTTGCCATTCGAAACCAGATGGGTTGAAAACAAACGGAGCAAACAACCAGGAGGCCACAAGGAACCACATTGAAAAAGTAATGAAGAAATACAATGATGAACTGCGGTACGAATGTCCGTAGACCTCGTAAATGACCAAAAGTATGAGAAGTTCTAAACCTTTAACGAAGTGACTACGAGAGTACTGTCTGTAGTTTTCAGCAAACTTGGCATGAAAAACAACAAAACCACGACCCGTTGCTCGGTATTTCGACCCACCGTGTAATAATGTTCGACCATAGTAATGAACTTTTGTTCCAAGCTGAAATGTAAAGAACACAGATGCCAGCTGTAATTGCATAACAATTAAGTCACCAATGGCGTTTCGGAATCCTCTTTCAAGGCCGATTTCCATCACCATGGGTAGCACAAGTAACAGACCTAGCTGAAAAAGAGATTGAGTGGCCAAAGCCTCCTCAAGAGCTTTACTCTGACGAATATACTGATCCTCCATAATTCGTTTTTCTAACCCACTCAAGACCATGTATAATCGTCCATACAAGAACAGATAGACAGTGAGCACAGTAACCTATGAAATTTAAAAAAAAAAAACTTTGTCAACCTCTTAAAATCAGAAAGAAACTTATAGCATGCATAACTCCACTCAATTTGTTCAACACTATTATGTTGATCGGTTTATAATATGGCTTATCTAGGGACTTGGATTTTATCATAGTCGTGAAATTGATTGGGAAAATGATCCGTAAATTGGGTATGATCGTATTCATCAGTCAAGTTTTAAGCTCAGTAGTAAACAAAAAAAAAAAAACAGAACAAGGAGCATAAAGAATGGGTGAATCTCACATACCATGCTACTGAAGTAAAACCCAACTGTGGTGAAGTAGAAGGACAACATTCTATAGAAATCGAATTGGCGTCCAAGTCGATGAACATCCCGACTAAGAGTCTGCTCTCCATTTCCATTTGCAACCTTTGCCTCAAAAAGAGATATCTGATTCATACCAACATCTCGTCCCTTACCTACTTGGATGTATTCATGATGTGTCACATAGCCCCTCCGCAGTGTTGAATTGTAACCTGAAGATATCAACTCGGTTATAAATCAATTAAGGAAAATATTAAGTCTAGTAAGGAAAGCCTAAACAATTTATTACCAGAAAATATATCTTCACTCAAGTTGATTGTTTTTGAAGCTTTACTAACACCCCCTCTCGTCAAATGAAAGATTCTGTCAAAAATATCAGGATGCCCATAGTGGAACCTTACCCTGTGAAAAATAAATAAATAAATAAGAATTTGAAGCATAACCAAAACTGGATTCCAGTCGATCAAAAGACAGGTTTACCTTAAAGGATTTGCCAAAATTCTTTGACCAATTGTCACAAAACTAGTTTCTTGATTGGACATGAACCAAGCAAGTGAAGAAACACTATCATCAAAGAGAAAAGGTGTGATTATGCATATTATACAATATTAGACTATTTATCTACATATATTATCCGTAAGCTCTTCAAATGAAAATACAAACCTTCCTGTGAAAATATGCTCCCTTAATCCCAATATTGTCGGCCTTCGTTTCCCAGAATGAGTTTTTTGGAATTCTTGCAAAACATTGCGCATCTTGAAAGCTTCTTCGTAGTAATTATCCTGAGGAAAAATAAGCAAATCATGGTAACATCCATCAAAGAGAGCAATAACTATGTGATAACCATTTGCCTTTTGTACAAGAATGATATCCGAAGGAAAAACAACACCAATATTACACATATGAATATCAATAGACTCAAACTCTTTCTCATTTGATCATTACAAATGTACACAAAGCACTAGAGACCTCATGGTTTCAGCTCATCATTCCCTTCTTATATTACTTCCCCATGCTCATATTAATTAAGAAGTATTGTTCTCAACACTTCACAATCATGTAATACAAATTTATTCAATTCACATTTTAATTTCTATTTTGTGTTAATATGAGTTCATGGAATCTAACTAAGTCATTTAATTGGTATTCAAATACACCCTCTTTGCTAATTGTAAATAAATTCATCTTTTACCTAAATTAAAAGGAAATTTGTTAATAATCCACTTCAACTGATTATTTATTAATAATATGTTGCATAAATAGAGAAGAATCTACTTAATTCTAACAGAAGTTATATTTTCCAATTCATAGTAGAAATCTCATAGGTATATTACCTAGAAATATACTACTATATAGTAATTGAATATGAATTATGTTAAGAGAAACAAAATAATCTTTCAAAAACTAACCATAATCAATTAATTATATTTACTAGTGTAACATGACATCAAAACATAGTACTGACCTGATTCATGTCTATGGTTTGCAAGGCTTCTCCACGGGTAAAAATGATAGCATGGTTTTGATTCTCAGGTTTGCCCTCTCCAATCTCTGCTGGAGGACCCGGAAGCTTGATACGATATATTTCCTTGTATTACAATATTAAACTGTAAGAGATAAATAAAAAGAAATCTCGATATGAATCAAATGCAACAAACAGATCATAAAGATAGCGTCTTTTCTGCAAAAGATTTGCATTTTGTCATACCTCGTCCAACTTATCCCCTCCCTTGACCAAGACAGAGTAGTAAACCTTCTCAGTTTTCTTGTCAACTGTCTCCTCCCTTGCATCTATATAAGCAACACGCAAAGATGGATACCTGGAAGTTACATTAGTAATTTAACTTTTTTTTTGTTTTTTTTTTTTTTTTTTTGTTTTTGAATAACAGATCAATTTAAAAGAGATTACAAGGTTAGTGGTATAATGCAGCTTACGTCAACATAAGATTCAGAATATTGATATAACAGCTCCGGTCTCGGTTATTGCTAGATATCTTTTGAGCACCATAGACCTGGCAAGATACAACATAAGTGAACTTCAGATCCGCTAAAGCTTGAGCTTGTTCCTTTAGGATTTTGTAGTCCACATGATTCATATCAATGGCCCGGTAGCCATCAAATATTGCTGCAAAGGAAACATTGAAAGTGGTAATCAACAGATCACTCCATATCATTAGGTAAAGATTTGATGTTTTAAAGACAGCAAAAGGCAAGAAATTTGTTTGCTGTGTGTGAGAGAGAGAGAGAGAGAAATTCCACCAACCATTATCATCAGCAAAATCCAAAAAGCATTGAAGTTCCAAAGCCTCTCTATAGTACATCATCCCTCTCACTAGGGGTCCAGCAAGAAAAGTATAAATATAACATCCACAGGAAATTTATGTTCACCTTAGTGCTAAATGATATGCTAGTATACGACTGAAATCTGACCTGTCCGAGCAAGTGTCTGGCCCCTGTAAGATACCCAATGACGGTCCAATTCTGCCCTGTCTTTGCTGGCATAATCAAGTTTTGGATCTTCAATCCGCTCCTCATAATTTTTCCATTCATCTTTGTAAGTGACAATAAACAGTGGAAGGGTTTAATACAGGGACAATCACAGTAACTGTCTGGAACAGATTAATATAGAACTCACCAGGGTATATTTTCTGAAGGTAAAACAAAGTTGTTATGCCATCCTCATTTTCCTTGTGAAGATCATCCATTGAATAAAGAACATCTTCTGTATAATATGGTGTCAAAACACTGAAATAAAACAGAGCACGGTTTTATCTCTCTGTTTTAAGAAATTAACAGGAGTTTGTCTCATCAAGTGAAAAAGGAGCCAGATACAAGCAACTGAGGCTTTCAAGATCAGAGCTTACCTGAAAGACATCATGTTGCGAACTTTGGGGGCAATAGGCATCGTCATAAATAAGGAGTTTGCAAAGAAAGTAATGCGTCGACGAGCATCTAAATTCATGGGCACATTGATTGCTGACTCTTTCACTGTCAAAAGTAAATGAAGTCGGACAACCTGCACAATGGAATGTGAAATAAAGTCCAATATGAGGGGAATGTTTGCAACAGAATAAGTCCTGAAAGATGTAAAATCTAACAAAATCATTAGTTTCCGACTGATACCTTTTCTGTCCAGGACCTCTTTTCCAACAGCATAATATTCACCCTTTCAAACCTCTGTTGTTTCTCATTCCCTTGATTGAAAATTTCCAAAATCCTAGGGAAATAGAAAAAAGGCTATATCTCAATTTGCTGAAAATAAATTATTAGGCATAGTGCCAACAGAATCTGAAACGTACTTATGGCCATCAACCATTATATCTTGAACGATAATCTCTATGATATCCTGGAGCTTGTTTATGAGCTGAGATCTATATAACTCGAGATCCTCGTAAGCAGCCATCTGCCATGTGAGAACATTTCCAAATTGAACTCATGGGCTCTCATTTATTAATGAAATTTGATGTGGAAAAAGCATTAGAACAGAACTTACAAGAAGGTTGAAAAATTTATCCAATTTATCACTTAATAGAGGCAGCCCAGCCATGTTAAATTGCCTCAAGAATTTTCGATCACGTATGCTGCTTTCAACTTTCTTACATATCTGCCTAATAATCCTGAAAGTATGACCAAGAGTTCAAGAAGTAACTCATAAAATTTAGAGAAAGAAATTCTTTACAATTAGAAATTAACATGATCCTGGATGACAAGCCAACAATTATGTCCCTTACTCTTGATCCTCTTCATCCAGAAGAAGGGCAATTAGTACTTGCTGCAATGTCTCGTAGCATTCAATTACTGCAGAACACATGAACTCATCATTCTTAATTTTCCTAAATAGATCAGCATCTTCCTTCTCCTTAAAGTCTTTTGCCATGTCCAGTGCTATGGGAATCTAATATCAACATTAAGACTTTAAATCAACAATGAAAAATAATAACAATACAAGAAATTAGAATTTGACCCTTTTTACCTTGCTGGCAAGCAAGAAAGGAGGCCACTGGACAACAGTGACATCACTTGATGAAGAAGGGACAAGAAGCAGATCTCTCTCCCTGCATAATTGTTCCCGTACACATGTTATCCAATTCTAGAGAACAAAATCAAATCATTTCACAACTAAGAAAACTACTAACCTATGGCTGATCAAATCCTCATTATTTCTCAGAGATAATATAAACTCATTCCACATCTGAGAGAACTTTGCAATGTTTATTCTTTCCAATGTGTCATCCTGCCATACCAGTTACCAGTCAGACAAATGAGAAGGCCCTACAGCTTAGAGACTTCTAAATGAGATTATCCGTTTGAATATTTGACAAAAAAAATAAAATTAAAACCACCAAATTATCAAGTGATAGTTAATAGAGTACCTCTTGATGCCGTTTGATATCCTCTTTGGAATATGGAACGAGCCGCTCACTGAAAGCTGAAGGAATAGAATCAAATCTTGCCCTTAACATGCCAAGGGTCCTAATCTAACAAAAGGAAAATGGCTTAGAAAAAGATCAAGGAAATATATAACCGAGTGAACATAAAGCACACCACATATTTTGGATAGCATCTATTAAGAAGTTGCATATAGTGGTTATGGCATAACTTCACCAGATGACAGGACAAGAATCACTAACCTCTCCAAGGTGGCTAAATGCTCCATAGATTCCACCAATAATAGTGGAGAATATAGCATACCATATTTGTGTGTCCATGAAATAGACCTATGCGAAATAAATTTTTTGACGAAATTGAGAAGAAATCTAGCAGAAACATTTAAGGTCGAGATTAAATCTGATTACATACCATAATGACTGGAGCCCAAATAGCAATAACAACACCAAGATTACGTGTAGCTGCAGCATCGTCAAATGCATAATTATTAGATCATCGACCACAAAACTACTAAAAAAACAAAACAAATTGTTAATGTGAGAAAATGTTACCATTTGGGAAGAATTCATGCCAATCATAACTAGTGACAAATATATTCATGATCGTCCTTGTCGGTTCAATTAATGGCAATATCTAAGTAAGACAAAGTCAGAGTCTAATGAGAAAAAGTCAGGCTAAAAATGTGTTCTTTGAAAGCAGAAAGGTCATGCAAATACATTAAGCACAGTGAAGTAGAACTGGCAAAACTAGAGGAATCATGCGGATATGTAACTCATAAAGCTGATTCATCAAACTCTATCTTAAAACCTAAATTTTATGGGGGGGAGGGGGGGTGTGTATTATCAATTGCTTTTCAATAGTAGCTAGCCACTTCAAATGATTTCCAACACAATTTATTGGTGCTTTTCCTTCTGCTACTCTATGCACACTCTAACTTACACCAGCTTCCTCAGAGTTGGATTTTTTCTAAGTACATCCTGATGGAGCAACATGACTTAAGGCTTTCCATTTCCGAACATCAAATCATACGAGAAGCAACAGCGCCAATATAACATATACACTCAGACACTCTTATGCATACCATTAAGCTGTAATTCTAAAATCGTATTGTCACAGTTTGGACATCTGTCCAAGCAGGCAGCATTAAGACATAGATGAACTAAATCAGGATTCATATAGTATCTATCTCAAGGGCCATAAAGCAAAAAAGATTGCAGTACATTGTTGAAGCAACCTGGCAAGAATTGGTATCCAGCTTGCACAGAAGAACACAAGAGACATATATAACTATCTAAATAAAGGTCATCCCATCAAATGTTTGATACTACAAAGTCAGCATGTGAAATTATTCCAAAGAGGAGATATATAATAATACACTCAATGATTTACTCTTAGATATGTTTGTCCGGTATTATTATCTTTGTGCTTCATAGCTTACTTAATGAGAATGCAGCTGAAAGATACTCAATATCATTAATTAATTATCACTGTCTCAGGACAATTTTTATTTGGATATACCATCACACATGAGGTTTTACTTGCTTTTAGTTCACTATTTCAGATAAAGAGGCTAATAATGTCAGAAGAACAGAATACATGCACACTCACAATGATATTTAGACTTTAAATAGATAAAATAACTACAGCAGATAATCTGTAATCATCACCAAAGGAAAATAGGTTACCTCAACATAGTAGCTGAATGCTATCTTGCTTATTAACAGAATAATCCAAAATAGTGTGTATCTGCGCACAGAAAGATTTTTACAATCAAAGTAGGTAAAAAGCTAAGTCCTGGTCTCAGAACCTGTTCCGGCACATTCTGTGAGTTCAAGAGGCAAATTGCAATTAGGGCAAAAAATAAGAAGCCTTTTCTTTGGTATATGTAGCATTTGATCCAAAGTTATGCACCTAACTTTATAATATTAATTGGGATATACAAAGAAGAGGAAGGAATAAAAATTATTAAACAAGGAAAGAGTAACGTAATTAAGAACAGATAATAAACTAGCATGCAGATTAACAAGTATACATCTATGTTTAGGGGCAACTCTGCTATCTTACTTCAAAAGGGAGAACATATCTTCATGCATTCCTCTTCCAACATATAGCTTTGGCTGGAACCCAAAAAATACAGATTAAAATGATAAGTTATCATACTATAGTCATCAGAAACACGCGATGCATGAATTTACCTGAGCCCACCACATTAGGATGGTAATAATACGCCAATTTGAACGTTCCATTGATCTCCGGAGAAAAGGAAACAGAAAGAGAAAGGCAGCTAATATATTCGGTATTATATAAATTGCAATGCAGTAGTTGTAGAGTGACTGACTCTGCCAATCTGCTCCCAAACTACTGAAGAATCTCAGTATTCCAGTTGGGTTCTGAAAAGATCTGGAATATGTCACTGGCATGACCACAAGCCAAAATGTAGCAATTGCGAATTTCAGCAGATATCGGAGTATCTGGTTAAATTTCAGGCTCCTCCAGGCATTTAAACTGAGGACAATGTCCAGGACAGCTGCAGAAGATATGGTAAGACATTTCATGGAGATATCTCTGCTCGTAAATTAACAAAATTACGACTATGCTAAAATGATAAACCAGGCAGACAGATAGATAGATAGATAGATAGAGAGTGGGTGTGAGAGGGAGGGAGAGAGAGAGAGAGAGAGAGAGGAATATACTAAAAAACTAAAAACTGATACGGAAGGGTACCTCGTAAAAAATTCAAAATGGCAGCAGTGATAAAGATGCTCAAAACGCTTCTAACTACATCCTCGTCAAAAAGAACATTTGAGGACACACGTTGATGCCATGCAATTATAATCATTGCCTGATACATATAGTACAAAACACATAGTTAAAGAATAAAGGGACAGAACAAGAAGAAAAAAATTAAGAATATCGAAGGAAATCAGTAAACAAGATTTTATAATCAGACAATAACCACCGTGCCTTAATATCATTACTCGTTGTAGTTAAATCAGGTCATTTTATTTTAAACCAATTACATTTTTTTCTATATCCTTCATAAGTAATCACAAGTCGTAAAACCAACTCAAGAGGAACATATACGTCTAATTTTTTTACAGAATAAAATCAGTAAAAAGTTTTTATCCGATTTGAAGTACCTGGAGTGCCAATATGAAGAAAATCCACATTCTGTCAAAACTCCTATAAAGGTGCCAAAATGTGCGCACTTCCACAAAATTAGTCTTGGGTTTTCTGTTTCCCACAGCCTGCTTATTTCCCTGTGAAACATAATCTGATTCAATACCAATATTTCTTAAGATCAATTTTTATTGTTTTAAAATACCAATATTTCTTAAGTTCAATGTTTTTATTGTTTAAAAATACCATCACAAAGCAGCAGGGTATTCAATCAAAACTAAAACTCTAAAAAATGAGGGAATTATTATTTTCTAGCTCAACGATGGGCTGCTAAAATCAGTGTTATATCTCCAAAATGATCAGGGTTTCTGAATGTACTTACTTGAAGAGCTCAACCTTTGGACATTTTAATGAAGTCACTCCTACCAGAATTACCTCATCCATGGTGTTTGTCATCACTCTTTTCCATACAAATCGTAGGTTGTATTTGTGATGAGCATGTTGTAAATTTCGTGACCAGCATGTAATACTAAATACTTAACGATTCTCCTCTCTAATAACTTAAGCTTTTCGACATGGTATCACAGCCCAACCAAACAAAAGGTCTTGTATTCCAATATAAATATCACTACCACCCATTTATTAGTAATCTACCATGGTGGCCAATCAATTAAACTCTAGGTCATGATACCCTCTAACACCCAAAAATAGAAGTTAGCATTCCAACTCATGTCACCCATTATTGATGTGTTTATACCGAAATGGGTAATCACAAGGCATACTGCTCTAAAGAAATTCCTCACTAAACCTTCCTGGGTTGGTTAAGATATCAACCAAAAATTAGCTATGTCATGCTTCCTCTGGACAAGAGATGATAAGATAAAATGTCATGACCTGCCATTTGTAGGGAACAAGCCCTTTGAAAAGAAAAGCAATCTTTTTTATTCAAAGAAAATTACGAAAGAGACATAAAAGGAAAGGACCAGTGCATTTGACTATTTGTCTTTATATACACATATCAAACATGAATGTACCATATGATAGGGCTTGATACCTGGTTGGGTGACTTTTTCACATCTGAATGCACAAAGAAATCAGCTTCCCGATCCAGTGGCCATCCCAATTTAAAACACCTCTTTGTCCTAAGAAGGAAGCAAAGACACAAGTCCATTAACCCAATAAAAAAAAGTCAATGATAGCAATCTTCTAGTTTACTAGAAAATAAAGGTCTTGATAACCAAAAAGCTACCAAAAGTATTCATTCAGATCATCATAGTTCCTCCATGCTGAATGGCTTGCTTTCCCATTTTGGTTTCTTCTGGCTTCCTAATTTCACATAGATGATTGGGTTAAGATAAATAAATTAAATAAATGAATAAACTGGAATAGAACTAAAGAGTATGATTACCTTGAGCAGAACCTCATAAATAGGAGTCACCACATTCTTGAGAAATGATTCCTCACCTAGTGGTGCTAATTGAGAGGCAACTCCAGTAACATGTTGGGCATTGTTAAACAAAGTATCATGCATCTCCTTTGCCATCTTATTTTTCAAAACAGAAAGAGTTACTTTTTTTTTTTTTTGGCATATTAGGCAGGCAATTAATTGTTAATGAATAAACACAATAAGAACTAAACATCAACTAGGATACTATAGAAACTGAAAAAATGTATGTATCGATTCTTGAAATTTCTAGATTCAAATGCAGCTCATGTTTAATTAAATATAGTCCAGCCAAAACTGTGAATAACATAAATGATTTTCTTTTCCTTTTGAAAGGCCACCTTCTACAATATTAGTTATCTGAATTGAAAGGTTTCAGAGTCTTGTTGGTGGCATGCTAAGTTAGAGACATAATAAACGTACGATGCAAGATATGCTACATACTTGAGACACTAAACAAGGAAAAAGAAGCAGCAATGAACCTTTTCTTTTCTTATACTAGTAGCAATAGAACAAATAGTATAACAAGAAAGATTTAGTTTTGCATAACTGAAGAGAACGTACACAGTGAAAAATATAGCACAAGCATTCCGGCATGAATCGAATGTTTGACGCCTCACCCCAAATAAGGAGATAAAGTCCAATGTACAGAAGCTGTAACTGTTGTCTCCTTTCACGTGGACAACTATAAGAAAATAATTGAGACATCCAGGTGGTTATATGACATCCTAACAAGGAAATTTAGGTGATAGTGCAGCCATGAGATAGTCAACTTACTCCAGATGTTGTTTAAGGTGTAGATATTTACACCATGTCTGATAGTTCTTAAAAACCTTGTCCATCAATAGCTGAACTGTATTGCTTTCCAACTGAAACATACATTTTTCATTAATATTTTAAGTATATCACCAATATCAATATCTTAACATAAAAGGTATTTTTAAAAGACAGGTTGGCATAAGATATATGTAATTATTTTTGTTTTAGCTTGTCGCTATTAAGAGATAGATGACATACTTGGTCATAAGCCTGAAGGTTCTTTTTTCTTACGTCCATATTAGCAAGAAGCAATATCAAGTGTTCCCGCTGATTTGCAACATTTCCTTTCTTAAAAACCAAAGGAGAATAAAAGAATATTGTCAGTTGAAGTGAACCATCTTGCATCAAGTACCTCACTCGAAAAAAAAAATTACCATAAAAGTTCAAGAAAAGAAAATTAAAGAAAATGAGGTGCAATGCAATCAGTAAATTGAATGCAACAAAATACATCAAAAAAAAAGGAAATCAAATGGTCTATCTCATGACGCAATTTTAGATTTAAAATGGAAGTAGGATAATAAATACAAGCTGAATCTCTAGCCTTGTCATAGTTGGATGGTAAGTAGTCAAGTAGCCAAAGCGACTAAAGATTATAAATTGCTACCTAGATGCTGTATAAATCATTTAAAGTATTGTTCTATAACACAAGACATTAGAACTAAGCAGTAAGCATACCTGAAATCCAAAGCGTAAAGCAAGCCATTCAAGGATATCATTAACTGGTCTATCCTTTACATCAGACATTTGGAATGTAGGAAGGTTATCTATACGACGAATAGCTTGAAGTGCTGCTTTGATCTGATTACGTAATCAAGCAAAATAAACTATAAGATAAGAGAAAATAAAACTAGTCTTCTAGATCGCATAATTATGAGAGCACATCACAAGCAAGACAAAGAATTTCAGATGCATCTGAACAAATAACCTCTGGGAGCTCCATAATTGCCGGTTTAACACCAACTGCATACAAGGGAAGAATGTTGTAGTGCTCGTATTGTTCTTTTTTCTTCTCAACATCTTTAGCATATTGTTGGGTCTGCATTTATCATACTAATTGAACTAAGAGAAATTTACCACAGGGTAGGACAACAATCTAAAATCTCAATCAGTACAGAAAACATAAATCAAACCTCTTTGTCAACTTTTGATGCAGGTACAACCGTCCTCAGCACATCATACAAGACAGTAGCAATCTGATAGATCTTTGCCATCTCCTCCCTGAAGGAAAAACAATCAAGTAAAGCATTTTGCAGTTAATCTTAATAACAAAATTGGATTGAGATTAAGCCTCACGGTTTTTTTGTATGCTGCCCCCTTTGGATATTTCTCTCATAGAACATCTGATAATATTTCTGTATCTCTCTAGGATCATTATTTGCAAGTATAGGTCTTGTCTCTTCTTCTTCCTATGACCATTAAAATTTGGACATAAACAAGACCAGATATTTTGTCACTCAAAGAAAAGTTCAAATTTCGAAGATAACATATAAACAATGCTAGGCATGAAGTTGCTAGTTGTAGTCAACAGAAATCTACATTATTATGATCTGATGTTATACAGGTCTCTGGCACACTGCAGAGAAAGTAAAATTAGATATCTATTCAAATCTCAATACTAAAATTTCAGGAACATAGCATCCTGTAGAAATCAATACAGTAGATACATTGCTGAATTAATCACAAAACCGAACTCAACAATGTTGAGTCTACCTTTTCAAGTCTATGCAGTAAGTATGTCTTAAATTGCCGAACACCACGCCCACTTGATATTGGATCCGCCTTATGCGCTTGCTCGAATGCGTGAAAACGACCTGATCCAAATTATTGTTTCAAGAAAAAGAGACAAGAAGAAGAATTAATGAACTCTTAAGCGCTGACAAGAAACAATTGAACAATATGAGAACTTTCAAGATAACATCACATTTAATAAAGAAGATCAAACACTAACATGCTTCTTTAATTCCTAACCAAGCTGCACACATTCGAGCCATACAGAACATGCATACAAACGTTCAGATTATGATTAATTGCACACATACATAATCTACACCAAATGTAGATAAAACCGTAAAAGGAATCATTAACACATATCATAGTCTTCCTCAATCACATCATATAATCGACCCCAAAAAAAAAAGGGCCCCAACCAAGTTTGACAAAACATCACCACTTGCATCCATTTCTATGACACCCAAAGTTATCACAAATTAAAAATATAAAACTACTAAATCTGAAACATAACAACCAAAAAAGGGGTGAAATTAGAGAAATTGGAATCACATGCATGATCAATAAAGAGAGAAGAGTGTGCATGTATTTACACTCAAGATTCTTACACAAATAAGCAACACGAGGGTTCTCCTTCTCAACTTCGTTGGCCACGCGGAGGATGGGAGCAATGAAGGCCAGAGACGACGGCACTAACTCACTGTCCACGGCGGCGTTGTCATCAGTAGGGTCCACCACCGTGAGCGCTCTCGACATCCTCTTCGAGAGCGATCTTGGTGGGCCCACATCATTCTTGGTCCCACTCGAACTCGCCATACTAGCACCACTCCCTTTTCGCTACAGCCACACCACCACCACTTCAATCTTTGTCTTTTCTTCACCGATATTCTTGAAAACACGTCAAGATCTCCATAACCCTTTTTCTTGGGTACAATTTCATCCAAGAAAGTGCAACTGAACATCGTTGTTAAAGTACACATATATACTTAGCGAGCAAGATTGATCCTTTGGTCAAGAAGTGGGGCAAATATCAAATCTTTTTTCCTTTCGGTTTCTCTGGGAGGAAGAAAAGAATGTGGGGGCCGAATAATTTGAGAGATATTTGTAAAGAAATGGAACGCTTTGCTTTAGCAGTGCAGTGTGAGATAAAAGGAGAAATAGAAACCGCACTTTGGCTTTGCTTACGTATGACTTGAAGAGGACAACATTGCCGAGAATGAACAACTGTCTTTACGTGAGTCGCAATCGAACACATTAAAAATGTGACTAAAATATGAACAAAAAATAACCTAATTTATCCATAGAATTTTAGATGCGGCTAATGGGCCTTTTAGATAATTTGGCGAATCTAGTTTACAATAAAAGCCCAATAACATTTGGGCTTATGCGATCTACATTGTCCATAGCACAACTAACAAGTAATTCTAAAGCTTAAAAAGGAAAAGGAAAAAAAAAAAAAGTTTTTTTTTTAAATTTGTTTATTATTAGATGATGGGTGATCGTTTGCGTATATTTAACAAGTTATTTTATGATTTTGGATAAATTATTTGCCTCATGGATGCATATCTATACATGTCAACTGATTGTTCTTTACAAGGGGCTCTCTTAGGTTACATATTTTTATAATTATTATAATTATTAATAAATATGTTCTCTAACAAATAATTAATACCCTATATCGATATTTTTACAACAATTTTGTTTATTAAACTTAAAATGATTGGTTTCAATGAATAAAATGAAAATTATAAATGAGAATTGAAAGCTTATAAATGACACTTTATCCAATCGATCAAATATTAGAGAAGGGACCAATATTACCTAGTAATATAGAATTTTAAATAGTTTTTAGTGTTTTTAGAAAAGAATTTTGGATAGGAAACAGAAAATAGGTGTGCTAAACCTTATAATGCACTTAAAAGAAAAGATATTAAAAATATAAATTATTACAATTTTAAAAATAAGAATTAATAACATTCTCAACGTTGCAGAGTACTCAACCGTTTGCTATTTGAGATTGATAATACTTTTTTTTTTTTTTTGGTTAATTAAAAAGGTTGTTGGATCCACGTACTACTGGGCCTCTGGCTATTACCAGAAACGATGTTTTATAACATCAGTCCTTCGACATTCCATAATTACTATGCAAAATAACATTAATAAATTAAAAAAATTAAATTAGATGACGTTTAGACTTTAAATGCTGTTTCAACAAAATTAAATAAAAATCATCACTTTAATAAGAACATGCCGGCAACTAACAAGCACCCAATATTCTAGGAAGGAATCATATATATTCAAGACATTTTTAATAAGTTTCTTAAATTTATGGCATCATTGTAGTATTGATGTATGTATCTTCCATGTGTCTCTTGAATTGTCTTTTGCACGTATTAAATGCTTCAGACTAATATTGAACCCAAGGTTTTACCATTATCTGGTCCTTGCACTTTTAAAAATATTATTTGTATGAAAAAAAAATTATAATTTCCATTTATATCATTAATTATTAACAACTTTTCCTCCTTACTATTTCATAAAATTAATCACCTTATTTTAGTTTATAATATTTAAAATTGTAACTCTTTGAAGGAAAAAGAAAAGGTCATAGATATGTTAATCCTTAGGTACTAATACTCACAAAAGATTCCACAATGTGGTATCTCAATTCTCAATCAATGAAGAGATAACTTTATTATTTAACAAATATGTTTCTCATTTCATACAATAATAATTTATTCAAGTTTTCCTCCGTATGCCTTTCTATTTCAGGAAACAGTTTCCAATCATATAAATATTGGAAATTTTCAATTCTGATCCTATAGTTTGGTTGTATTCATTTATAGCCATTGATTTTTGAGCTTCAAATTTGGGAGTTTTTCATTCATTCATTCAAAAAGTCGAATTGAAAAATTGGGAATTATAAAAACTCATAAAATTACTGGCTAGCTACAAATTACATAGATCCAAATTATATGAACAATATTAAAAATTTCCCAAATAAAAATCTAAACTTCTGAATAACATGACATGCAATGAAGAGACTAATATTTAATATTTAAAAAAAAAATCCATTAGTTTGGGTCATCTGATCTGGTGTCCTAATACCTTAATTCATATTGAGATTAGAAGTTCGAATCCTGCCATCCTTTATGGCTGGCCTCTTTCCTAATAAATTGAACTCCCTCGTCATTAAAAAAATAATAATAATAAAAGAAAAAACATTGAAAGATTATAATTTATAACCTCATTAATTAATGTTGCTTTTTTTTTATCAACTTTAATTAGATTATAATCAAAAATAATTAATGTATGCACGGAAATTTAGCGTGACCTCATAGATCAAGTACTCCCCCAATCTGAGTATTTGCACTACACATGCATAGCAATAAACAACTTTTAATTGAACAATCAATTCAAATTGTATAATGCTTAATCAAACCGAATGCACAGGTTAGAACGATGCGTAAGAATAAAATAATGTTGAATTAGGTCAAATTAACATTCTTAATAAAATAATAATCATATCATATTTAACTAAACTGAATTTGCATAAGTCGATCATTTTAAGTATTGAATTTGGTTCAAGTGTGTGTATGTGGGGCTCGTGCAAGCAATTGAGAAAGGGGGCATCTAATTGGGTGTTAAGGAGACACACATAAAACAACAAATTATGAAATTATGCATGTGATACTATTAAAAATTAATTTATTGCCAGTTGTGGGAAATTTCAAATATTTGCTTCTTTTCTAATTTGAGTTATCTTGTCATTTCTAGTTTGAGCTCAACTTCACTTAAAACAGTCGATTATATAAAATAGTTTAATACTACTTCCATTCCATTATAATAAATATTGTTTTCAAGTTTATATTTTATTTCAAATTAAGCATCGTTTTAGATTTTTATTCAATTTTATTCTCAAATTATTCTTATTAATATTTTTTAGCTAAAATTAATGCATTTAATATAAGTTTTTTTATGAAATTAATTTGATTCTCTTTCAAATTTTAAATTATTTGATCAATTAAAGGTATAATTGCCCTTTTTTTATGTTCCTTAGTTTTTTATTTATTATGAAACGAATGTAGTATGTATTAATAGTTAATTAACAAAATCTGATAATACAATTAATTTCTTATGAATATATGTAAATACATAATTAAATATATTAAGGATCAAATAATAAAATATTCTAGATTCAAAAGAGCTCATGAGTTTATTGAGTTATCAAGCTCGACAACTACTCGGCTCTTTGATTTTAAATAAAGTAAAAATAAATTTTATGTCACTTCCAAATAACTTGCAATTTCATTTGATTTGATTACACCCTTTTACTTATTCTTGTCTTCACACTTGAGGCTTTTCAACTGTTTAAGACAACATAAAAATAAAAATTCATGGCGCTAAAAATATAAGTTGAAGAATTCAATGAAATAGTATACATGGACTAAAGCTAAATAAAGTAACGGGTAATTCTATAGTACACTAGTGGTATTAATACACCAGTGGTTTTAACCATTAAATCTTCCATCATTGCATCTTGACCCTTCATTTTCAATTTACCTTTTTTACCTTACTTCAAAAGTTATTGCAGTAAATTATAAAAATTCCCCTCAATAGTCTAATTTCACAAAATATGTAGTTTATATCTACTTTCTCCAATAATTGTATTTATCCGTCAATAATAACCATAAAAATACAATTAAATCTTCTTGTATTATGGAGCATGTGATAACGAATCATTTGAGATCCATATTCGATATGTTTTATTTTGTGTAAATGTAATTCTCTTATTAGCAAAATTATTATGAATATAACACCTAAAATCATTGCAACCATGGTTTTGTATGCACAATTAACTTTAAGTAAATATATGCATTTCAATTTAAATACTAATATTAAATATTAAAATAAATTATAACATTTTTGTTTAATTTAATTTCATATTTAATATTAGTATTTAAATTAATCGTGTTGTTTAATTTAATTAAATACTATATTACAAATATTAATTCGAGCCAAAATAAATATTACTTATTTTGATCACACCACTAATTAAAAGCAAACACTAAATTATAAAATATTTAATTTATAGCATCATTGTATAATTTAGATGAAATTTCATATGTGAAGTCATTTTTTGATTTGATATATGATGTCTTAATACAAGATTAACATTAAGAAAATATATACATTTCAATTTAAATACTAACATTAAATATTAAAATAAATTTTAATGTTTCAGTTTAATTTAATTTTATATTTAATATTAGTAATATTAGTATTTAAATTAATCGTATTGAATACTACATTACAAATATTAATTTAATTAAATACTATATTACAAATATTAATTTTAGCTGAAACAAATATTAATTATCTTGATCATGTCACTAGTTTAAAGTAAATACTAAATTATAAAATATTTAATTTATAACCGAAACAAATATTAAATGTTATTTAATTATATATTATTTGCATCCTATTACGGTGTTGTGTGATAATTATTTTTAATTCAATTGATTGCATGTTATATCATAAATATTGGTTGGTTGGTTGGTGTTGTATGGTTACTTGATAATGTTTATTATTAATTGACTTGTCATGTTAGGTCACTGTATCGACTGCATACTGGGTCATTGATATTTGTCAGTTGAATGTTATTTCATTGCATGTTGTGTCGCTGTAATAATATCACAATCTTTTGATTATAAAGATTACGATTTGGATATATCTTCATCCATTGTATAAGATTTAGTGTGGTAGACATGTTGGATTAATTTTGATCGATTTCACGTATCTCATCATTTATATGTAGTCGATTTGGATGAATTTTGATATAAATAAATTATTTCGATTTAGATGGACTTTCGTATGTTAAGCAATATTTAAATTTGATGTGATGTCTTAATACATGATTAACATTAACAAAATAAATATGTTTCCATTTAAATACTAATATTAAATATTAAAATAATTTTTTACGTTACAGTGTAATTTAATTTCACATTTAATATTACTATTTAAATTAAAAGGAGAGTGTGATTAATTAACTAAATACGAGATTACAAGTATTAATTTAATTTTATATTTAATATTAGTATTAAAATTAACCGTGTTAATTAATTAATTAAGTACTAAATTATAATTATTAATTATCTTGATAATACTATTGATTTAAATTAAATACTAAATTAAAATATTTAATTAATACAAATATAAAATTAATTGTGTGGTTTAATTAAATACTCACAATTGTTGGTGTCATGTGATTTAATCAAAATTAAATACATATAGCAAGAAATGACTTATATACATTTGAATTTATGTGTATTTGGGCCTAGTAAAGAGGCACAATACAGCTCATAAAACCATAATTAACAGCCCAGTTCAAAGGTCAAAAGTTACCTTGATTTTATTTACTACAGTAAAAAAAGTTGGTGTATTAATACCACTGGTGTATAGTAGAATTACCCTAAACTAACATAAAGAAATAGATAGAGATTTTTGTGTGTAAAATTAGAGATTTAAAAAAAAAAAATATTCTCACATAGGAAAACCCACACATATCATGATAGCTGGTATAAATTAAAAAAAAAAAAAAAAAATTGATCCTGAATTTTTTATGTTTTTGGAGGTCAAAGTTTTAAGATAAATTGGACCCGACAAAAGTAGCCCATGATAGTTGGCTACACCACCCGCTTTTAATTAATACTAAAAACAGACAATTTACCTAATTAATCCTCAATAAAGTATGTTTAAAGATTTGAAAGGGATTTGTCTGAGTCATACTTTTAATGAAAAAGGTTATGCTTCAAATCAAAGACTGTGTTCCTCCTCCAATAGAGGCTTTGCATCCATAATGATAGTAAAGAAAGGATTTGTTTACTAGGATCTGAATTTACTCGTTTACCCTTGAGTGCCGTTACAAAAAAAAAAAAAAAAAATTTTTTTACTTATTCGGCAAAAATGTGTGACAAGGTCTAATTATAAATATATCCATTTTGAAAACGGGAGGGAGTTGGATTAGGTCAATGTAGCAAACTATTTATATATTAAGAAAAAAGAACAAAAAAATGAAATTGTGAGACTACACGATGAAATGAGTTAACCACAATCAATATTCATAAATTACAATTTAACTTATGAAAATGAATTTATATTGTAGATAGTAAAAAAAAATTTCTTGAAATTATATTCATGAAATGATCTTATATATATTTTTTGAAAAAAGAGCATCAAACTGTGCATATTTTGAAATTATATAATTAACCAACTATAAACAATATACTTAAAAAAAATAACCAACTAAAAAAGCATTTAAAAGGTGCGTAACTGTAGAAATAGTTCAAGAAGAATTAACCTATCCATTTTCATGATAATTGAAGCCATTGATGACATAGACAGATGAGTTGACCTCCATCATTTTTTATATTAATTGATTCGAAATTGATGTTTTTGATTTTGAGAGAGAGTTGTTTTCATTAGATTTCAATTGACCATTTCTTGTGCAAATGGCTCAAATAAAAAACCTTCTCGCCAACTATATATTTGAACAAATAATAAAACTCAAAATGGAGTTAAGTTGGCGTTACTTTCATTTATATATAGTATCAATAAAATATATCATTGTGTTTCAGATTTCAATCCATTCACAGTAATGTGATCATTTAAAAGCTACAATATCTCAAATAAATGAACAAATATATATATTTATTTTATTTATTTATTTATTATTTAGAACCAAGTGTTTTCCCAAGCAATATAGTTTCCCTATTTCGGTCGGTGATGCACATTCAATGCCAACCATATTGTGGGTGTGAAACAACACTATAATGGCCAATCCACTCCATGGCCTTGTAATGGTCAAACTTCACTGGTCTTGTGTTCACAATTTCTACTAGAAACCAAAATATAAGTACCATAGTTAAATTTAATTATGGCATTGGAAAATCAATTTTGTGTGAGGTGTGTAATCGAGTTTAATCAACTAGGTTGAGAGTTGTTTACAAATTGTTTTAGAAAAAAAAATTAAACAAACTTGAACATCATTAATTGAGATGAGTTTAAAATCGAGCTCGACGACAACACACGACTAGAATGCATGACTCATAAGTCTTATAAATTAGAGTATTATATATATTGTTTAATCCTCAATATAAGAATTATAATATATATATATATATATATATATATATAATCTCTAATCCATTCTAATCAAGTCTTTTTATGGCATTAATAATAATGATATTACTTATAATACATATTAAGGGTACATAAAGTAATTGGGTAGAATGGAGCCAAACTCATTAATTGAATTGAGTTGGAGTCAAGCTCTTGGGTCGATTTGAAGCTTGCAAATATATATTGGCTCTATTCAATTCAAGTACACCTTAAATATAGTTGGAAAACGTGTTTTTTTAAATATGATAATTTGTTAAATCATTTATACCAACCGTTATATTTCAATTATATGTTGACTTTCTATTTTACCGCGCCTCTTCCACTAAAACAGTCAATTTTCATTTTTCATTTAATCCAAAATGAGAGTCAATTTTCTTTTTTAATATTAATTTTTTTTCTAATATACAGGTTTTTAAAATAACAATAGATGAGGTTATCAACACTCCCTTATTTATCTCAAAAAAGAAAAAGAAAACAACACTCCCTTTATACTCATCAAATTATTTAGACAAAAATAATCTCTTGTAAATTAACTAAAATACCATCTTATATAAAAATGAAAAAAACAGATTTCATCAATACTTCAACCCTAATTCATTTATGCTGAATCACAAAAGCATCTCATCTTTTTTCTCTTGATTCCACTCAAGATCCGATCAATATGGAATGTAAGTTTTTATCCACATATATCGATTCATATTATATTTAGACATTTTCTAATGTGTAAATTTTGAATTTACGATAGAATATTTTAACAAATGGTTCAACTTTATATTGTCGAACAATAGTAATACAAACGTTTAGTACAAATTCATTGAATGAGATAATATGGTCAACCACATCGTGTCGAACATGGTTAATTTGTTCAATCAAAAGTTGTCGAACATAATACAAATATTCGATTGATATTTGCCGAACCTTATTAATTTTTTTTTTTACAAACATTCGATTTTTATAAATTCACGTTCAACCTCCAAAATTATATTCAACTTCGAGATTTTTGGGAAAGGAGGACTGAACGTTCTTAAATCTGCGGATGATCATGTTTGACTTGAATGGAAAGTGATTATATGAGTATATAAAGACATAATGAGTAATTTATGAGATGTATCAAGTAAACCAAAAAAAAAAAAACATTATTTTAGATGTATATAGTAAATGAGTGTATTGATAAGAAAGTGGAGAGGTTAATAACTGCACCCATTAACTATTTTCCATCTCTTTAACAACAATATTAAATAGAGGTATAGACTATAGTATAAATTTCTATAAATATATTAAATATAATTTTTTTTGGAGGAAGATAATATTTTTCATGGGGACAAAATATCATTCACCTCGATTGGCAAGGACAAATTTGTATAATTCCGATAAAAATAATTACATATATTTGCTTTTTTTGATATCTTTAGGGGGATTTTCACAATTCCATATCACTTTCTCATCTCTGCTATAAATGCAATCCTCTGTGCACCTCATTTTCTATTGCTTTTACTATTTACTCAGTCTCTCTCTCTCTCTCTCTCTCTCTCTCTCTCTGGTTTCCTCCATTGCAAACCAAGCTTTCTTTCCAGCCTTTTCTGATGCGCCCCTCTCCACTCCCACATTCACAAATACCCACCTACCAATTGACCCAACTTTGCTTTTATGAGGCGTCTCCCAACACTGTTAATTCTTTCCACCATTAAAATAAAACTCTGTCCACTTATAAAGATTAGATTTTTGTCTGGCATTGTTTGCAAAAAAGAATTCTGTCATTTGCATTATTGTTAATTGTTTTCTTGAATTCTTCTTGGCCCACTGCAGGCCACCCTTTCTTCTTCTAAACTACTCCTCTTCAGCTGCTTAGCTTTCTTTTTCGCCATTCTTTTTTTAGTTTATTTCTTTAATTGGTTTTTCTTTTGTGGGTCTTTTCTTTTTCATCTCACATTGGATGTGCCCTTTATTTGCTTCTTGGATTTCAAGAAAGAAGATCTAGGGGGGACTAACTCAGATCAATTGCACAGGTGAGAGCTTCTCTATCTATCTATTTATTTTAAGGCATTCTTGCTTTAGATTTTGTCTTTTATTGCCCTAGATATTGAGATTTGAAATTTGGTTTAAAGTATCCATGTTCTTAAGGTTAATTGCTATGTCATTCAGTTTGATTTCTGAAATGCTGTGACTTGTGTGATGATATTGTCATGTATCGGAAAGACTTTATAGAAAGAAATATGTTTTTAAGCATTCAGATAGTAGCCATTGATTCCTGCTAATGTTTCCATAGCTATTAATTTGGCTGAAGTATTGATGTATGAAGACTTCATTTGTTGGAGCTGGGAAATGCCAAATCCGATCTGAGTAGTGCTCTATATATGCTTGGTTGAAAACTGCATTAGACCCTTAAGGAAGATCAGTCATGATTACGGAATCCTATATGTCGAGATTTGTAGCTTTATGGTAATGTGATTTTTTTTCTGGGATATAGGATTCAATGGATTAATTCTTTCCAGAACTAAGGGAGGGGCAAAGCAGAATTTCAGGATTCCTTCCTTGCCTCCAATTCGAAGAAATGTCATCAGAGAGCTTAAATTCTGAGTTATCGAAGAAATACGGGGGTATTAAACTATGGGTTCTGATCGGCGTATCTGTGGGTGCATTTATAGTTCTAATTCTTGGGATCCTATCAATATGGGTTATGTTTCGCAGAAAATCTCGAAGAACATTGAACAAGTACAATCTTTGCCAAATCCCTAATGTTTCCAAAGAAATTAGGGTGGACAGAGTTGGGGATAAAAACACATTTGCTCACCCTGAAAGTTTATTCTTGACTCTTAACGATAAATCGAGTGATAAGAACTCGGAGAAGATGTTAGTTCATTTAGGCAGGAGTAAATCCAGTGATGTTGATGATATCAGCCAGTGCAGTTCACTGTATCATCAGGAAAGGGCATGTAGCTCTCAATCAGGAGAGGAAGGGAATTCTGGTAATGCTCGAAAACAATCTTCTTTGTCTTATGGGCATGTTATGGCATCTCCTTTGATTGGTTTGCCAGAAATATCTCATCTTGGGTGGGGCCACTGGTTCACACTCAGAGATCTTGAGATTGCAACAAATCGTTTCTCACCCGAGTATGTTATTGGGGAAGGGGGTTATGGTGTTGTTTATAGAGGTAGATTGGTCAATGGCTCAGAGGTAGCAGTTAAGAAACTTCTTAACAACCTGTGAGTAACCAACTTACTTTTCAACTTATCTAAAAGCTTGTTCGTTTTGCTTTAAAGCTTTTATTGATGCTATTTACGGTGAATGACAAATTATGTTGTAGTGGCCAAGCAGAGAAAGAATTCAGTGTTGAAGTAGAGGCCATCGGCCATGTTCGACATAAAAATCTTGTTCGGCTTCTTGGCTATTGCATAGAAGGAGTCCATAGGTAAGACTTTATTTATGGAATAGAATTGGAGCACATCATCTAGAAGCTATGACTTCTAGATTTCTTCTTTTATCTTCTTGAGTGTTAATGTTTACTAGTGAGCTATCATTATTTATGCATGCAGGATGTTGGTGTATGAGTATGTAAATAATGGTAACTTGGAACAGTGGCTTCATGGGGCTATGAGACAACATGGCACCCTGACATGGGAAGCTCGTATGAAGGTTCTGCTTGGTACTGCAAGGGCGTAAGTTGAATTTTCACCGATGATAATTAATTAATTATTCTTCTTTTGTCCTTTTTTGGCATCATCAACCAACTTTAATGAAAATGAGAATAAAGTTGATTCTGTAATTAAGACGCAAATTCTGAACTATTGGGACCGTCCAATTTGTAGATTGCAATTTGTTTAATGATTTTTTTCCTCATAGATCATGCTTTAAATAAACAACTTAACGTCACATTCAAATGCATTAAGGGATTGACGTGCTCAATGTTGAAATTGTGTTTAATGTTTTGCAGACTTTCTTATTTGCATGAAGCCATAGAACCAAAAGTTGTGCACCGCGATATAAAATCTAGCAATATTTTGATTGATGAGGACTTCAATGCAAAAGTTTCCGACTTTGGCTTGGCTAAGCTCATGGAATCCGGAGAAAGCCATATAGCAACGAGAGTGATGGGAACATTTGGGTATATCTTCTTTTCAGCTTCCCTTAAATGCAGTTGTTTCTCTTTGGGAGTTTCATAACTAGGTCTTTTTATGGATTTCAGTTATGTCGCCCCAGAATATGCAAATACCGGCTTGTTGAATGAAAAGAGCGATGTTTATAGTTTTGGTGTTTTGCTTCTGGAAGCTGTCACGGGACGAGACCCTGTTGACTATGGTCGTCCAGCCAATGAGGTACTAATTTCTTCGATATGGCAAATGTTAAATCATACTCTTTAAGAGTAATCAGATTACTCAGTTAAGATGGCTGTGGCAGGTTAATCTTGTTGAGTGGCTGAAAATGATGGTGGGGAACAGACGAGCAGAGGAAGTTGTTGACTCGAACCTTGAAGTTAGGCCCACAATCCGAGCCTTGAAACAAGCACTTCTAGTTGCACTTCGGTGCGTTGATCCAGATTCAGAGAAACGCCCGAAAATGAGTCATGTTGTCCGAATGCTTGAAGCTGATGAGTTTCCTCAGCGCGAGGTGAGCTTACATGATCGATAAATAACATAAGCGACATAAAAAAGAAAAAGGCGTGCTCTAATACTTTAATTTTTACTTACGTCCAGGATCGGAGGAGCAGGAAAAGTCGAGCGACGAGCATGGATATAGAATCGGTGAAGGAGAGTTGCGGTTCAGTAGAGATGGAAAGCAGCAGGTCAGAGAGCCACACATCCGGAACAAATAATGCAGGCAGCTGATAGAAGAAACTAACAGAGACAGACATGCTGCTTCGGGCTGAATTATTGCTGGTATAACCAACCATCTTCATTTTAGAGCTTCTTAAATTTCAGTGACTGTATGCACATCGTCAAGATTCTTGCATGACATAGAAATCAAAACTATATTAGTATCAATAGAGCCCAATTGGCTGCTCTTTCAGACATCTTGCTAGAGAGAGAGAGAGTGAGAGTGAGAGTGAGAGTGAGAGAGAGAGAGATTGTTGATGTACAGGTGTGTCATGGATTATTGGGCTGTTTCTGTTAACATTATGTTTTTATGATCAACATTCTTTTTGTTATATCGGGTGAAATACAATTTCGTATATTTTGCTCGAATGCTTATGGCCTGTGGGAGTACATCGATTCTACGACAGCTTTCTAGGCTGCACGATTTGTGTGTTTAAATTGTATCTCGTATCACATTTCAATTTGTATCTTACATTTTTATTATTAATACAAAAAATTAGTATAATTTTAATTAAATTTGTGAAACAAAACTTGGGAACGAGCCAACTTACAGTCAAATGACGGTGCACGTGATATACTCCGAAAAGAAGGCCGTGATCTTGGCTTTATAACCACATGATAGGACTTTGTTTTCCTAATGGTTTTTGATTCTGTCTCCAAATATAATCAAATACATCCGTATTTCTAATGTATTTCTTTTTACTAATTCATTATTTTTTAATACTTCAAATAATCGTTTAAGAAAAAAAAATTTATTTATCCCCAAAATGTATTCCACTTTCCTTAATAAAGGTGTATTTAATATTTTTCCTAATTATATATATATATATATATACATCGTTATCTAATGTTCTTTGAAGTTAACCTCTAATGTTTACACATTTCAATGCACAACATTAAATAAGTGTACAGTATATAGTAGATAGTTTGAAATACATTAAATACTTAAAAAAAAAATTAAGTACATTTCCTAATATGTGAAAATGGAAAATAACTATCTTTATGGATGAACATAATGTATTACACATGATCAAAAAATTGAACTTTCCGCCAAAACATCTAATTCTACAAATTTCATGAAATAGGTATAATAATTACATCACATGCATGATGCATGATAAGCCTCATTTTAAGGGTAATCTTCATAAGAATCAGTACTAAACCATAGTCCAAATACACATAAAATTAACCTTCTATAATAATATAAAGTTTGACTAACAAGGGTCCACATTGAGCGGCTAACCGAATCATAAGAACTGTACTATATATTCTTGGAATTTTATATTTTTAATTTAGAAAACTTACTGAGTCATGATCTAAATATATATAAAACAAAAGTAGAAAAAAAAAGAATTATTTAACAAATGCCCTTGATTTTCTATGAAAATCTAACAATTGTATCTCTCATATAAAACCCTCAATATTTTCATGATAAAAGTCCAATTTAGAGAAAAATCCAATCACCTTAACTAATAAAAAGTTTTTTTTTTCTTTCAACAAGGAAGAGATATTTAAATGCAACCATACCAAAAAAGTATCCAAAGCATATAGTAGTATTTATTCAATATCACTTTCATGTTCATGACTCCTCTCTCTCTCTCTCTCTAGATCTCTCTCAAGAGCATGTCAAAAAGCTTAAGCTAAGGTATCTCAATCACACAATCAAAAAAACAATCTTTTTTCCACAACTCCTCCTAAAGAAAACTACTTGTATCCACTCACAATCTTGAAAATTAATTCTTGATCAATCCCATGTCCGATAAAGACAAGAGCTCTTACCCCTACAATTCTGATAATCACAACATGGGATCAGAAGGGTTTCCAACATTTCCTTACACAAGTGATAACAATTCCAACCCCTTTATGTACAACCACTATATGCACCCACTGGAAAACCCTACTGGATTTGATCATCCCAGCTCTGATGATATGAGCTTCACCAGCTTCTTTCATGACAGTACTCTATCAGCTGCTTCTCACCTTTCTTGTTCAACTTCTGAAGCTGCTAATTGTGCTGTTGAGAATCCACCGACAACCCCGAATTCATCGGTGTCGTTCCCTTCATCAGACGCCGGAGCTGAAGAAGATTCTTCCAAGATCAGCAGGAAAGATCTGCAGCAACAAGTGTGTGAAGATGGAGATTTGAGGCCTAAAAAAGTGTAGGTTAATCTATTTTATTTGTTTTAATTTCTAATTGGTTAATTATTTTGGTATTTGTAAAATTTATAATAGTAGCTGGTTAACATGCATTAAATAATTTTATATTAATTTCTGTGGACTTTTCTTGAATCCTATTTTTATGGTTCTCATTTCTTTGTTCAACTAGCTTGTTTCCAAAGCTGAAAACACAGGATTTCTACGTATTAAATAATAATTATTTTTCTTTTGCCCATCATTTTATTTGAGCCTCATGTAACTGATTAGTTTTAACTTTCCTGAAATGAGCTAAACAGCCTCTATAATTGTATCCATAATTTGTTTTTTTTTTGAAAGGAACATTAATTTTTTAAAAATTTAATAGGAAACTAAAAGAAACCCTAAATCTATATATCTAGCTATAAAATTACTGTTCTACAAAACTGCAAATTAACTTTTCAATGAGGCTAAATCAGTGTTAATCTTTTTCAGCAGCAAAGCGAAGAAGAAAGGGGAGAAAAAGAAAAGAGAAACAAGATTTGCCTTCATGACTAAAAGCGAGATAGACAATCTTGAAGATGGATATAGATGGAGAAAGTATGGCCAGAAAGCTGTGAAAAATAGCCCTTTTCCAAGGTTAATTAATTAGCATCTTCAATTACCTAGGCTTGTTTATATAGTTACAAATTGATAATATATCTATATTTCAATCTTGATGTGTAGAAAAATAAAAAATGTTGAACTAAGCATTATATATTGAGTATTTTGTAGGAACTACTACAAATGCACGACCCAGAAGTGCAGTGTGAAGAAGCGAATCGAGAGATCATCGGAAGATCCATCAATGGTGGTGACCACCTATGAGGGTAGACACAACCACCACAGCCCCGCCACTCTCCGAGGCAATTCCGCCATGTTTCTGCCTTCTCTACTGTCTGTACTGCCACAGGTTCCATTTCCTCAAAACTTCGTTTTTCCCACTAATAATATGCCCTATTTCACACATCCAGTTACTCCACACCCTCATGAACTCCCACCTGATCAATGCATCCCTTTTCCCAACATGGATTCACCTTTTCTTCACAAACATCAGCCATATGAATGATGAATCAATGTTCATAATATATATGATCTAGGGTATCTATATATATACAGGCTTTTCGAGTTTGTAATTGTATCTAATACTGCTCAATTATGTATTCATCGACTTTTAGACACCATTAATGATTTTTTCTTCGATTAACTGGAGAGTATATATCTACGCTTGTGGTATTAATTTGCAGTAAGGGAATTGATAATCGAATCTTGATCATTAATTTCTCATCCAGGTTAAGTTACTAACATTGATTGTTTACCTTTTTTTTTTGGGTATATAATTTTTTTCTTCTTCTTTCGGTTGTGAACCAATATCGGTTAATTCATGAATTCATTTTTTGTATTTGCTATTTTTCTGTTGAACTCAATGGAGATGCTACTGCCTACCAGTGAAGTATGAGAAAAATTAAGGAAACCGAATTATTGAGTTGAATTAAACTGTGGAATATTTTTTAGCTAGCGAATAGGGCTGATATATAAATAAATTGTATTGATTACTTCTCTCTGGAATTTGAATTTCTATCACATCTGCATTTATATATATTAGGTATGAGATTGTGACACTTATGCCACATTTCTAATGCATTTTTATATATTAGGTATGAGATTGTGAGATGTGTAATTGTGCTTGAAATTAAGTTCGCTTTACTCGAATGATGTGGGTAAAACAGTACTAGATAAAATGTCGCCTTAACACATTCTATGTACTATGTGCAATTTATAATGGGTGATTATATGGCCACAGATTTACATAATCTCACACATTCATATGGATGTGTATAAGGTGTGAACATGTCTATGAATTTGTAATGGACAATGGCTGGTCAATCAGAAATCTTGGAAATTAGTATATGTCCTAATTATGTGCTTGCATGCGTTCCAAGGTAATCATCATAATCTTCTTGACCAGCATTCATATATTCTCTCCCACAACGTGTCTTTTTTATTTGCTCTGTCATATCTTAAATTACCTTATAGATATATGCATCACCAAAAAGGTACTTGTTATAAGATCATTTACAATTACATTCATAAAATAATATACAAGATCAGAAGAAAATGAAGAGGAGGATCCGAATTGAAAATCCACAATAACTCTCCCCTCTCTATGCAATTTAATTTTAAAATAAATAATATATATATATATATATATATATATATATATATATATATATATATTGCCTTGATATGTGGTTTTGCATAAATCCTTGCAGAAATTTTGGTTACACAACCCGAGTCCCCACCCCAAGTTGAATTATTGCAATAATGTATGTTGATATAGAAGCAATGTAGCATGCTTCATCCTCTTTGTAGCTAAGCCAAAGAAAAATCGAAAATGTACGAGGAGCCTGACATTGTTGACCTTAATCAGTTAATCTGTGTGGACATGAAAGTTGCATACTTCATGTTTATGTTCGAATCTTTTAAGAACTCGTGTCCATCTATCAATCAATTTTGTTAGGCCAAAACGCCTTAGGTACTGTGTAGGATCAAAAGGCCGTTTCAAAATGTATTTGAAATCTTTTCATTTTATATATATATATATATATAAAATGTATTTGAAATCTTTTCATTTTATATATATATATATATATATATATATATATATATATATATATATATATATATTCCTTTGATTCAAACGCAATCTTACATAGTTTGACTTCGACATAAGATTTTTAAGGAGACTTTTTATTCTTCTATATCTTTAAAGTTTTTCTGTACTTCTATTTATAAATGTTGAATATTTACTCTCTTTTTTTTTCTTTTTATATTTTAAAATCAAATAAAGATGCAGTGGGGCTCAATTAATTGAGTAAATGTACAGCTACAAACTAATTCCAATATTCAATTAGCATATCAGCAAGAGAGAAAAAATAAATTGTATAATAACAAAATGAGCTTATCTTTAAATGAATATTTGCTAATTTTTTTCTCCTAATCTAAGCCTTTTTAATCCGGTGGGCTTGGATTGGCCAATATAGGCCTTTATGTATATTGGGTTTGCCTTTGTTATATACATTGATCGAATCTATTATACCCATAAATTTTGGCCTAAGAAGCTAAACTTTTAGAATATTTCTAACTTTTGTTACGTACGTCACGGAATATTACACTTGATCCCGTGAAAGATTGTTAACATTTCTAGCTTACCTTGAACGGGATGCCATAATTTTATTTTTAAATGACGTTCAACGTGTAAAAATTAGTTGATAATATCAGCAATCATTATAATCATAAAATGTATGTTATTTGAATTGCAAAACTAATATGGAGTTTAAAATAGTTGTAGACATGAATTGATCTACAGATGATATTTAATTTCAAAAGAAATTAAATCGGCATTGTCTGAAAACTAAAATGAGAGAAACTTATAAAGATCTCGTATATATATTTTGAAAATGTTGAAAACGATATGAATATAAAATCAACTGAAAGTGGGCCAAAAACGTGCAGTGGGCCAAAAACGTGCAATGGGTCAAAATATTTATCACATAGTCCACATCAAAGGAATAGGGAAGGCCCACTTAAAAAAGAATTCGAACCTAATATTATTGATTGATTGGAATAGAAAAAGGCTGCAGGCCATGATTCATTGTACCTACCTATACTACTTACCCTAAAGATCACGACCACACTTTTGTCTTTCTTGAAATAATTTAAGATGAAAATTCTCATTTTTATGGCTTCAAGTTAATTTAATTTGGTAAATTACCACATAAGTTCCATTTTTTTTCAATAGAACAGTTAATTAGAAGTTAGAACCTTACACTTACAATTGAAGTTAAGAGACGCTACACGATATTATACATGGAATAAATAGATTCAATATATATATGAGACAAGGTTTTTTATTATTAGATAAAATAAAAAATTTATATGGTATAAGGTTAAAGAAAACTGTTTTTCCAATAATTGATGAGCGCTTAAGGAAAACAGAAAAAAAAAAAAAAGATTTTAAAGATTTTTCTCACGTATTATAAGAATGTACATATATGAGATTGCTCAAGATGAGATCAAAGCAATTTAAAAGTAATATTTTATGCATTTCTGACTATGCTTTTTAGCATGATATTCATAAAGCTATCATGTGCCTATTCTCATCCTTCGTTGTCCTTGCATGATTTTTATTTACTAAGCTTAAAGCTCTCATAATTTATGCATTGTAGGTGAGCTTGAATCTCACCTAATTTTCATTTAGAGTTTAGATATTCAACATATACACGTTTTCTTTTTTTGTAAACACGAAATTTGTGTTACGATATATATCTCATTCTCTTTCACGGTTTCACCCATTCACACCACTGAAAATAATCTATAAACAATATAAATCATAAAAGTTTAAATGTTTTTTTATTACAGCATTACAGTTCAAAAGATAAGTACTACAGTTATATATGTAAATTTACTGTAAGTTTTATTATAATCAAATACCCAATCAGTTGATGTTAAAAACAGTTTTTGTGTATAATCCAATTATATATATACCTCAATTTTATATGTATACACATATATATATATATATATATATTATAATAATTAATATTTTCATTTGCAAAACTTATTTTAGTTCTTTTTAATAAAATCTGTCTATTTTGATGTACTTTTTATCAACGTTCACTCATTCATATCGCCCTTTCATTTATGACCTAATTAAAATTTGCATTCAATAAATTTTATTGACTAGTTTCTCAGCCAGATCACTCGTGTGTTTCAGTGACCTCACTCACTATATATTTATTGTGTGTGATTCCTTTTACCCACATAAATTTTGCAAGAGTTTTATTAAGTTTCTTTACGATTAAATATAATTTGCCACAATTTACTAGGGGAAACTCTTTTTAGTTCGTAGTCAAATAATTATTGTACTCCATGAGATTTCCATAGTAGACTCATTATATTTTGATATATTCCCCATATCCCACAAAATAGACCTATTATATATATATATATATATAAAGGTTGAATATTAAATTATATTTATATATAGAACTTATTTAGACGTTTCTAATTCCTTGAAAATCAGATTCTAACTTAAAAAAAGTTAATAAAAACCCATTTGCCCCGTCCACAGTCAAAGAACCAATTAATATCTGGCTAACCAGTTACCACGTCGAAAAAATACGATTCTGACTATGGCAAATTAATAAACTAAGTAAGATCAATCTTTAACCACATTCAAACAAGGAGTTAATTTGTGACTTTTCGCCTTATTTAACTCATTAATTAATACACACACTTCATATATAAATCTTACAGAGTTGTATGACGTTCATGTAATATAATCACAACAAAGAAAATAGAATGGCATTGAGATTTTGTACAATAAATGGATTGCTTTTCTTATTCTTGTGCATTACTGTAGCTGTTAGTGGTGGTGCTCCGCCACCAAAGTTGTTTGACGTCGTTAAGTATGGCGCCGTTGCCGATGGAAAGACTGATAACACTCAGGTACATTCAGATTCAGTATATACATAAATGATTTCTTTTAATGATAAAAACATGAATTCAATAATTTAAATGTTATAGGCATTTCTTTTAGCATGGAAAAATGCGTGTGCTTATGGAGGAAGAAGTAGGGTTTGGGTCCCACCAGGGACATTTGTTTTAGGTTCAGTTTCATTTGAGGGGTCATGCAATGGTCCAATTGCCTTTCTGATTAAAGGCACTCTCAGAGCGCCGACGGATGGCCGGAATTTGTTTACCGACACTTGGATAGCTTTCCGATACGTCGGAAATCTGACGGTCAAAGGCGGTGGTGTTTTGGATGGCCAAGGCCATTCAGCCTGGCCTTATAATGACTGCAATAAGAACAGCAATTGCAAGCCTCTTGCTGTTGTAAGTAGACTCATATATATTGTAATCTGAACTAATCAATAAATATGAGTTCTTCTCATTTTAGTGCAATGTTTCTGATTCTAACATACATCTGTTGAAGTCTTTAAGGTTCGATTTTGTAAGAAATTCGAGGGTTCAAAACATACGATCAATCAACAGCAAAAATGCCCATGTCAACGTATTCGCGTGCGAAAACATGAAGATAAGCAGCATCATGTTGATAGCACCTGCAAACAGCCCCAATACTGATGGAATCCGAATTGGTGCTTCAAAAAGTATCAAGATTTCTCATTCTGTTATCTCCACAGGAGATGATTGTGTATCCATGGTTTCTGGTAGTCAATATATTGATGTCAACGATGTTACTTGTGGACCCGGCCATGGGATCAGCATCGGAAGCCTTGGACGGGGCCACGAGTTTGAGTTCGTGAATGGAATAAGTGTTAGAAACTGCACCTTTATAGGTTCGGATAATGGTGTTCGAATCAAGACCTGGGCACGTTCTTCTTATAGTGTCGCTTCTAATATATTGTTCGAGGATATTATTATGCAAAACTCGAAAAATCCCATTGTTATTGATCAGAAATACTGTCCAGTCCCCCATTGCTACATTCAAGTAAGCTCTTTCATTTTTTTGGGCTTTTTCTAATCTTTGATTTGATATTAAATGTATTGGTTATTTGTAGGAATCGAGATCATCAGTGCAGATAAAAGATGTGACATTCAAGAACATAAGGGGTGTTTCAAGTAGTGAAATAGCAGTGAATTTACAATGCAGTGGATCAGTTCCTTGCAGGGATGTGAAGTTAATAGACATCAATTTGGCCTACAATGGTCGAGAGGGACGAGCAATGTCTGTGTGTTCTCACGTCATTGGCTCCTCTTTTGGACAACTTTACCCTCCTGGTTGTGATCTCTAGTATTTTATTGCCTATTTTTATCTTCTTTTAACTTTAAAATTTCATTCTGATTTCCATTATGTATATTTTTCACAAACTCATTTTATGATATTCATTTTGATTTTCTAATGGTTATATCTATATGAGTAGTCCTCTATTATATCTTGGCGACAAAGTGTGAATTGATTTTTAAAGAATGAGAAGAAGAAAGAGGTAAATAAATCCCACATCGGTGGAGAATAGAAGTTGAAGTGAGAAGAGAGTGCTATAAAAAAAGGGTGAGATTACTGAGATACATACTTACCTGGACGGGGTCAATGGGCGATCATCAAGGCCCATGGCCTAGGTTGGCGACCTCCATTGCACTTAGGAGGGGCGCCCGCCTAAGGTCGGCCCAAGTGGTCGAGCCTACGTCATAATTTGTGCCAGAGGGGGCCTGCGTTCGCGCGGCCCCTGCCCAATTCTAGTTTTACTTTTTTCCTTCGGCCCGATAACGTTTGGGCTTTAATATTTCATTAATAATTCACATTATTAATGAATAAAAAGTGCAGGTCTGCTTTGTGCAGAAAGATTCAATCTCCCAGGAAACCTTTGCACGTTATCGTTTGTGTGACCTACGTGTCCCATAGAAACTGGTCTAACCTGAGATTGGTAGCCTCTGTACCTGTAGGATTACTATTTGCAGTTTAACAATCAAAACCACCATAGGCAGAAGATAAAGGAAAGAAGCACCAAGACTAGACTATTGACGAAAGATGGGCTAAAGAACTCATCCTCTTTCTTTTTAGATTACCTTTCTTGCGTGTGTATAAGACCGAAATCATTTGATTTATAAACAAAATTATTAATCCTTAACTTTTCAAGGAATCTTTTATTAATAATTGTTGATGACTTGTTATTTCAATATTTTCGACCTTGGTTTCGTATGAGAATTTGCGATTCTTATAAGTTTAATTCATTGAAATTCCATCCAATAAAACCGAAGAATTATAAATTTTCAAAATAATAGATAGAAATACTGCAAATAGGGCCATTGCGACACCCATAATGGAGTCATCCCCCACCTCAAAGCTATTTTACCTTATTCAACGAATATACAGATATTTCCAATCTACCAATAATAATTTTGCTCAGCATTCATGTGTTGCAAATGCAGTACATGCAAAAAATGTGAATCGATCGTACTAAGGGATGAATCACAACAGGATAACCTACAAAAAGACAAGTAGTCAATTCAGTTGAGTAGAACAAAATTTTGACGATCAACAAGTAATCCTTTAGCAGCAGAAGATGAAGTCGTATCTGCTTTCGATCTGACTTGTGCATGAGACTCAGCTTCCTGCTGAAACATCTTTACAATCTGATCAAGCTCCACTTTTCTCATCTCAGCTTTCTCTTCAATCAATGGCTTTTTCAGCCCCAGATAGATCAATCCTATTGCTATCAGCACTCCTCCTAACAATACCAGCACACCCGCAAATATAGCAAATGCATAAGGCGTATGGTTAGTTCCAGGTATTCCGTCAAGATTTATTCCCCACAGTCCTGTTATGATCGAAAGAACGAGCCCACAACCTCCGAATACTCCTAGGTTATGTTGAACTCTCAGGCTCTGATCCTGAATTGTTGTAAACAGTCATATATGAGCTTAAAAAGTAGGGTGTTTGGCTCGATTTGTTTCTTATAGTTGTGTTGATAATACCTGCAACCAGGCACGGACAGTACTCTGCATGACATTTTGTATTGTAAATAAGCGTTCACGAACAGCTTCTTGCTCCTTGATCATATCTCTTGTGCTCTTTTTCAGTCCCTCCAGCAAAATCCTTGCGCCATTTCCTCGTACGTGTTGGAGAAGTTCAAACACAATGTCTTCCCTTGCATGTAAACACCATTTTACTCTGATAACCTGTAAGAACATCAAACTGGCACTTGTTATCGTATTGCAGGTAATTATCCTTCTGAAGAGGGCCTTGTGATTAGCATACCTGGGATGAAAGCGTTTTAATTTCTTGGTTTAGAATTATGCTAAACATGTGCATGTCCTCACGAGTTCTCCTGTCGAAAAATTATGACACCTTTTCTTACAATTCAGAGTTGTTACAGCAAGTGCAGGAAAAAGTAGGATCTTTGTTAAGTGATGGAAGATCTTGGCACAATCTTGAATTGAGAAATATTACCTGTTCATGAACTTCAACTCGACTTCATCTGCTGCCCCAAAAATGTATTTGCGAAATAATCTAGAAAGATAACATAGTGAAAGCATCATCAATGTAAACTTAGAATGTGTAAATATTTGATGACAAGGAAAAGACAGTGACCTATCATCCCAGCGGGCAAGACGACAAGCAAGGAGGGCTATCACTTCATGACTTGTTCGTGGTATATTACCACCTCCAGCTGCAAGCAGTTCCTGACTCAACCACAGCATTTAATCATGAGATGCTAAAGGATATTAAAGCTTAAAAATTTTAAATAAGGAAAAGAAGGATGCTCGATTCCTAAATTCTTAAATGAAGCATTGACAAACCTGCACTTCTGAAATGCCTAATATGTTAATGTTTGATGAAGACCCTTTAACGTGCAATGCAGTCAACAAAAAATTCTGTGCCTGCCATGATCGAATTACAACAGGGATGTCCTCCTCTTTAGTGGAAGGATCGCCAACGGATTGCCCTAGCAGCTCAAACAGCAGTCCACCAGCAACTCTGACAGGAACCTGTTTGTTAAACAAGTTTCAGACAAAGACAATTGGGGTATCTATCTGATTAAGGAGAATAAGGACATAAGTTAGCTTTCAGTTTCTCTTTTTTTTTTTTTTCCTGAATGTTTTGAATCCCATGTTTGAAGCCATACCACTCTCTCCAGGTACCAGTTTTGAAAAATTAATGAAAGGAATATGATTTAGTTAGCCTCCTTGACAATATGATAAGCCTAGATCTTACTGTAGTGATCAAAGTTACTTTTGATGTCAGCCTTTTAGAGGATTTGATTGTCTCACATAGTTATATACTTCTACCCAGATCTTGGTGAATCTAGTACAGATTCCTTAAAGAGGAATATAATATACTTTAATACCTTGTTAGTTAACAAACATCCAAATCGAGTAACATTACATCACTGAAAAATCAAATGTTGTAGGTTAACAAACATGGTTTGAGGATGTACCTCGTATAGGAGATGTTTCATACGTTCACTTATCAGTCTACTTTCATCTAGCAAGGCGATGCTGATTGCAGGATGTAACCAGTAAGCATTGCTCAGCCATGAATTGATACAAGGATGAGCTGCATCTACATGGCACCACCAAGTAGGCCCCACTGGACGTTCCCAGTAAGGAGCAGCAACATCCGCAACAGCAATGTCATCTTCATCATCGATCCCAATGGGCTGAGAGGCCCAAACAGCATCAACTTGCACTGTCTCAAGGAGTTGAGAAATCCTATTCCAGCCTATTGGTATCCAGTAATTTCCTGAAGGTCTTTCATGGGGATGGAAAGCTTCCAAATCTCCTGGGGTGCGGTTCTCACTTAAATTCTGGGCCGCCACTTGAGATTTAGATTTGTCAACATCATTGGTTTGTGCAGATGGGGCTTTTAAGGCATGCCCTGAATTGAGGGGCTTCCTATTGCCTCTTACAAATTCAAAAGCACATATTAGTCCATCTGTCCATAACTCACCACCAAATTTGACATCCCTACAAAATTGGGGTCTGAAATTTTCTTGACTCTTTGAATCATTGCTCATTGTTGTGGGATTATTCTTGCCTTCAAAGGTCATCTGGTCTCTCTCTCGGATGTTGAAGCAAGAAAATGTACCCAGTACCCAGAAACCTCAGAAGGGTGAGCATCTGACAAATAAATATAGAAATGTAAACAGCCACGCTCGTAAATAGTTGAATAGCAAACACCTAATTGGTACACTGAGAAACACATAAAGAAGATAAACCATACCTAGTAATGAAGATGTGACAATCAAATGATCATATCTATTATGGATGTGAAACTTTTACAACTCATATCTTAGGACACTAATTCTGCCCCTACTATGCTTTTTCATTCTACATCCCAATTGTATTCATTCCTCAAGATCCTTAACTAAATTCAATGAAAGATTACTCAGTGGGGTCTTAACATAGGATTGCAATTTATAAAATCTCTTTTGCAGGGGATTCTTCACTACCAGAATTATACAAAATTAAAGAAGAACTCAATCATCAACCAAGATTCAAAACTTCACACCACAATTATATATTACAAGGATCAACATTTAATCTGGACGTCAAATCAATCAAGAATCAACCAACAACAAATTGAAACCATTATAATAATCCAAGAAACCAACATGGGAATACAACAATAAATAAAGAGAGCTTTTTTAGATATAAAATCATTCTTCTTGTATTTTTAATACTTCAAGAAAATAGAACTCACCAGAAAAGCAAAGATTTGGCATAAAATATAGATCCCAGAAAACAGAAATCTTGAAACGTGTCTTAATAGTTGTGGGTTGGGTAGCAATCATGGGTTTGGATGTGGTTTTTCGAGAGATGTAATGATAGGGAACGTCTGGATTATGGTTGTTATGAGTGGGCATATTTGGGCAGAGTTGATTTCCCGCTTACACATCGACCAAAATTCTTATCTTTCACATCGACAATTTCGGATCATCTATCTCATTTTTCAATGGCTCCCTTCATTTAATTTCCAGGGGGCTACTCCCCCCATAGCTTCCTTTCTCGTTGGGGATAAAAATAGGATATTTATATACACTGGTAAGTTCTCCGTGGTTTATCATATAACATATGATAAATTTTGATTTTTAATAAAATAAATATAAATGTTTAAAAAAAATAGAGCATATAGAATATTTAATTATCAAAAAAATTGAGTTTAAATAACTATATTTTACCTTATATATTTATATTAATTCACATTAAATAAATAATAAATATGGTATAAATACTAATTACTTGATAACAAAATAAAATCAATTATACCGAATATATATAGTATTTAATTATTAAAAAAATAAAATTTAAATAACTATATTTAAATATTTATTTCCTGTATTTATTAATTTCAAAGAATTGAATTAGAAATAAAACAAAAAGTATATAATTGTAACTCAATCAATTGATTTTCAAGTTAAATATAAATTATACAAAAATATATTAATTTTATAATTGTAACTCAATCAATTGAAATAAAACAAAAAAATATATAATTGTAACTCAATAAATATTTATTTCCTCTTATATGATTGTATTCAATTGATTTCTAAGTCTATATTAATCTAAATATTAAACAAAAATATAAATATACTAAGTTAAATAATTATAAAAATAACACAAAGCAATATAAAAATATAAACAAAACCATAAATAATTATTTTCATTGATTAGTTTGGAGAAATAACAATACATATATTAGTATGCTAGCATGAAAAATAATCTTTTTTATAATAAATTATCTTATTAAAATTGTATATGACAAAACAACATAATTGTTTGCAATTGAAATTCTTTATAACAATATTACCACTATTGTGAACATGTGATTAGATACTTAAAAAAAAATCAATAAATCAAGAAACAATTTATAATAATTACCACTATTATAAACATGTGATTAGACACTTAAAAAATCAATAAACCAATTTAAGTAGGATTAAGTCACTCAACTACGATCCAACTAAAATTAAAACAATCTATTTATTCAATATTTAAATAAATACTTTATTTATTATTTTTCACAAATAAATAATACAATAACTATGTTATTAAGTACACACTAATATATATTAAATATAAATTTCATTATCATAACCACTATTATATTATAATACTATTTTTTAATTCCAATCAAAAATTTATGTGACATTATTTAAAATTTCAAAAATTTTGAGATATTTTAGGAATGACTTATTGAATAAGCATATTACTTGTGCCATAATTGCATCAAAGAGGGGGAAAAATCTATGATGTGACATTTTTTAGAGAGAAAATGGTAAATTAGTAATTTTTGTCAACTTCTTTGCTTTTATATCAGTGTAGATAGGTTGATCAATTTTTTTTTTATAAAGATTAAAGAAACAAATTTATGTCTTATTATTCTCATGGAAATGCCAAAATACTCGCCGTGAACAATTTTACTATATTTATAATATCATCCCCTCATTATATAGAAAGTGAAATTAATAGGTTTATTAAATATTTGACATATAATGTGTCTACGATGGGTATGGTAGGGTAGCATGATTGTTATACTCATATCTAAGGATAAATTTCATAACAAGACCAAATTTATAGATTACTTCTCAATTCTAAATCCAAATTTTAAAGTTTTTCAGTAAGTGACTCAATTTTACATTTTTTCTCAATTTAAGATTTGAAAATTAAATTGGGTTCTCAATTCAAGATAAAATTTTCAATTTCATTTTCTTTTTATTTATATTTAAAATTTATTTATATTTTAATATGTATTTATAGTTTAGATAAATTAAGATAAGTTTGTATAATTTTGGAACGATCTTCATCTGACTTATATTAATTTATATATATATATATAATAAATGCAACTCAAAAAATTAAGATTCCTTTATTTTCTTAATTTTATGAATAAAAGTATAAAAAATCAATTTTAATATTAATCCGTTTAACATAAATTATATTTTATGAATCGAATTAATTATATTTTTTTCTTTCTTTTTTTCCATATAAATTAAAATAAGTCGGATGAAAATTATTCTTAAAGCGCATTAACTTGTCTTAATTTATTCAAAATATAAATACATATTGAAATATAAATAAATTTATAAATATAAATAAAAAAAATATGAAATTTTGTCTTGAATTAAGAACTCAATCTAAATTTCAAGCCTTAAATTGAGAAAAAAATGTTAAATTGAGTCTCATATTGAGAAATTTTAAAATTTGGGTGCAAAATTAAGAACTAATTTATAAATTGAGTCTTATTACAAAATTTATTCCATATTTTATTTAATTAGTTAAGATATTATTTAATGTTTAAATATTTTGAGTTTTCAAAATTAAAAAGAATATCAAATTTATCTCAATACACATAAAAAAAAAATGGGATGGAGACCTCATTGACTCCAAAAATAAATAAAAAATGGTGCATTTACTATTTTGCAATTTCTATATTTTAAATTATTGATTAATTTTTCGACTAAAATTGAAGGAAGTATCTCCTTATATTATTTTTTTCCAAATAAAGAAAAAATATAATTATTTTTATATAATAATTGAATGGTAAATGAGATAGTTCTAAAATCACTTTTAAGTATTATTAAAAAAATAAAATGATGCAACTTATCGAGGGAAGTTTCACTTTTGTTTTCATATCATCTATAAAGTTAACAGCGGATTTATCGAAGCCGTTAACAGAGCACCAAGTGTTGAAAGCTTCTACCACTAAGTTTTTTTAAAATTTTGTGGTCTCTCTAAATACATTATCATCTGATTTCAAAATGTATATATACACATTATCATCTAAATAAATCAATTGAAGTGGGGAAAAAAAGTCAAGATTTCACTTTATTTTAAGCATAAAAAGAAGCGTAAAATATACAATATTAATATATACATTGTAGGTAAGTAGCTAACTTGTAGAAATTTGGACACAATTGGTCAAAAAGTACTGAGAATATGGTTTAGACGAAAGATATTGAAAAATGACTTTCACCAAAGTGAGTTTAGTTTATAGACCTTAGCTAGATGTAATTATTGAGATCTATCAAAGAATCTCCCTTTTGGGAAAACAATTATTTCCTTTTCTTTTTATCGCTCTTTTCAATTTTTATTCACTACGCCTTTTATGATTAATTTATGCTGGTGTGATACACACAAAATTTGGCAAAATATAAGTACAACCATTAAAATCTCAAAATATTAAGAATTTGAATATTTGATGTATAGTAGCAATGATCAGAAAATGCTTGGCATGATTTTGTGAAATTGCATGTGATATAATCATATAGTGTGTCAATGTATCGTGCTGTTATTAAATCTAGATACTAGATCCTCGCAGCAGCCAATAAAAAATCGAAACCTTTTATTAAAGGGGAGAATATTGTAATTATGAATGCATTATCGTAACATTAAGAATTTAAATTAATATTGACGTTAAGTAATTTATCCTCCACCATAATATTATCAATAAAATGGACGATAAATTCAGAAAACTTTCACGGACATGTTATTAGCCAATGATTGAATGATAATTATCATATAGTAAAAACGATATTATATTAAATAAATTGTCGTGTTTATAATCTACGAACTATTTATTTGATGTAAAGTTAGTTACTTATATATATATATATATTATGTTCATCTTATATATATAGACTTGTTTTCTTTTTTCATATGTCTCAAATATATATATATATATATATATATTACAGTTTCTATGTATATTATTATTTATTTAGTCATTTACTAATATACACATATTCAATAATTATATTAGAGAAAATAATGTTCATTACATATAGATATATCATAGAAATTAATGAATGAATTTAAATAATTATCTTTTCCAATAACTTTCTTAATTTTTGATTGGATATGTGTTATTTAGCTTAGATGATCTCTGCCTCTCTCCCCATGCTAAAAAGGCAAAATTTGACAAGGTAGTTAAGCCCAAACAGATTTATAAAAGAGAGAAAAAAAAAAAAAAGTGTAGAAACACTCATAAAGTTGAATAGACACATTGCTCTGGTACCAATACTTTGCAGTTGATGGTAAAGTTTCACGATTAATCTTGGCCTAAAACATCATCATCATCACATGTTATATGTCCCATATAACACACATCGTTTACACAAGCGTACAGGGAAATTGTTATTGATGATGTTTATCAATTCTAACCTTCACTTTATCAAATTAAATATGTTTATAAAGCAAGATGTGTAAAGGAGGGAAAATAAAGTGAAGTGTGAAATTTCAAGAATGATGATTACCATCATCACTAATTCAACCCCACTTAAATCCCAAAGAATTCCCTCTTTCTCTTCACCCCTTTTTTTTTCTCTCTCTACAAAGGGTGGTTGGTGATCATGCTTCCTAGGATCAACATTATCCATGAGTTGTCCTCTTTTTCAATATAATAACAAAGACACAAGTTAAACAAGGCAGAAACAATGGGAAGAAGAAGAAGTAGCGATCTTGTCCCATTCATTCATCTAGCTGCTGCTATTCTAGTCTATTCAGGTGACAACCACCCTTAATTGTCTTTCTTCACCGCATCAACAAAATCTTGAATTCTGGTTTGGTTTCAGGTTCACTACTAGTTCACGAAACAGATGCAACTCCAGCAATCTCCACTAGACAAATGGATATCACAACACCAATGACAACATTTCCTATAACCAATCCATCAACCCCAACAACAACTCCAATGTTGAATCCAACTGATTCAAGCTCCGATTCTCCAACCATCACCAATCCTCCATCGACAACAAGCCCACATGGATCATCATCATCAGCAGGGAGCTGGTGTGTGGCTACCCAATCTGCATCAAAAACGGCATTGCAAGTAGCTTTGGACTATGCTTGTGGATATGGTGGCGCTGATTGCTCCGAAATTCAGCCCGGTGGTAGCTGCTTCGTCCCCATTACCCTCCGTGATCACGCCTCCTATGCCTTCAATCAATACTATCAGAAGAATTCTATCCCCACTAGCTGCAATTTTGGTGGCTCTGCAGTTACTACCAGCATTGATCCAAGTAACACATTATTTATTTATCTTTTCTTACGTGTACAATCCCATAAAACCATAAAACTGTGTGGATTCGTTCTTCTTCTGCAGGTTATGGTACATGCCAGTATCCATCAACCAGGTAAAGTTTCTCTTCCATGATCTTTCTGTTATATAGTAAAACTGAACAAATAAGTAAATATTACTTCCAAAAAGAAAGAATCTAATGAGGGGCTAAAATAATTCGCAGCACAACTTCATCGGTGTTAAATACAACTAATTCAATGGGATCCCGGGTTTTCGGGGCTGGGCCAATTATCACCCCACCTCCTCCTGCAGCTGCAATCCAGAGTAGCATCTCCTATTTTCAGCACATTTTGGTCATTTTCATCATCGTTATGTTAGTAAGCCCTACATAAGTGATGCAGTATTTGTGGCTAAGTTACTGCTCTTGCTTCTGCAAATATACAGCAAGTTGTTTATATCAAGTATAGAAAAGCTTTAAAGCTTGCTTCATAGGATTATAGAAAAAAAGACGTGATTGAGTATTAGTTATGATTACTGAGGAGGTACATGCCAATTTTGTGTCGTTTCATTTCAGATGTGTAGATGAAAATAGTTATTAGAAATTTGGTGGGTTTCTTTTTTAATGTGAATTTAACCATTATTTGGACTACTAATGGTGTAATGAATGGAATGCCTCATCTTAGTTTATTATCCTACATGCATTAACATACAACAATTACAAAAAATGTGCACACAGTAAAATACAGAATTGAGAGTGGGAAAACATAGTCCAAGTAACAAAAAGTGGTTCTATTATTTTATTTTATTTTGAGGGAAAAAAAAAAAAAAAGTGGTTCTATTATTAGTGCAAGACCACTGTAACATGAAAACATTGTAGCCCCTTAATATACACTTTAGGAACACCACCTTGTCTATACATACTTGGGATTGGCACCCACCTCTATCAACTACTATACAGTGAAGAAGTCATCAACAAGAAAAAATGAGCTAAAAACCGAATAAGAAAAGAAAAGGAGAGATTATGAGCGGAAGGTGCAGTGCATATCCTCCACGTTAGACTCCCTTTGTCCATTAACAATCAGCTCTCGGAATAACATATAGACAAAATGCCACTGCCTCGTTAAATATTCTTCTTTCAAGATAGAAACAGAGTATCCATCACAAAAATGAGTGGACACTGCCTAGTAGAAGAGTAGTCATATGCACAATTGAGATAAACTATTAACAGCACATCATATATGTAAATACATATATATGCAATACTATACAAAAGTTAGCATATATTTCCCCAATTCTTATTGAGCAAATTCAACTTCCAAAAGCATCTAGATCACCCTTTGGGCTGTCCAGAGAATCTCCTGCATAAGATCCATCAGGTTGACGGATTAAGATATTAAGATTGCCAGACGGAAAAGGTTCCTGTTGTTCCAAAACAACTTTAGATCAGGTACTCAGACGAGCGGTTATATAATATAATGATAATATGAATTTTCTTATGATAAATACCCTAGAGATTAAGGAGATTACAAAAAACTACACCGGAGGTTTGACCTATTTATAATTGAAATTCACCAAAGTTAGTAGTCTCCATAATTTTCTTAAAGATTAACAAAAATCTACACCAAGTCTATGTTATAACATCTGTAACATACCAGATCGCCAGACCCTTGGCCCTCTGATTGAAAAACAATGGGCCTACAGCGTTTGTCTTCATTCATTAAACTTGAATTCTGGAAGTGCGAGATAAGAGCAATCTTTCCCTGGATTCTTGCATATGCCAAGGAAGCAACTTTTTCGCTATTAAATTTTTCCCATTTCTTCCCATTAAATGACTGCAAAGATTTAGAAAGCACAAGGTAAGCAGATAGAATTTTCTATGGATATCATGTGGCTTGTAAAGGTTACTGCGAGCAACATCCTCAAAAAAGTCTACAAGATAACAAATATGCAACATGTGATTTATATTTTCATCTCTTACCACTAGTTGCAGATAATTAAATATCGAGCTGTCATAAATAAAGATACCCCACGATGAAACGAAACACTAACCTTATAAAAGGTGATGATATGTGAAGGAGACACCATATTAATGAAGGCATACCCAACGTTGCATTTATTCTGGACCAAAAAACAAATGAATATAATTTCTTGTTTCAACTTTACCTACCATGAGAGTAAAAGAAATTTTTGATCCACCCCGATATTACCTTGAAATCTATTGGTAAATAGAGAAAATCATATGTACCCTTGTGAGTTTCATCAATAGCAGCTAGAAGCATTTTTGAAGTGTACCTTCACAAATGGAAAAGCATAAGTGTATATAAGGATATTCAGCAGATCAAGCCCAGAGAGATTAACAAAAAAAGATATCCTCATTCTTACTTGTTTGGGATGTTTTTAATCATCAAGGTAGTCCTACCATCTTCACCATTGACAATCTTTTCCAAATCAAGTTGATACTGCTTTTTATTATCCATCTGGCTGCCACTCTCGGCCCTTCTACTTCGACCACGATCAATCATTCCATCATTGCTGATTGCTCCAAAAGAACCATTCCCATAATATAAAGGGCTATTTCTTGCCATTGACATCATTCTGGAACTAGGAGAACCACTATCAGTGAAGTTACCAGCAAAAGCAACTCCTATGTTTATAGCCCCAAGGGTACCAACATTCACAGCATGATTCCCACTGTTACGACCAAAATTTGTCGCCCCATATGCTGTCTGGTTTATATACGAAGTTTCAGGAGACTCGGGGAAAAAACCAAAATGTCTTTCCAGTTGAATACCAGATGGAGCAGATCCCACTTGATGATGTGACCCAAGCAATGAACCATGCTGACTAGTGTATGGAAAACCAATGCCCTGTCCACTTGATGGAAAAGGGCGAGCTTTCAATGAAGATGCCCAGGCTAACGACGAATTGATTTGCTCGGGGTGAATGGAGGGACTTCCCCAAAGAAACTGTGGTCCAGAAAGTGTTCCAACACTAGATGGCTTGGAATAACCAAAGGGTGATGAGAAAGGCCCAGGACTTGAACTTAACTTCTGATCAGGAACTGAGTAATGATTCGGAAAAGCCATTCCTTGCGTTGTATTAGCCTCGGTGACTCCCTGGTTCACATGATTTATCCTACCAGAATCTTTACCAATAGGTGCGATTTTCACAGGATTTGAAACATGAGAGGGCAGAATAGAAGCCAAGCCTGTCAAGTGATTGCTTCCCACAGGGCTGAGGCTTCCCAACTTTGGAGACTGACTATAACCAGACAATGAATTGCACTCAATGGGACTACCAAAATTGGGCCAGCTACCTGCAAAGAACTCATCATCATTTTGATCCATGCAAAACATAAAAATCATGATCAAACAAACCATCACGAGATAGTTAAAAAAGGGGGCTCCATCAACATGCCTGGAGGAGAATCGGCGACTGGAGAACCAACTTGATGCAGGAAAGCCCGAGCTTCATCTTGCTCCTGCTCTTGACTCAGCTGCTGCATTAAGCTGATCAAGGAATAGAATACCCCATTATTTCTTTTAACATGATTGAAATAGCCTAGTCATAACCAAAACTAATACTAATGTTCAAAAAACTTAATCAAAATTCTAGCAAGCTTCGCTTCAACTTCGTATAGCATGTTTTTAGGATTATAACAGCTTATGCCAAAATAGTCTCATTAAAGATTTGGATAGAGAAAATCATGGAGCTTATAGCATGTTAGTAATAAAAAGACCACCAGCAATATGGTTAATCTAAATGAAAAGTTTATGAAGATTTTACAAATTACTGGGCACTCCTTAAGTCCTTATAAAAAGAGTTTGTACTATCCTTGGACAATAATTTGGGAGCTAGTAAAGGTAGCTTATAGGCTTATCTAATGAAATTGTTACCAATTAGGGCATTCATAAGCTCAGTGAAGCCAAACACCCTCCTATTAGAGAATTCAGCCGGAAGCCCACAAGCAACGATTTCAGTCTACTATAAATAACCTAAAACAAGACTAATAAAAATATGCCAGTAGGAAAACTGCAATGACTGTTGCACAAAGTAGACATATGAAATGAAAAGAAACTCAAAACAACAGAAACTAACAGCGTTAAATTGGAACATACCTCCGACGGGCTCCACCAGGCCGGCTAGGCTCAAGCTTTATACGTTTCCCAGCTATGTCACTTCTATTTAAAGCCTTAAGAGCTGCTTCTGCAGCTCTGACATCATAAAACTCAATGAACTTATGGTGTCGTTTATGAGGTGTTTCCCTTATCTGCATTTAATGCAACATACAACTACTATGATTCAGCCAACAAATTAGCAAAGTAACTTCGAGGAGGAAAAAAAACATAAAAACACCAAATATAAATGCAAACTAGACAAAAATGTTCTACCTCCTTAACTTCCCCATAAGCTCCAAATATTTGGCGAAGATCATCATTTGTTACGGATGCATCCAAATTGAACACCACCAAAGTTCCTTGATTTATATCTTTTTCTGATGGATTATCCTGCATGTGCAAAAATAAAAGTAAAATTAGAGGTTACCCAATCAGTAACATTATATTTTCGAATAACACAATATTTTGGTCCATACCTTAGGAATTGAAAAGTGAATATCAAGTTTTCTTCGTCTTAAAGGTTTGCTTTGTAATGCACGCATTGCATTTCGGGCAGCTCTGATATCATAGTAAGATATCATCACAAATCCCCTGTGTTTACATGCAGTATAAAGAGTTCTGATATCTCCATATAGCTATTAGGAGGAAAGTAAGAAAGAAAAGAGTGACAAGTCAGTACATCAACCAATATTTTTTACAAATACCAATGTGTGCATTTATAACACATGAAATAGGTTATATGTGTTTCTTCGAATTCATAACAAGTTAGAACGTACAAAGATCATCAACCATTGGATATGAAAATATGATAGAGGAAGACAAGAAGAAAGGAATGGAAGCTTCAAAAGTTAAAAAAGGTAACCGTTTGCCCCAATCTAAAATGACCCTCAGTAATAATGAATTCATAGACCACAAACATGCATTAGCATAGATGACTACTAAACCAAAACTCTTCAAATCAAACATAAACAAGTACTTGCTCAATTTCATAGACTACAATAATGTCCACTGTTATCTTATTTTATTTGCTAAACAACTATCATCATAGTCACATGATATGTTGCAAATATCGCAATCCTTCATAGCATCACTCAACTGGTACAAGATGAAAACTTCAAAAATCAGAAGCACTACATACAGCTACCAGCTACAGAAGGAAGGAATACAAATGTAATGTCCTTAGATGCATCTTAGCCTTATAAAATATAAATTCTCCATTAAATGGAGAGAGTCGGAGAGTTACTTGAGCAAAATCAATGAAAGATGAGAAATTATTATGGGTGCAGCAGAAATTATATAGACACTAGCAGATGCAGATAATTTGAATCTGGTAACTAATACCTCAAAGAGAGACCTCAGCTCAGAGTCCTCTACATTACTGTTGATATTTCGAACAAATAATGTCCTTGAGGGGTGCTCTCCATATGGGTGTTCACCAGTGAGAGTTGCAACACCATTCGTGAAACCATATTGAGAAATGGTGTTTCCGTTAATTCCATCCGACAAACTTAACCTTGATATACCATTGACAAGAGTATCATGACAATCGGGGTCTATTTCCAATCCACCTCCACTTCCAAAAAAATCATCATCCAAGTCCTCAAGTTGAGTTGGCAAACCTCTAAGATCAAAGTCATCCATAAGGCCAGCTAAAAGTTCATCTTCATCACCAGGAAGAAAGTTCCCTACGATATTTGGTTCAATATCTTCAAGTGGATCCTTAACTTCATCCTCTGTATGAACCTTATTAAGGCTAGGAAAGCCATCATTAATTGATTGATCAATTGGTTCAGATCCACTGAAATTAACTGCAAATTAAAAGCAGCAAGTTAAGAGCTTATTGCAAAGTAACGGAAAATCACAACTCAGTACCACAACTGACCATACTTACATTTCACGTGTGGAAGGACAGGCAAAGAGGTCGAAAACAGGCTAGCATCACTGGACGCATGGTATGCAGTAGTTCCTTTAGGAAATTTCCAAGCATTATTTTCTGTCTCTGGAATGTTTGCAAATGGGATTTTTGAGGGACCTACATACACGGATTTAAAATAAAGGAGATTCAGAAAGGACAAGTATTCTTCAAAGTGCACAAACAATGTGGCTCCTACTTAGACCTTAAATAACTTATAAATGATAGTAATGGGGCTCTTCACTCACCAGCAAAAGAACTTTTCGGTTGCTCCATTGGAATCACTTACTGCAACAGCAGCTCATTGGAAACCAATAGCTCTGTTTTTTCAAGTCCAAAAACATAATAGGTATTCAGATTCTATAAATTAGAAGAAAAAGATAGATAAACAACATCAGGATAGACAGCAGAAAAGTGAAATACTGCCTTAGGAGAACTACATAACTATAACACAATAATGAATAATTAATATGGCCAATGAAAGTACACTGATGAAAGAGAAGCAATAGCTAAACTGCTAAATGTCAACCAAATTTAACAAAAATGTAACTCCCCAGTGAAATCTGATAAATAAAGGGAACATTAGACTAGGTTTAGAAACAAGCTCATTAAACAGGCAGGTGAGGAAAGCAAGTACCTACTTTATGCCACACAAAAATAACAACAGCCTGACATGCATATCATATAAAAATTTATAAAATTAAAGAGAGAAAATTACAGCGAGTCAGCGTTACAAAATTTAGCTTTGATCAAAGATGGGATATATTAACACAGAAATTCGAAGCCACTGAATCAACTTGAGAGCTCTGTTCATAGATTAAATCCAAGAAATCCAATCAACGCATAGAGATCAACTCGGTTTAGCACAATTTCAAGAAAAATCAACCAGAAGTGTTCAATTCTCCAAATCACAAACACTAATAATTCATTCACCCACTTGAAATTGAAGATTTTCAACTACAAAACATGCAAAAACTTTTTAAAAATCCAAGAAAAGATCACAGCTATAGTACTCCATAGTCTATACCACATAAAAGATCAACTTTACCATAAAAATCTGAATCAGTAGTATTGAAACACAAGCCCCCATCTTAAATACAATTTTTTTTAAGGAAAATCACATACAAACAAAACCCACCTCAATCAGTAAAAGAAAATAGGACAGAATTCCCAAAAAACATAGAGAGAGAAAAGGAAAGAGAGAGATAGAAGGAGAGACAACCTCATGAACAAGACTGCTAACTGCCAAAAAAGAAGATGTAAGAAAGAGAAAATCTACGGCTAGGTGGAAAAGGGGAGTAAAGAAATAAATGTAGACGAAATAGAAACGAATAGAGAATAAACACTCAAAGAAACAGTTTCGTAGAAGCCGAGAAATTGTTTTCTTCTACTCCTTCACTTCCTTCCCTCCCGCCGGAACACCAGTAAATGATTTAGAGAGAGAAACCGGACAATTTGAGAGAGAGAGAGAGAGAAGGGCACACACCTACACACAGAGTTGAGAATGATGTGAGGGAAAAGGGGTCTCTTTACTGCGTGAATCAAAACAGTGAATTGTTTATTAGATTTTTTGCTTGTAAAAATCTTTGATTGCAGGCTCAAGGAAAATTATTGCCTGTTTTAATCTCTTTTTTTTTTTTTTGTAGGCTCTGTTTGGATGTCATTCTAAAAGCAGGGCCCACAAATTATGATTTGTAAAGGTCTTTCATTCATTGATTTTCTTTTCCTTTTTCTTGTTTTCTTCCAAGACCTTATTATATACTAAGGTGGAGTAATCCACATCAACAAACAATCTTTTATTATTATTATTATTACGTCTAATGTTTTAATGGTTGTATCAAAAATTTAATAAATTTATTAATTTTATTTTTTATATAATGAGAGGATGAAATCATTATAGAGCATATTAAAAATTATCTACAACAAGTATTTTAGCATTTTCTTATTATTACATACTTTTATTTGCATTAATATCTTAAAAAGTTTTTGACAAACATAAATCACCATATATAGCTTTTATCATATAGTATCAAATAAAAGGCTAAGTAATACTATTGTTAACCAAATTATGTTCCTTATTCACAAAGAATAAATTGCTATTATAACTTAACATCACATCTCAACTGCATCATTTAATGAGAATTTATTCAAAAAGAAAAAACAATAAAAATAGTCACATAGATTACAGATTACTAATCTATTTTTTCTTAAAATCCAAAAAAAAAAAAAGTAACATTAACTTTTAATTTTAAAAGACTGACCAACTCAAAACATACAAAATCTTAAAAAGAAAAAATTATAAAGATGAATTTGAAAATGTGGATGACAGAAATTTATCTCATAAAACAATTTATGTAAGTTCTTGTTTAATCTACAATCTTATAAATGGAGCAACAAAAATGTTGGGCCGCATTTAAGTCTTGTTTGGGGTCCGTTGACACTTAAGAAAAATCAATTTTGAGATTATAAAAGATAAGATGGGGCTGAGTTTTAAAGTAAAATACAGAGAATAGCACTGGTTGGTGTGTGGGCATGATTGGTGGAGAGAGACAGTATGGTCGCACAAGTAACAATAATAATTAAATAATATCCCACTTTTAAATTCTCAAGAAAGAATATACCAATGTTTTGTGATTTTTTATATTAGGGAAAGGACAAAAAAGGAGGTGAGAGTGGGATTTATTTAAATTTTAAGGATTAAAAATGAATGCTTTCCACTTTTTCCCACCTGTGGTTAAGATAAACTGTAGTGGTTTAATCATATTGACTCGCTCCAAGTAGAAGAAATAGAAAGTGGAAATATTGCATTTGATGTGAGAAAGTGCTCAAATCTTGTGTTCACGTGTGACTATACTTGAGGAGACTTGTCAATAAGTGAGCTAAAATGTTTATTCAATCAAAAGTTGATCTATAATGATTGATGGATTGTTAACATAAATTTATGAAGTATCTCGTGAGTAGTTGTATAAATTAAAAAACGATAATTCATTCCAAGTATTAATAGTGGAATATGTCCTAGCAATCAAGAAAAATATTAAACTGTTATGATACTCTTGACTTTAGGTGGCTATATTTGTAGTCATCTTAATTCTTAAGACTCAGGATCTAAATGATCACCATTGATCTTTGAGTGGATTTGGTGGTGTTAAAAATAAAATATTTTGCCCAAAAACTTGTGTGCCCAAGGGCATTAATCTATATGTGCCCCCACGCCGTGCGTTGACGCGTTCTCTACGTACGGCCACATCATAGACACATACTACTTTCATGTATAATTCATCCGACGAAAATATTTGTTGTATTCTTTTAAAGTATCAATTGTTTATTTAATGAATGTATTAATTATATGTTCTTAATGTATCAATTGTGTAATCTTAATGTATTACATATTTATTTTTAAGGTATTAATGCTTATAATATAAGGTATTACATATTTATAGTATAAAGTATTACATATACACAGGTATTATATATTTACTTTTAAGGTATTAATGACGATAGTTTAAGGTATTACATATTTATCTTCGAGGTATTATCTAAATATGTTTAAAGTATTTTATACATACATTTAAGGTATTACATTTTTACCTTCAAGGTATTACATAAATACATTTAATGTACCACATATTTACCTTTGTGGTATTATATACTCACATTATAAGGTATTGCATGCTATGTTTAAGGTATTATTTTTCATCCCTAATACCATTTACATCTCATATTTTGAAATAATTAGAAATTTAATCCATTAGCAACCTTAAAAGCAGGATGAGTAGTCTCATAAAACAGGCAATTCTTCTATGTACCTCTCATTAAAAAAACTGAAAAATAATTAGAAATTGATTGAATCAAAATAGATGAGTTGCGATCTCACATATGAAATCAAGATGAAGAGGAGAAGAGATGATGGAGAAGAAGAAAAAATTACAATCATTGTGAAGAAGAAAAGAAGAGTAGCGTGATGATGAGAATGAATTAGACGATATTGAGAAGAACAAATGTTAGTTTTCAAGAGAAAGAATGAGAGAAATTTTGTAACCAAGTGAAGAATAAGAAGAGATAACAGACAAACACAGATGAAGAAGAGAGATGAACGCAGATGAAGAAAATTAGGAAAAAGAAATATAAAATATATATATATATATATATATATATATATATATTTATATTTATATGGATTCGAGTAGACGGATTGGGTTGGAGGCACTGGGCATATAAGCCTCACTCAATATTTTGTAAGATTTTTGATAATAGAACAGATATATATATATATATTTAAAATTTAAATTATTGATTCTCTGCAATTGTTTAAATCGAATATATTAATTTGTAATATATTTATAGGATTGATTTATAAAGGATTTGACCCTTCATAATTTCACGATGAATCTTGATTGTATATTTTTACATTTCTAATTCTACATATAAATTAAGTGGAGTTAAGTAATATATAATTGGTTTTTAGGTTTACTTGTTTGAATCTAGTGCACTTACTAAAACACACTAAAAGACCCATGAGGCTTTCAATGATAAAGACCGAATTGGCCATGAGCGGCATTAGGTTGAAAATGAGCCCAATTCTATGTCTAATGGGCCTTGAAAGTGTGGGCTCTCCATGAAAGTTTAGCCTTCCAATAAAACCAATTGAAGCATATGAAGCCCATGATCCAATATATAGTGAAATTTGTCACTTATTACGAATATTCGTGTAAAACGGAAAAATCCACTTAATATAGAAAAATGAAAAAGAGAGTAAACACAAATAGTTTGACAATTTCCACATCTTAATAATGATAAGAATTATTACTTGCATGTTTACCTAGCAAACAAATCAATAGAAAATTGATACGTTTTTATATTTTCTATCTTGAAGTAAATGAATGATACGCAGTTACGACATTCCGGATAATATGCACGAACCTACTAGAAAAAGAAAAAAAAAAAAAAGGTTAAAAAAATTTCTGGTACTACAAACATTGACTATCACTATGTCTATGTATGCACACACTTTAATTAGACACATTCAACTACTTTAATACACAACTGCATTAATTTCTCGGTTTTCATTTATACGAAGTGTTTGTATCTTGTACATTTTGTGCATGCATATTTTCGGGTTGGTTTGGGTGGATTAAGATATGCGCTTTTTTTTTTTTATACTATATTAATCCTACATTTATATTATATTCGTAATACATGATTTTGCTCAAATATCCACTGTATACAACTTTTAATATACTCATCGATAACGTGTAATCACCACATCCCCTCGTTATATGAAAAATAAAAATAATAAATGCTTTGGATTTTGACACATCAACCATGGACACATATTAATATGTCCACGATGGGTAGGTGAACAGGACTGTGGTAATACATTTATGTTATATTAATCATATTTTGATAAATAAATATCATAACTTTTTATTTAATCCTTATATTTAAGTAGATTAGTTATATCTTTATATTATATTAATTATATATTTATATACAAAAATCATAATTTTTATAAAATGCTTTAACTTAAAAGAAAATATAAATGTCGACACAATTTATACATATATATTTTTATATGATACTACTTATACTTTTATATTAATATAATCATATTTTTATTTAATACATAAAGATACAACTAACATAACTAAAAAGTTATAAAAAAATAATATGTTTGTCTAATAAAATGTTAAGATGCAGCTTCTATAACTAAAAAATTATAAAAAAATAATATGTTTGTCTAAAAAAATGTTAAGGTGCAGCTTCTATAACTAAAATGTATAACTAATATAAAATAAAAGTATAATTCTTGGGAGCAATTTGGACGAAGTTGTATGTGGACTTGACAACGCGTGGAGGCGCACGGTTGTGTGTTGCGGCCGGGTCGACCCAAGTACATAGACCCTAAATCTAGACACTAAGTGCATAATTTTTTTCTTTTTTTTATCTTATGTGAATTACAGTTGTATTATATAAAATTTGATTGTAAATACATAATCCCAGAAACAAGATACATTCTCTCAGATCAATCTCCAATTAGAAGAATATGATTATGGATTAATTTATCTCACAAAATTAGATTTGTAAGATATCTAATAAAATTTTGGTTTCTAATTACTTGTTGTTCTAAAATTTGAAAATAAATAAATAAAATCTTCCTCTTGAATCTGTCGAAGAAAAGGAAAAACACTTATCTAAGTGGGTTTGTCACTTTATTTAATTATGTTGATTCCATGTATCCATCCATAGCCATTTATACAAGCAAAGGAGGCGTAATTGAATTCTTTGTCACTAAGGAAAAGAAATTCCTGTCACCAAAAGCATCATAAAAAGGAATCCTTCTGCTTTATACTTCACTAAAACAATATGCCCAAAATGTGTAATTTATGTTTCGAATTGTTGAAGAATTTAACGTCAACAATTTTAATTATTCGAATGTCATTTAGATTATTTTTTTCAACGAAAAACACGTTTGTTAATTCACACACTAAAATAAAGAATCTCTGGTATGAAACAATGTTTTGTAAATAACATATTCTTACGTATATATAATTGACAATTAATATCAATATATAGTGACGTAAATTAAGCTCGATTACGTTGTCCGCTTGTCCCGCATGAACTTTTTCTCTATACATAAATTATAACTTGACTAATATAAATTTATATTTATTGCTTGATGTAAACAGTGTTCTTATTCTTGTCTGATTGCTCAATTCTAATCTGTGTGTTTCTATTTAAAATCAGATCGAAATATTTATTTTCGAAATCACTCTCTCTTAATTTGTATCATACCAAGATTCTTGTTTCAAATTTTCCGTTTCTTGGTTAAAATTCATAACTATCCAGTAGAAGATATTATATTATAATATCTGGAGAGTGTATGTAATTTTGTTTTTAAATTCATATCCTTTTTATGAAGATTACATTATGGCAGACAAATTAATACAATCAGATTCCACATTTATTAATTTTCTTGAGTGGAAGGTCTATTTTTTTGGCAACTCTTCAATCTCAATAATCTTCTGATTCTGGTCTAACTATTCCAGCTTTTCCCTAATCAGCCCCTCATACCTAAAAACGTCATTTCCGTAGGAATTTTTTTTTATAAATCGAGATAGGATAAATTTTATAATAACATTCAATTTATCGATTAATTTTCAATTTTACATCTAAATTTTAAATTTTCTTAATAAGGATCTTAATTTAACTTTTTTTTTAATTAAAAACTTGAAAATTAGATTGAGTTTTCAGTTCAAAACAAAATTTAATTTTATTTTTATTTATATTTTAGATAAGTTAAGACAAATTAGTGTAATTTTGAAACGATTTTCATCCGACTTGTATTAATATATATATATATATATAATATTAATATAATTCATAAAATTAAGAATCTTTATATTCTTAAATTTATGAATAAAAATATAAAAAATTGATTTTAATATTAATCAGTTAATATAAATTATATTGTATAAATTTAATTAATATATTTTTTTCTTAACTTTTTAAAAATAAATTAAGACAAGATGGATGAAGATTGTTCTTAAAGTGTACTGATTTGTCTTACTTTATCCAAAATATAAACGCATATTGAAATATATTTAAATCTATAAAAATAAATAAATAAAAAATGAATTTTTTTTATCTTGAATTGAGAATTTTATCTAATTTTTAAATCTTAAATTAAAAAAATTATTAAATTGAATTGTTTATTAAAAAACTTTAAAACTTGAATTTAAAATTGAAAATTAATTTATAAATGAGGTGTTATTAAAGAATTATCCAACCTCAACCACCCTTTTCTTTTTTTAACAAAAAGCGAAATCCATCTCTTCTAGTGGGAGAAGATTTTAGGTGTTGCATTCATTATTTAATTTAAGATATTAATATTGAAGTCTTACATAATATATATATACCATTTCAATATATAAGATGTTGCTAGATAAGATGATACTATAAAGTATAAACTAATTTCCTGACAATTATTGCCCACTCATTACATAAAAATGATTGTCTGTGGTGCTAGGATAGGGGGAAAAGAGATAATTAATTAAAGAGCTTGTTTATATACTCTTTATCTTATAAATCACTTCAGAATTCACAGAAACATCCATACTATATTAAAAAAGAGGAAAATTGACAAAATTTACTAATTGGTACTTTTCATCCTAACAGTATCCTGTCAAAGAAAAATACCCGACTTTCTTAATAAGCTATTAAGGATTATAATAATGAAAAAAAAAAACTTATCTTTTGTATATGTATAGATTGTACTATTAGTTTACTTTAAATAACTATATTGTTTAAATAGCTAAAGATCGTACAAAATTAAAGCTAAACTTTTCTTAATTATATTCATTTACATAATAAATTTATTATAGAAAACTTGTTTTTCATATTGAGGTCTTTTTTTTGAAAAGTACGCATTATTTAATAAATTTATTTTAATGATTAATATCTCTATACTTGGTTTTATTTATAAATTAATATATATTTAATTTACCACACAATTTTTTATTGCCTTACTACATTATGATGTTAATTTTTGATTATTAACAATAGTTTAATGGATTAGAATTAATATGTTTAGTTTACAGCATAATTTTTTTATTGCCTTATGATTTGAAGTTTTGATTATTAACAATAGTTTAATAGATTAGTAATTAATTCGTTGTATTTAAATAAAATTGTGAATTGTTCATTCTTACAATTTATTCTATAAAATCATTTATTATATATAAAATCATAACTATTATTTATTATTATTATTGAACATTTTCTTTTTATAGGTTTTCAAATAAAATATGTTATATATATAATTTATTTATTGTGTTTAGGCCCTTAACACGCTACATTATCTTTGTTTATACAAGATATTTATATTTATTATTATTACTATTTTTACTATTATTGGACTTTTTTTGATAAAATATTATTACTATCATTATTATTAGTATAGATAATAATTGATATATCTGTATTGAATTTATTTATAAATCCATACATGTTTGAACTTACAACATTAGCTTTTGTTGGACGATTATATTATGATCATGTGAAATATTAATTATATCAATGGATTAATAGATTGGAAATTAATTCAATTGTATTTAAATAAACTATAAATTGTACTTTTTTATAATATATTTTTGTAATGTGATTTAATTATATAAATTAATATTCCAATAGAAATCTAGGGTAGAGCTAATCATGGTAGAAAATTAATTTCATTATCAACAGTATGGATAATGGCATGAATATTGCGAGACCACTATCTACAGAATCTTGGTAGTTAAGAAATCAAAAGAAATTAATAAATGTTAGTGGAAAATACATATTGAAAGTTGAAAGATACAATTTTTTAAATAAAGAGCTTAGTAAATAAGTGGTTCAAAACATTGCCTTGTCTTTAAGCCAGGAGACAGACCGTGGGTCTAAATCCTCTTGGCAAAATAAGTGGTCACCAAGTAGAAGCATTTCCCATTGTTTATATTGTTTATTGATAACAAAATATCTGAACTGAAAACTTTAGTAGAAAGTGATTAGACAGGAAAAAAAAAAACCCTAATATGAGGAGTATTGACACTTGAAAAGACCTAATTGTAAAAACTTTTAATCAATCAAAACTTGGATATCGAGATTATTAAATGAGAAAAAATAATTAAATTTTAATTCTTACATATTACAGGTGCTTGATGGATTTTGCTTTTGAATTTCTTTTGGATACTATTCATGTAATTGATAGAAAAAAAAAAGATAAATGTGAAGCCATGTTGATGTAACTTGAAACATATGGTAGGAGGAAATATGTTGTTTGGAAATGTCACAAAACTTTATTGCATTTTAAGTTCCAATTACCAGCCTTACCAGCAAAGAAACAACATGATTTTATGAAAGTGAAACAAAAATCTGATTCTTTTCAATGTGTAAAAAATAAAGAACTAGAATTTTATAACAACTTGATTTCACGTATCTAACTTTGTGTAACATGTCATTCACAGGTCACAACCATAAAATAATGATTAATTAATTTATAAAAAATAAACTTAAGTTGTAGATGGTAAAGTTTGTTCCATGTAATTATGAATCTGACATAGATTTTTATATAAACTTTTGTCCAAATTTAAAGCATTTTATCTAGTATACGGTAGAAAATATATCTCATTAATGACAAAAAAAAAAAAGAGAGAGAGAGGAAATTATGACACAAGTTTTCTTATATATAGATGTTCAAAAGATGAAGCAAGTTTCGATTACTAATAACTAATAAGCAAATGTGTAGAAATATGTAAGAATTTATTTAATTTAGTAAAATAATAAGGGTCAATCAGGAGTGCACCGAAAGTCTCATATTTTATACACAAAGTATATAATAGTGACAAATGTTTATATTGGATTTGTCAATTATACTTAGGTGCTAATTCATTTTTAATTGATGTAAACAACTCATGGCGTTTCATTCTTAATTAGGTGCTAATTCATTTTTTCTTGATGTAAACAACTCATGGCGTTTCATTCTTAATCGTCTCAATTCTAATAAAAAAATTCATATACCTATTGTTTCTATTTTTTAAAGTCTGCTGCACTCATTAAATTACCAGGTTGTCTCTTGTATATATATATAAGCCACGTGCATTATGACTATTAAAAAAAAAAGTTACTGTAGGGTAGGAGGCAAGTTTCACCTACCTACTACCCTAAAATAAAATAAAAAACAATTAACTTACATATTATCCTAAAAATCAGTTCTAATTGCATTTTAAAATTGGAAACTGATCGAACCGGCTAAACAAACTATGGACTGACTATTTTTTAAGCTTTTATGTATAATTTAAAATTTTTACCATAGGTTTTTAGAAGTTTATGTTTATCCTATTGAACCGCTAAACAATGATGAGATTGATATTATCATTCATCTGTTTATTATAATATTATTCATAATCAATTGATAAAAAGTCAATATAATTAATAAAATATTTTATTTAAATCTAATATATTGTTCTTGTCATGCAAGTTTGTGGTTTTACAATAAAGTGTATAATAAATTGAATGATTAGATGATTCTTATTGTCGATCATGAAATTTGGAAATCAATGCTATCCCTTAATTAAGTAGAATAATATGTTCCATGATGAAACTCCGATTGTCTTAATTTATACTAACAGTTAGTTATAACTTATAATTAAACGATTCGTGTTGTTAGTCTAATTCAACAACAATTTTATTAATTAATTTATCTTTAGAAAAAATCCAAAACAATCTTATCCAAAATGGAAAGCGCCATTTTCCTCACAAAAAAGAAAAGAAAAAAGAAAAAGAAAAAAGGAAAGCGCCATTAGTAAAGGTACAACACAATATCCACATGCCAAAAAGGAAAGAGTACAACTCATAAGCAGAGACGTACAGCTCTTATATACCGTGATTTTTCCCTTCCGTATATACCCACTCACCTTTCTCTCTGTCTCAACCCCAAGTCTCTCTCTCTCTCTCTCTCTCTCTCTCTCTCTCTCTCTCTCTCTGCGGTGTGTCGGTCTGAAGCAACCTCACTCGCTGCCCCGACCTACGAACAACCGTAGGGTTCCTTAAGATCCACACATTCGCACACTCGTGCTCTCTAAATTGCATATAATTATCTAATCAGAGAGGAAAATACTGAGTGCGGTGGTTGTTGCTCTATGATTGTTGGTGAAGACGAAAAAGAAGAGGCGCGTTATATGAAGGATTGCTTTTTCTTTGTTTTCAACTGTAATTCGAAACGTACGAGGTGGGACTGCTCCTTTGCCATCCGAAGCCGCGGTGGATGGGGAAAATGTGGCTGAGTTTTGTATTGATTTTTTCTTGAAAATACTTTTCTTCTTTGGAGTCGTTACAGTTGAAGGTCGCTGCAAACATATTTTTCTTGGTTTATTAAATTTTCTTGACCAATGCAGCCGGATCACCGTAAGAAGGTGAGCCGCGCCTCTCTCTATCTCAAGAAACTTTTGAAACTTATGATTTTTTCTTTTCTTTGGGGGAGGGGATGATGTTCTGTTTCTTGTACATGTATTTGGAAAAAAGATGCTGATATTTGATTCTCCTTGTTTAATCTTGCTACAGTGAATTTCTCTAATATGATGTTGTATGGTTATGAATTAGGACGTTCTTGATTTGATTTAGTCAGTCTTGCAAAATTTTGTTGATTAATCAACAACCTCATTACTCATTGAAATTTTTGGTTAACTGTTGATGGTGAGATGATGAGTAAGGATTGCTGTTTTTTTATATTTCATATTCCATTGGATAATTTTAATGAGCTACATAACTGAATGATATTTATCTGTTTTGTAATAGCGGATTACTATTTGATCATTCCTAAATGAATGACTTAAAGTAATTAATGCTCACTATTTGTGTTTGTGTGTGTCTGTATATACATAAAAGAGGGATGATGAACTTTTTTAGACGTGTTACTAGACAATGATTGAATGATTATCATAGAATTACTATGTAAAAAGGGTCTTACTTACTACTATTTCCTGTTTTTAGTGATGGATTTTTGTATTAAAGAAATGAAGCAACATAATGTTTGTACTTATTGAACAGTTGATGGAGGAGAAGCCATTAGAGCTGTTGCATACTCCATTTACATTTAACTAATCAGAACTTATTATTCTGTGAAACAGAGTTCAACTGAAATGGACTTCTTTTCTGAGTATGGCGATGCAAGCAGATATAAAATCCAGGAGGTGATAGGAAAAGGAAGCTATGGTGTTGTTTGTTCTGCAATTGACACTCATACTGGTGAAAAAGTGGCAATAAAGAAAATACATGATGTTTTTGAACACATATCTGATGCTGCTCGAATTCTGAGAGAAGTGAAGCTTCTCAGGCTTCTACGACACCCAGATGTTGTTGAGATCAAACATATTATCCTCCCCTCTTCAAGAAGAGAATTCAAAGATCTCTATGTTGTTTTTGAGCTAATGGAATCAGATCTACATCAAGTCATCAAGGCTAATGATGACTTGACGAGGGAACATTATCAATTTTTTCTTTACCAATTGCTTCGTGCCCTTAAGTATATTCACACAGGTGATACTCTCCTTCTATTCTCTATCATTCTTGCCTATGATTCTCTTATTTAGAATCCCCGGCCTAAAATAAATAATTAACATAAAAGATGAGTAAGGTTTTATGATCACCAACACCAGGGATTATTGTATGATGTTTTTGCTTTCCACTACTCTTTGCAGTCACTTGGCTGTTGTTTTTAACGTGAGTTTGTGAAGTTATCTAATGATTAGCGTTTTCTGGCAGCTAATGTTTACCATCGAGATTTGAAGCCAAAGAATATTCTGGCAAATGCAAATTGTAAACTCAAGATATGTGATTTCGGATTGGCCAGAGTTGCTTTCAATGACACGCCTACAACTATATTTTGGACGGTGTGTACATAAGAATTCTAGGAATTCATCATTAAGTACAGTTGATGTTTTTTTTAAATCTTTCTGTTTCTGAGAGTTGTATGTGCTCTGGCATAACATACAGGATTATGTTGCTACAAGATGGTACAGGGCTCCAGAATTATGCGGCTCATTTTTCTCTAAGGTATATTTATTGTCAATGAGAAGTCCTCTGCTTTTATTGTTCGAACATAGATTTTATTTTTTCAGGTACTATTCCAGTTTATATATTCCTATAGTTTCGAGTATCAGTGTGCTTCAATATATATATATATATATATACATATATATATATATACACATATATATATATATATTTCCCTCCTGCTGGAAATCAAGGTTATACCTTCACCTGGTTGTTCAACTGCTATAATTTGGGCATAGTGAAAAAATGGATTTCACTATGAATGCCTCTTGTGCTAATTAAAATGAATGCCACCTTATGTAGACATTTATGTAGGCCAGTAGATATAGGTTGATTTGTTCTTGATGCTTCATGGCGTCAAAATTTGCAGTCATTTGATATATCTTGGGTTTTTGATTGTATATTTCAGTATACTCCAGCTATTGATATCTGGAGTATTGGATGCATTTTTGCTGAGGTTTTAATGGGGAAGCCACTTTTTCCGGGAAAAAATGTTGTTCATCAGTTGGATTTGATAACTGATCTTCTTGGAACTCCTTCTATGGATACAATATCTCGGGTATGCATTTCTTACCTATATTTTATATAGTTTTGGGGTTTTTATTATTTGAGACATCGGTCCAACCTACTTTTGGCATCTGCTTTCTTGTTTCTTTCTTTTAGGTGCGAAATGATAAGGCTAGGAGATATCTCACAAGCATGAGAAAGAAGCAGCCCATTCCTTTTTCTCAGAAATTTCCGAACGCTGATCCACTGGCCCTTCGGCTCTTGGAGAAGCTCCTTGCTTTTGATCCAAAGGACCGTCCTACTGCTCAAGAGGTTTGTACAGCCAAAACTTGTTTGATTCATTCAGTTGGGAGTTTAATTCATTCTTGTAAATTATTTTTGTGCATTTTCAGGCACTTGCAGATCCTTACTTTAAGGGATTGTCCAAAGCTGAGAGAGAACCATCCTGTCAGCCAATTTCAAAGATGGAATTTGAATTTGAGAGGCGACGGGTGACAAAGGAGGACATTCGAGAGTTGATATTCCGTGAGATACTAGAGTATCATCCTCAGCTGCTGAAGGATTACCTTAATGGGATTGAGAGAACCAATTTTGTCTATCCAAGGTCATTGTAAACTGTTTAGTATTTGATTCCTTTTCTTTTTAACACACAAGTTGCTGATGTTGGAACATAGATCTCTTTTGCAGTGCTGTTGATCAATTTAAAAAACAGTTTGCTCATTTGGAAGAAAATAGTGGTAAAAGTTCACCAGTCATCCCTCTTGAAAGAAAGCATATTTCTCTTCCTAGGTATTATTATGACATCAAATGCTAATGGTGATTGATCTTCACTTGGATACTTCTTTTGGGCTTTTTTGCACGTTATTATAAACTGCATTCGTGCAGGTCTACCATTGTACATTCAAGTTCAGTACTACCAAAAGATAGGCCAAATGTTGAAGAATCATTCAGTCGAAACCCTAGAGAATCCGATGGGCTTCACAAAAGCTTATCAAGAACCTTGCTACCACCCCAGAGGATCCCACAAGGTGTTTGATAAAATCAATCCCTTCTCATGCTGCTCTTCTCTACCAGTTGAAACTGTTAATGTTTTAGTCCAAATGTTCACTGTTTAATAGTCGAAACTTATGATTTTGTCAGCTAAACCGGGTAAAGTAATTGGTCCAGTTTTTGCATACGATAATGTAAGCAGCATCAGAAACTCAGGGCAGGTTATTCCCTCGGCTCATTGCTACCATAGAAGCAGCAAAGGAAAGCCAGAGAGAAGCCTGGCAATGCCTCCTCATATGAAACAAATACCAAACTGTAGCTTGGCTGCTAAATTAACCCCCGATATAGCAATAAACATCGACAGCAACCCTTTCTATATGACCCGAGCTGCAGTAATGAAAGTGGACCATGTTGACGACAGAGTTGTGATTGATACGAATCTTCTACAAACCAAGGCTCAATACGGTGGACTTGGTGTAGCTGCTGCAGCTGCATCGGCTACCAATGTGAACTTGGCGCCACACAGAAAGGTTGGTAATGTTCAATATGGTATGGCTAGGATGTATTAGTTAGTTGGTGTTTAACGTTAAAACAACGTAGTTGAGTCTCTATGGTGTTCGTGTTGGTGCATAGAAGGGTAGTTAGGGAACATTGTGTGGAAACTTTTATTTGTAGAAATGATATGATACAGCTTCACATTTAACTTAGTCCATACAAAAAATGTCTTGTTTACTAATTTTCATTTCTACTTTCTTTGGTGATGGAAAATGATATTAATTATTAAATACCATTGATTTGGATGGATGGAGATATTGAAGATTTGGACAGAGTTTCATAAGTTACTGAATTAGTTTTATAGAAATCTTACTCTTGTATCAATACATCCAGAAAGACATATGATGTGGGAATTTTGACTTTGGCAAAACTTAAAAAGAGGAAAATTAGGATAAAATTGGGCATGTGGTTGGCAATTGATCCAAGAAAGTTTGTACTTCCAATGTACAACAATAATATAAATTGGTAAAGAATTGAAAAGCAGATTTTGAATCACATGCCTACCCTGCCGACTTCTGTCCCCTTCTCAGAAACACCACCACTCATGTGTGTAAATTTCCACCATATCTTTCAATCTTTATTCTTATTCTTCCCAAGTTATGTAATTGTAAATGTACTTCTTTGTCCTAAACAATATTGGTTGGACAATTTGAAGCATTTCTCTTGTTCCATTTATTCTGAAAATTTATTGGTCAAGTACATGTTCTTTTTTCGGTACCAAATTGCTCTCAGATAGAGTTTGTCAATCACGGTTTTGAACTTATCAGTTATCACCACAATTTGCTCATATCTAATTCCATATTTTATAATTAACCTTTTTAGCATAACAAAGTAGTATATATGTATCACATTTTGCCTTCTAAAGACTATTTTCCAGTGAAATGAGAGATTAGTTGGTGATATATAAGGGAAGGGTATTTTTGACCTTGGCTGGTTGTGGGGCTCAAGATGGAGATCTGCATCGCAGCAAAAGTACACGTGGCGCAATCATAGCGGTTGAGGGAGGGGAGCACATGGGGGTGGTACCTTGAATGAATACATGTGATCACATGTCCACTTTTAGGAACCCGTGGACCCTCCAAACCCTATCCGGTTTTACTTTTCCCTCAACCCCGTTCTCATTCCTGTTTCTTCTCTAATGTTTGTACTAAATATTACTTAATTTTAAAATTTTGATATTAATTTAATTAAGCTCTAATTAGGGTTAGGATTAATTATCGACATGTATTTTACTATTTTTTAGTCCTAAGTATTTGATCGGATGTAATATTACGAAAATAAATTAAATTAAATGTTATAATTAAGGAAATAAATTAGGCGCGTAGACAAATAAGCTAAAACAAATCCGTGTGAAGAGAGTTTAGGTAGGGCCCACATAGGATTTCTAGAACTTCATTGCAATAATTTAACACCACTCGCCACCTCCACTCCATTCTTCACATCTCATTACAATGTCGTTATTGGCGAACCAACAAATTGTGCAGAAGGACCCGCCGGAAACGGGTCACGACAATGCGGCGGCTCAAGACCGCCCAGTCGCCGCGTTCTGCCACGTGCGTCGGAATAGGAGCAGAAGGAGGAGAGCAAAGATCTGCAATGGCGGTGATGAGGAAGTAACGGATGAGAAAGCTGACGTGGAGAGGAAGATAGTGGCTCTGCAGAAAATAGTGCCCGGCGGCGACAGGCTGGCGGTGGAGGAGCTGTTTGGAGAGACGGCGGAGTATATATTGGCGTTGGAGTGCCAAGTCAACGCGTTGAGATTTCTTGCTGCCATTGTTCAAAGCTCTGAAAAGAAGAAGAGGATGCTTGATGGTTGATTTTTTTTACTTGCTTTCGTTTTTTCCTTGTCTTTTTTTTTTTTTTTTTTTACATTTTCTCAAATTTAATATCTCTTCTTTCTTCTTTGTTAATCAAAATTGTCCAAGTTGGATATATTTTTGTAAGAAGAGAAGAAAGGGATTAGTGGTTAAATATAGTGAAATAATTGTGATGATCGATGCCTTTGTAGCAATGTTGTAGGAATATTATTTTTCACTTAATTGATTTCATAGATTTGCAATTATAAGTTTCAAGTGATTAAATTTGTAATTGTATTTGGTTGGATGTCAAAACAAAATTGGGAAAAGTTTGATAAAAATAATGGGATTGTAATGAAGATTTTATTATTTTTATTTTTTTCCTTCCTTTAGTGAGGCTTTTAAGAAAATTAAACAAATTCATGGAATTCCAATCCCAAATAGATATTATCAAAAAAAAAAAAAAAATTCTTAGGGGCCGAGTCTTTATGGCCCTACTAGGTTTTCTTGATTTTGGACAATAGTCAAAGATATATTTTTGTAACAGATAATATCGCACTAATGTAGAGACTTTGGATGATCTTGAACCTCCCAAATCCCAATTAACTGAAAAATATATGATATCTTTTATCAAGAGAAGATTAATTTAATTTTTTTTTTGTAATAAATAAATTATATTATTTGATTTAAGACAATAACTTCAAACAGTGTTTTCCATACTAAATGCTAAAATTTTGAGACGATGAAAGAGCGAAAGATTTTAGAAAACATAACTATTTATACATCTTAGACAAATACCAAAGAATACTTTCCCTTTAATTAAAACAATAAACTACTGCGTGTCCTTAAAATTATTTCGAATAATAAAACTATAAAGTATAAATTTATGGACAAAAAATAAAAAGAAATATGATGAAATGTATTTTACATTTTCAGAATATTTTTAGATATTTATAGAATTATTAAGTTTCGAACAAAATAAGAAAATATGTGCAAATAAAGAATGTAGATTTTGAATGATGAAGACTATACCTCGAGAGTGTAATCCCCGTTGAGTTAACCCAATAAGAGGCCCAAGTCAATAGCTGTGAAAATTCAACACAGGCATGGTGGGCTACTTGGGCTCCTCAGGAAAACAAGCCCATATCTATGTGGAATGAGAGGCCCGGGTACTTTCCTGAGCATATTCCATCAAAATCAATGGGCAAAGCCCATTCACTTTAGGTGGAATATGTTATTCTATCCAATAAATATAACACAAAATGAAAAATACTTATTCTGTAAGAAAATAAGTTTTTTTACTTAAAATGAAGATAAAATATCATAAATTATTTATGTATGTAAATGTAGTTTATAAGTTTTTCTTCAAAATATGTGTTTATGTATGTAAATTGGAGTTTAAAAAAAAATGAAAAATCACAAAAAAACTCAAAAATTGTGATCTATGTTTTCCTATAAGAATAGATTATGATGATCAAATATTGATCATGATGATAAGCATAGATCATGACCACGATGCAAATTGGGTACTGATAATTATATTTCCAAATTGAATATAAAACTTAATTTTTTATCAAATGAGTATTTTTCATTTTTTATTATACATATTAGATAGAAACACCCCGTCCCTATCACTTTATCTCATGGCTGAATAGCCCATGCTGAGCTGCTGTCTAATATGTAGTGCTGTAAGAAAAAATTCAAAGAGAGCAACAGATATTTTATTTGACTGATTGATCAAATTACTTTGATAGTGAGTTGTATTGTCTTAACTCTTAACTGTGTTTGCAAGTTTTGAAACACACCAACTACACCAAATAATGTTTGGATTTCATTGTTTTGTTGGTTATTATTTTTTATTGGCATAAATTAATCGATAACAGTCACATGAAATAGCTCGATTTAGGAAGAAGGTTCGTGTAAAGTCTAGGGCAATTGTTAAATTGAATTTAAAGTATGATCCAACTCCAATCCCACTTTCCAAATTAAAATAGCTAGAGTCAACCATTGGTGTTATTATTATATAACCCTAACTCCTTTTGCGCTGACACTCAAAATAAGACAGATGATCTGGTTTGAAAACTTTCTCTTGAATCCAGCTCATGTTCCCTGGATCTGTTTCTCATGCACTGTCTGATCGGATGCTTCCTTTGTAGCAAGCTCAAATAAAAACTATAAAGGGGCTTCACAATTCCATTTTCATCATCGATCACAGCATCGTTTCCTTGCCAACATTTCCTCTTACACATAGCATGGCAACATTTTATCAATTCTTACCACTGCTTCTTCTACTTTCCATTTTCTTGACTGTATCTGCTGATTTTCGCCGCAATGTTGACGTCTATTGGGGCGGTGACAAGGCCAAGATTCTTGAAGGCGGAAGAACGCTGACGTTGTCACTGGATCAATCTTCTGGCTCTGGATTTAAATCAAAGAATGAGTATCTGTTTGGAAGATTTGATATGCAACTCAAGCTTGTACCTGGAAACTCTGCTGGAACTGTCACCACTTTCTACGTAAGTACTTGACCCAATTCTTGTGATAATTTGCTCTCGGAATATATATATATATATATATATATATATATATTGATATGAAATGCATGCACTTGTGCAGTTATCGTCTATTGGAGCAGGACATGATGAAATCGACTTCGAATTTCTGGGAAATTCTACAGGAGAGCCCTACACTGTACACACCAATGTATATTGTCAAGGCAAAGGCAATAAAGAACAACAATTCAATCTCTGGTTCGATCCAACTTCATCCTTCCACACTTACTCAATCGTTTGGAATTCTCAGCGCATCATGTGAGCAACAAATACAAATATATATACAATTTTATTCAAACCAATAATCAATTCTGATAGATCTCAATCTCATTTACAGATTCATGGTGGACAACATTCCGATCAGAGTATTCAACAACCACGAAGCAATCGGAACACCATTTCCCAAGACCCAACCCATGAGGGTTTTCTGCAGCTTGTGGAATGCAGATGATTGGGCTACTCAAGGCGGACGAGTGAAGACCGATTGGACCAAGGCTCCGTTCGTCGCCACTTATCGGAATTTCAACATCAACGCCTGCGCCGCCGGTGGATCATGCGGATCCAAATCGGTGGAGTCCGAGAACACGGAGGCGACAGCCTGGCAAACGCAGGAACTTGATGCGAGAGGAAGAAACAGGCTGAGATGGGCACAAGGGAAGTATATGACTTACAATTACTGCACTGATTCTAAGAGATTTCCTCAGGGAATTCCCGCCGAATGCAAGCGCCCCAGATTCTGATTTTTTTTTTCTTTACAATTTTATTCTTAATTCCTTTAATTAATTAATGTATCTCTATTCATTTAAAAATTTATGTATTAGTATTTTTATTTATGTCCTCATTTGTACTTTTTTTTTCCTTTTTCTTTTTCTCTTTACAAGAACTAATTCAAATTTTTTATTTGCGATCATTAATATTAATTCAATACATTAAACTATTGTCCAAGTATGACAAGTCCATTACTTGTTGCTCACGCTTTTCTCTTCGCTCTTAAATCTTAGAGAAATTCATAAACCCTAGTCTACGATCTTAATTAGCGCACACCAAAGGTAGATTATTCTTTTCATGGTTCAATTAGTCTATCCAATTTCTGTATTATTTTAGACCTTGAATTCCCCAACTCGAGTTCTTTTCTGCTTCTCTTCTTCTCCTGCAATTATCTTTTTGAAATTCGAATTGTATCTTAGTACAAGTTTGATTCATCGAGATTGAGACTTGTTTTAATCGAGTGTTTTCATTTTTTCTTATTTGGTCAGAATAGTTTTGGTTTGCAGGAATTATAAATGGCAGACGAGATCGCTATCAACGGCGAATTTTCTGACGAGGGCAATGTAGAAATTACTGGAGATGAAGCTTCTCTGAAAATTTCGGGGCTCAATCAGCAAATCAGTGATCTGGAGCAAGAAAACCGTACAGTGATTCGCGAAAATAAGGAATTAAAGCTGCGGATTGAGGAGTGGAAGTCCTCTATCGAAGATTTAAGCGCTGAGAATGTGGAATTGAAGAGGCAGGTGAATAACGCGGGATCGGAAAATCAGGTATTGCGGGTTGTGGCAGCACGCGCGGCGGAGCTCGAAACAGAGGTGTCGAGGCTGCGGCATGATTTGGAATTGGCGAAGAGTGATTTGGAGGGTATGAGAAGAAGGGAGAAGGAGAAGGACATTGAGATGGAGTCGGCGGAGAGGGAGAAGGCGGCGTTGGTAGGTGAAGTAGAAAAAATGGTGGGATTCCAAAGGGGTTTGAGGGTTGAATTGGAGGCTAAGGAAAAGGAAATCGAGGATTTGAAGATGAATGTGAAGGAATTGGAGATGGTGATGGGGAATAGTAAGGGTGTGGAGACGTTGAAGGATGAATTGGAGAAGAAGACTATCAATATGAAGGTGGAAATTAGCAGTCTAGAGAGTAGCTTGGATGAGAAAGAGAAGGTGATGAATGGGTTTGAAATCAAGGAAAGAGCAATGTTGGATGCCATTAATGGTGATGGTGTTGTTGAAGGTGGAAGAAAAGGAAGAGATTGGTTGAACGTAGGCGGCGTCTCAGCCATTGCTGTAATTGGTATAGCTTTCTGCATACTCTCTGCAAGAAAACATTGATCCCTGTCTGTGATAACTGGTGATTGGTGTTCTTGGATTGTGTTGAATGCAAAGTTTGATACTCATGATTTTTCTGGTAATGTTGCTTGTGGAATAATGGTAATGATACTCTTGTTTCCTTGCTGGAATTGCATGTTTTCGATAGTTTGTGTTTATTCTTTCTGCTGTGATTAGCGGTGGAAATAGGGTTGGACTAGACTGGATTTTCTTGTGATCGGCCTTAAATATAAGGCCTAAGTCTGATCTATTATATATGATTTTTTTTTATGAACCCGATTTATTTTGTAGATAAGCCTATTAAAACCTACCAACATAACAATATTATACACTCAAAATTCATATATTTTCAGTGTTTAGCTGTCAACACACAAGAATGTACTACATTTCAAATTTTAATAATTTTCTCAAGTTTAGTACACTTGCATTGATGCATGATAAGAATCAATTACGATAAAAATAGAAGATAAATGCTATTGATGAATCTAGATTTGTCGATATTATAAACGTCAATTATATCGGTTAAAAAAAAAAAATATATATATATATATATATATTAATATTTAACTTATCGATATCGGCGATATGCATAAATTAATATATAAATTATCAATATCAATATCGACTACTATATTATATGTAATATCAATATACCGATAAATATCATTCTTAATAATTACTCCACATTCTCTATAAATAGATGAATATGTTCGTCTAACTTGTTGATATTATCGACGTTAGTTGCAAAATATATATATATATATATATCAATTAATTACTTCACATTCTCTATAAATAGATGTCATATTCATGTTCATCTAACTTGTTGATATTATCAACGTCAATTATGTTAGTTGCAAAATTTATATATATATCAATATTTAACTTATCGATATCGATCAATATCGCGATATGCATACTTTGATTTAAGTGATCAATATATTACCTGTATTCTTGTGTCTCAATTCTTTGTGAAGGATGACGATGAGTTTTTGGTGACAGTATTCGTGTGTCTCAATTCTTTGTGAAGGTGAAGGATGAAGATGAGTTTTTTATGACAGTAGTTGAAGGTGGAAGAAATGAATTTGCTTGTGTTGTGTCAGTTGTGTGAATAGATGCGTTGATGGTGATGTTTGTATAAATGCGTTGATGGTAATGTTTGTAGGAGTGTTCGACTGTGTAAACTCTTGAATAATAGATCATATATATATAGAGCACAATTAAAAAATATATATTATATATTTCTATAATAATACACTATAAATAGACCGGCCTATTAGGCCTTAAAAGTCTTTTTTAAAGCCTGAGCCTAACTTATTTTTATAAAAAATTTAACAAATTTTTTTGACTTGATTCATTTATCAAATAAATTGAATCGAATTGAACCAGTAATAGATTGAGCCATACGCTATTAGCTGGATCTATTCCTACCCATAGCTGTGATAGGATAATTTATTTAGACCAACTTCTAGTCTTCAATGAGCATGTCGCTTTTCCCATTGTTTCTCTAATGGCCATTAGCGCTATTGGACTTTATTTGGGCTGTTCTTTGTAGCTTCTACAATGCATCTTGTAGGCCCAATAAAGCTTGCCATTCGCATACATTTAGGCCCAGTTTCTATAGGTCCAATAAGTGAAATTATTCGGTGATTTAATCAATTTGGTTGGAAACTAATTAAATAATTTTATTTAATTATATAAAACAATATAATAAAAGCTTAACTAGAGTAAAATCAAGAAATTTGTAAGACTTATTATTTTGGTCAACTATGAAATTAAAAACAATCATATGCATAATTTATTTTGTGGGAATCCACACTTTCTATTTTTTTTAGAAAAATAATTAAAACAAAATAAAAAGTATGAGTAGGAGAGGGGTTGCCTACTTTTAAAGACAGGAATTAAAAGCTTTTTACCGCAGTTTTTAACTTCTTCTTCTGTCCACATTTTACCCCTCCTTCCTCTTCCTCGTAATTCGTGTAGTTTCAACCAAAAACCCTTCATCTCGCTCTCTCTCTCTCTCTCTCTCTCTCTCTCTCTCTCTCTCTCTCTCACACACACACACACACACACACATCCCAGTTACAGGAGTGAGTATCAATGAGTAAGCATTGTTTGGTTGCCAAGTTCTCTCTCTCGAAAGAAAACAAAAAAAAAAAAAGTTGTATAAAGACTCTGTCTCACTCTGAAAATCCTTTTGAACAAATTACTGTTGCTCCTTGCACCACTACACTTTTCTCTCCTTTCACTTTGTTTAACCAAACACCCCCCTTTCGCTATTTGGGCTTTTCTCCGAACCTGTTTTCGCTCATGGCTCTTGCGCTACATTTTCTCCCAACATGGCTTCTCCATCCCCAAGGTAACTTTCTTCTTGTTTTTTTATTTTTCCTAATTGTTTCAAGATTTGAGATTTTTTGCAATGTTGTTCATTTGGGGTTCTTGATAATTTTGTTTTTGGTTGTAGAATAGTGTATTTTGCGTTAATGATGTTTAATTACGTCTTTATTTGTTCCTGCCCGCAATAACTTATTTCCTTGTATGTGAAATGGTTTGAGACATTTGTGTAGTGATAAAAAAAAGTGCTTTTTTTTTTTTCTAATGGTATTTTGTGTTTTATTTTGTGCATTTTTTATTCATGGGAGGTGGAATCTCTTAGACAGAGATGCTTTGTGTTAATTTCTTAAGGGTTTCCGGTAAATTGCTTGAGATCTCATTTCTTGCGTTGGAATTGTCTTATTACTGATTTTGTTTATAGAAATACTCCTGCATGTGTGTTCATGATAAGAGATTTTGGTATGTAATTGAATTCCGGGGATTTGCATCTTACAATGGATTGAAAACACTTTGTTGGATTAACCTTTTTAGCCAGAGTCAAAAGTAAAACAGTAGGCATTTCACTACAAATCACCACTTCAAACTGTTCCCCCTTTCATATTCAGAACTCTTACCTTTTGTGTTAATTGGATCCAGCTTGGCTGCAGAATGTAATTAAGTGTTGAGAATAGCAAGGTTCATTCACATACTCGAAGCAACATTGGATTGTAAAAGTTTGTGATCAGCAGCCAATGTTTGAATTCTTGAAATACTGAAGAATCACCCTTGTCTAATTGAGGTCATTGGCATTCAAAAGAGGCAATCTTATTTTGCGTAAAAGGTGGAAAAATGCTAATCTTGAGTACAGCTAAGATGCATGAGAAAGTAACTTCAATAAAGTATCTGTGGAAAACTGTTTTTGCTCTCCTTTTGTGCAGCATTCACTTTACTAAGCTACTATTAAAAGATATTGAACCAAGTGAACAAACATTCAATTGAAAGTTTTGTGATGTTGGTGAAAGATCAACATAGATATCCACATAGTTTTTGCTGTTCATTTTAGTTCTGTAAGTGTGATGATGTTGGATATAAGGAAGCACACCAAAATAAATAGCACACTATCTAATAATCCGGGAGCTACTCCCGTCCAAGCCAAACGGCCAATGATTAATTATTCCAAAGATGCCTAATCAACCCTAATTGAAGGTACTTATACTCAAATAACACAGCCCATGGGCCAACATAACCATAATGGAAATAATAGATAAAAACAATAAGTAATAAAAGGAAATAATGTGCAGCAGGTTTGGAGTAGCAGCAGCAGCGGTTAGATCGGAGCTGGGCGTTCCTTGCTCGCGCGCCTCGTGTAGCCCATAGTCGTATCAGATGATACTTTGATGACTCAATTAAGATCAAAATCTCTTTGACTCATTGTTTCACATGACCATAAGTTGATCCTTAATCCAAGTTTCTGTAAGAAACTAAAATGCTATCACTATTATGGAATGGGAATTGTGCAAGAATGAGTAGGGAAATTGGAGAATTTTGCTACTAGGACTAATCAAGATTGAAGAACAACTATATATCAAAGAGGGGGTAACATGTTGTCTTTTCAGTCATTGGACATAGAGTTTATGGTCGTTATATGGTCTCTAATTCTTCACTGCTTGACATTGAAATCAAATATGAGGATAGCAAAACACATGGGCCCTAAAAGTGAGAAAACATCGAGAAAGTACATAAAATGTGCCATCAAAGTATGAAGTCTTTGTCTATATGATAATATAGTATCATTTATGTTTCGATAAGTTCAATTTTTTGGGTTGATTTCTTGTTTTGAGGGCGATAGTTTTGTTTGGATATGCATGTGATTGGTTGTTGAAGCATAAATCGATCTTTCAATGTATTGGTTTGACTAAATAATTATGAGTTACTGATTCTAAGATTGCTTCATTTCAAATTCACTGTCCAGGTTGCAAAACAGCCATGCTGGAGATTTTGAGCTGTTCAATAACTACATGAGTAATTTGGCTCGTTAGCTAAAGATGTAGATTGACAAATATATCATTATTGATGTAGGGAATGAAGCCATTGGTCCGCAAAGCACATGAAATATTGTAACATATCGATTAGTTCTAGAGTGGGATTCATATGAAACTACATCTTAATTTTCGTGGTTTTGGCTTTTGTCAGTGTTCATTTGTTTGAATTTTCACATTGTTGGTTGTACGCCTTCACTTGAGTGATTTTCATATCCATTAATTAATCCTGATTAGCTTGAATGCATAAATTCGAAGTGGGCGAACGTCAAATATTCACTTGTTTTCTCTTAGCATGCTTTGATTATTAAGATGATGATTTGTTCAACTTGAACAGCCCACTTTGGAGTTTTCATGATCTGAAATTATGTTCATAGCCTCAGATATGTTGTGAAGTCTGAAATTTTGATTCTAACGACGTCAAAAAGAAATACGTTTTTTTATTTAAATTTTATCAAAAAAATCAAAGAATACATAATTTCTATAAAGAAATGATCAGAATCTGGAGCGCTTACATTCGGCGGGAATTCCCTGAGGAAATCTATTATAATCAGAGCAATAATTGTAAGTCATATACTTTTCTTGTGCCCATCTCAATCTGTTTCTTCCTCTTGCATCAAGTTCCTGTGTTTGCCACGCTGTTGCCTCCGTGTTCACTGAATTCGCCGATTTGGATCCACACGATCCACCGGCAGTGCAGGCGTTGATGTTGAAATTCTGGTAAGTAGCGACAAATGGAGCCTTGGTCCAATCGGTCTTCACCCGCCCTCCTTGAGTAGCCCAATCATCTGCATTCCACAAGCTGCAGTAAACCCTCATGGGTTGGGTCTTGGGAAACGGAGTTCCGATTGCTTCATGGTTGGTGAATACTCTGATGGGAATGTTGTCCACCATGAATCTGTTCAAACAAATTCAAATCCGATCCATCAAAATTGATAATTGGTTTGAATAAATGGGATGTATATATAGGAAGATGATTTTATTTGTTGCTTACATGATGCGCTGAGAATTCCAGACGATTGTGTAAGTGTGGAAGGATGAAGTTGGATCGAACCAGAGATGGAATTGTTGTTCTTTGTTGCCTTTTCCTTGAGAATAAACATTGGTGTGAAGAGTGTATGGCTCTCCAGTTGAATTTCCCAGGAATTCAAAGTCGATTTCATCATGTCCTGCTCCAAGAGACGACAACTGCACAAGGAGAGATGCAATTCATATCAATATATGTAAACTTATGGTGGAGAGTAATTTTTGACAAAAATTGGGTCAAGTTAAGAAATAATTTGGACTTACGTAGAAAGTGGTGACAGTGCCAGCCGAGTTTCCAGGTACAAGCTTGAGTTGCATATCAAATCTTCCAAACATATATTCGTTCTTTGACTGAAATCCAGAGCCAGAAAATTGGTCGAGCGACAACGTCAGCGCTCTTCCGCCTTGAAGAATCTTGGTGCGGTCACCACCATAAGTGACATCAACATCGCGGTAGAAATCAGCAGAAACAGTAAAGAAAACACAAAGTAGAAGAAGCAGTGGTAACATGTTATTAGAGGAGATAGGCATTATGAATGTAAGAGAGAAAAGGAGTGTATGTGTTGATGATGAATATAAAATGGTGAAAGTGGGTGTATATATACACACGCATGGACAGCTGTTGTTTGTTGTTGAGACAAATCCAGAGAAAATGAGCTGGAAATTCAAAATAAGGCAAGCCCACTGTTACGCGTAATCTGAAATTGTATGCATGCCTTCCTTCCTCAGTTGGACCTGAGAGAGACTTTATGTCCATCATCCAAAGTCGCAGCAACTTCCTTCCTGCTCACTATATTTTTTTTATTCTTATTGTAATTTTTTCCCATACTTAATAACATGAATGTTAATTTACTTTACTGAATTTACCAATTTCTCCTTATTTAGGTACTTCTTAATAACAATTGCTTTTCAAATTGTTGATATCTTGATTACAATCTTTTTTATGCGTCTCATAATTGAAAAACGTCTACATTTATAAAAACCCTATCGGACATGTATTATCTATTTATCTCTATATTTTTCACATGTCATTTATTTTGATATTTTGAATTTTTCTTGCTAGAAATGTTTGAGTTCTAGGTAGGTATTGTCATTTGTCAATGCCCAACTCTAAAGGTAAATTGAATATATATTAAAAGACGTAAATGACATTATTATTTAATATATTTATTTAACTTTATATTATATAAGTAATTAGGATGCGATTCTTTAAAAAGAAAAAGAAATTAGGATGTGTATGGTGCCACCGTCATAAAACCGTAGCCCTAAATCGACCATTTTTCCCCTTCCTCTCTTTTTCCGGCACCGCCGCCACTCCATCTTCGCTTAGCCGCTGGCATTACCGCCCGCCTCCCGCCGTTCGATTACTGCCCTGAAGGCTCAACTACTGAACTGCCGCACCGCCAGTTCGCCTCTTGTCCGCTGTGCTACTTGCCACCTGCGCACAGCACTTCACGTCGCTGCTTCTGCCCACCGCGTCCTACTACCGCTCGCACACATAATTGTCTTTCCATTTATTACGTTTCAGATTGGCTAAAATTGTGATTTAGTTTTGTTATGATAATATGAAATTGCGGATTTGATTGGCATACGACGTTGCGTTTCATGATCTTTGCTCTTGTTTAGTTGATTTGAAGTAGTTGGTTGGGCATATTTGGGTATTGTGAATTGTGAATTTATTTTTTGGAATCGAGGTTCATTGTTGACGCTACACGTCGTGTGGTTTCAATTCTTTTAGAACGTGTATTTTGGTGGTTCCACGTCCATCAAAATTCTGCCGCCGCTGCTTTTCACATTAGTTGGTCAATTATTTACCAGGCATAGAGGATGAGTAACACTGCAGCAGGGCCTTCCTCAAAAGTGAGACCTGGTGCGTCCCAGCCTTCAGAATCTACCAAGCGTAAACGTGGAATCTTTCAGAAAGATTGTGGGTTTTTATCTCTAGAAATCCTTCATTTGTTGTCATTTTGAGGTCTATGTTTTCACACACTTATTGTTTCTATGGAGGAACAGTGCAGCATATTATGTATGGCTATGGCGATGATGCTAATGTAAGTCATATCTTCCTGATTTCTTTAAATCTGGTTTGCATTGCAATGTAGTTTGGGATTATGCCGGAAGCAAATCCCTTGCATTGTTGTATCGATCTGTTTTCTATCAGATATCCACGTGTAAATGCCAATATTATCCATCATAAATAAGGAATGGTTTTTTATCATATAGTGCCAAGGATGTAATTCCCACATGTAAATGCATATTGTCCATTGTAAAAAATAAGGAATTTTTATCATATTGTGGCAAGTAATGTGGAAAGGTGTGAGCACTTTTAAATATTACAATTTTTGAGATGATTATAGTAAATTGATAAGCATTTGGCAGTGATTCATGCATTCGGTTAATGTTCCTCTGAACATATTTCTCACTGTTGGGAAGTTTGACTGTAAATAGAGCAAGCAAAGATGGGACAAACTGGGTCATATTGATCGTTAAAAGTGGTGCAAATGCACCACAAACCAATTTATTTGGTAGCTAGAATCATCAATTTAAATTCATGCATTTCATTTTCTTGTGATATTCATGTAAATTTAGTCTATGAGATGCTTCTAAGTAATGGACTCATTTTTACTATTGTTGCACTTGCAGCCACTTCATGAAACTGTTTCGCTTGTTGAGGATATTGTTGTGGATTATGTAACAGATATGGCAAGTATTTCATCTTTAAGCTCTTAATAAGTTTTCTTTCGTATGCTATGGGCGTTTGTCATCTCTCTTTGTTCTTATTGGAATAATTTGAACTCAGCTATGACTTCTACAGGCCCACAAAGCTCAAGATACTGCAACCAAAAGAGGAAAGCTTATGATAGAGGATTTTCTCTTTCTATTCCAAAAGGTACATATACCTTGGTTGTAGACTTAATTTTCTAACTTCGATGGATTCATTGTAGAGAATCTAATTACACCTATCTCCAAAGAACTTGAAATATTAATATTCAACTGGGGCCATGGGCTTATAGTTTGAGTTCTCATCTTCCTTTGCATATCTTGAAAGCAAGCATAAAAGAACCGAGTTATTAGACAAATGCTTCTGAGTTTCATATACTGGTGTGATTTTGTAGGATTTGCCAAAACTATATCGATGCTCAAAATTATTGTCGATGAATGAAGAACTAAAGCAAGCGAGGAAGGCTTTTGAGGTTGATGAAGAGAAATTCACTTCAGTTGACTGAGATGTATTGCAAATACACATGGCATGAATGTAGTTCTGAATATAAAATATGAAGAGGGTACAAACTTACAGGATTGCATCGGCAATTGTTTCTAGTTATTAGATTGTTTGCTGATGATGTTTTGAAGCTTTGAACAAGAGAATACTTCAACATAACACTACTATGGACTTACTGGCAGTGTCACCTTTGTTCAACTTGTCAAGATAACAGAAACGTTAGTAGGATAGAGTTTGATGCAAGTTTATAAACTATTAAATATTCTCAAACACTCATAAGAGGTATTTTTTAAACACCTCAAATTTACTCTTTAAATTTCACATTTTTCATTACTAATATCTTATAAATTTCACATCTTATTTATCCAAACATTTCAAATACTTATTTTTAATCTAAAATTAAATTGTTTATAAGTTTTTTCAAATAAATTTAGTCAAACGCTCTCTAATTATATCTATCATTTATATAAAAGTGTAGATATTTTTTACAAAATATGAATTGTCGAATGTAATCCCATTATAGATTATTATTCAAGATTATAATAGTAATTTATAATTTTCATATTTAAATAATTTTATATTAAAATTTTAATTAATTCAAAATCTTATAGAATTCTATTATAATTAGAACTCTAATATAAAAGTGTTATATATATATATATAATATTTGTTTTTTTTTTTAATTTGAATTAATCTTCATATATAATGCACGTAATGTGTACGAAGAACAAATATGAACACAGGATATATAAAGACTTTTGTTCTCTTTTGTGTAATCTTGGTATGATGACTTTAGATTTATATCGTTACACAAGTTTTTTCATAACAAAAAAATAAAAAATGTTGCAAAAAGAATTGTAATTATATCAAAAAATAAAATAAAATACTATTAAAGTAGGCAAAAGCTGTCAATCACAATGCGCTAAAAACAATAAAAAATATTTCGGTTACAGTAGAATCAAAGAATAAAGAATCCCCTATCTACCAGCCTCAATTTGAATATTCTGGAAAAGGATATGAAAGAATTGATAATTCCAATACGCGGATTAAGAATAAGGCTTTCAAAATCTGGAGCGCTTGCATTCGGCGGGAATTCCCTGAGCAAACCTCTTAGAATCAGAGCAATAATTGTAAGTCATATACTTCTTTTGTGCCCATCTCAATCTGTTTCTTCCTCGAGCATCAAGTTCCTGTGTTTGCCACGCTGTTGCCTCCGTGTTCGCTGAATCCGCCGATTTAGATCCACACGACCCACCGGCGGCGCAGGCATTGATGTTGAAATTCCTGTAAGTGGCGACAAACGGAGCCTTGGTCCAATCGGTCTTCACTCGTCCGCCTTGAGTTGCCCAATCATCTGCATTCCACAGGCTGCAGTAAACCCTCATGGGTTGGGTCTTGGGAAATGGAGTTCCGATTGCTTCGTGGTTGTTGAATACTCTGATCGGAATGTTGTCTACCATGAATCTGATCATTCCAAGTAAATGAGATCTATCAGAATTGATTATTGGTCTGAATAAATGTATACATATGAAGATGATTGTATTTGTTGCTTACATGATGCGCTGAGAATTCCAGATGATTGTGTAAGTGTGGAAGGATGAAGTTGGATCGAACCAGAGATGGAATTGTTGTTCTTTGTTGCCTTTTCCTTGTGAATAAACATTGGTGTGAAGAGTGTATGGCTCTCCAGTTGAATTTCCCAGAAATTCGAAGTCGATTTCATCATGTCCTGCTCCAAGAGACGACAACTGCACAAGGAGAGATGCAATTCATATCAATATATGTAAACTTATGGTCGAGAGTAATTTTTGACAAGAATTGGGTGAATTTGTGAAATAATTTCGACTTACGTAGAAAGTAGTGACAGTTCCCGCAGAGTTTCCAGGTACAAGCTTGAGTTGCATATCAAATCTTCCAAACAGATACTCATTCTTGGATTGAAATCCAGAGCCAGAAGATTGGTCGAGTGACAACGTCAGCGTTCTTCCTCCTTCAAGAAACTTGGTGTTGGCATGCCCCCAAGTGATGTCAGCGTCGCGGTAGAAATCAGCAGAAACAGTCAAGAAAATGGAAAGTAGAAGCACTGGTAAGATATTAGACATGGACTGAGAAAAAGTAGCCATTTCTGTTCTTTTTTTTTTTGGCTAGCAGAGAGATAGATGATTTTGTTGTGAATGTGATGATGAAATTTTTTTGTGAATGCATCTCTATATATACACAGCCATAATAATGGTGGGTTTGGAGAGGTAGGCAGCTGTGGTTGAGAGGTCAGTGGAAAGGAAGTATCCGTTTGAGGAGGGAAAGAGAAGTCCAGGGAAAAATGAGCTGGAATTACAGATGCCTTATTCGAATGCTAGGTGCATTTACGCGTATTGTCTAAAAAGTTTGTTTTTTATGTAAATGACTTTCCATGAAGTTTCTTTGCAATTGGGCTCAACCATGAAATTGTTATATGTGGGTTTTCTGCTATGACTTATTGGGCTTTTTAGCATTTCAGATATATGGAATTAGGGCTGTGGAGGGCAACTATTGGCTTTGAATGATTTTAAATGAAAGGCAACTAATGGGCGACTCATGAAAGGCCCAGTGGACTTGAAGCAGGCCCTCGTGTAAAATATCTCAATATTCGCAATTTCTGTTTCAAAATTAAAAAATAAATGCAAACTTTATCTTCTTTGACAATTATAGAGAACATTTATGGTGATTTAAATATGCAGTCTACTTCAATTCTCAACTTCAACAGTTCCTGCAACACTATTCCTAAACAATTCTACTCCAAACTTTCTAGCAAGAAAATTCTCAACTCGAAATCTCTCAAGGCAGAATGGTCAAATTATAGTTTTCTCACCCTTACCGCCACGAACAGTTGCAGTAAAGAGAGAGAAAGGAAGCAGACCGGTTACCCAGATCAAGAAAGTCGCAAGCTTTTCCAGGATTTTAACACGTACGTCGAAACCCGGAAGCAACGATTCAGAGAAGGTGAAGAAGAACTAGGGTTTGTGATAGATAGTGATTCAGACATTTCAACAAATATGTGGTGGGCTAATCTAAAAGCGGCATTGGGACAGAGAATTAATCTGGAAGGCATCGCTTGTTCCATTGGGTTTCTATCTAAAGACAAGCAGTTGACGATACCGCATCTTAGCGTGCCTGATATAAGGTATATTGATTGGGCGGAGCTGAAGAAAAGTGGGTTTAAAGGTGTTGTTTTTGACAAGGATAATACAATCACTGTTCCCTACTCTTTGAGCTTGTGGGAGCCACTTGTGTCATCTATAGAGCAATGTAAAACATTATTTGGTGATAATATTGCTGTGTTCAGTAACTCTGCAGGTAATTTGGTGAATCTAATTTGGAAATTTTTGTTAATGTTTTGTTCCTTTTTTGAGTGTTTTGTGTTGTTTATGGAAAAACTAGGATTGACTGAGTATGACCCTGATGGTAGAGAAACTAGAGCTCTTGAAGATGCAATTGGAATTAAAGTGATAAGGCACAGTAAGTTCTGTTTCTCCTCTGAAACATTCCAATGTTGTTTCATCTTCCTTTTAATCTTCAATTGATAAATCACATTAAATAAGAATAGTGTTCGGACAATCAAGTAGTTCTTGTTTATGTTGTTTCGATTTAGTGCTTATGCTTGTCAAAATTTCCAGGGGTGAAGAAGCCTGCTGGATCAGCTGAAGAAATTGAACAGCACTTTGGTTGTGACTCATCAAGCCTTATTATGGTAGGATCCTAGGTTCTTTATTGATTACTTTTGTTTTCCCTTTCTATTAGTTTGTTATTTTTTCATGTGAGATCCTATCATTTAGTTTGTTGTTGTGCAAAATCCAGGTGGGGGATCGTCCTTTCACAGACATTGTTTATGGAAACAGAAATGGTTTTTTCACAATACTAACCGAGCCATTGAGTCTAGCCGAGGAAACTTTGATCGTGAAACAGGTTGGTCATCTGAACTTTGTGCTGCGTAACAGCAATTAATTTCTGCAAAATAAATATATTCAACAATTAACATCATGGGGCAGGGTATTTCTGGTTAATGCTGCCTTATCCCATTTCTGTCATTGCGTTTCGATCTTAGACACTAGGATGATCTCAAATCATTTCAGTATTTGTTTGTATTATTATTGCTACAAGTGTAGCTAGTATGGTGGAAATGTTTGTACAAATGCGAGTCTTAATAATATCACAAATCTATTGGCTGATTGTCTGGCTCAAGTTCCACTAGCTATCTGGTGATCAATTACAATCCCTCTCAAATGAAATTTAATTTTGAAGCTGAATTCTCTTAGTAATTTGTTCAAAATCAATATGTCAGGGAAGTTGCTATATCTTAGTTGATTTGATTTGGTTATAGAAACTCTGTTATTTTGTTAGTTTCCCCAAATTTACTTATCCAGTGATTCGTTAGTGACCTTTCCTTACAGTTGCACGATCCTGCCACCTTTCCTTACCTAACACCTTCACGTTTCTATATTACTTTCATCCATAAAATCATGCTTTCTACTATGTTTTTAGGTTATTATTTGCAACAACTTTTCTAGATAATTAAGGAGAGGCTCGGGTATACCTAAATACATGTTCACATGTATATGTATATGTATATGTATATGTATATGTATATGTATATGTATATGTATATGTATATGTATATGTATATGTATATGTATATGTGTGCATAATATAAATACAGAGGGGATTGTGATTTGGTTTATGGCTGTTCAGTCGAGCTTTTCACCATCCTGGATCTTAAAACATGAAACTGGATAAAAGAGAGCATAAATCTTGACACAAGATATACTATTCTCAGAATATTGTAGAATCTCTCCATTAATGCAAAGACATTTGACAAAATGAAAGTTTGCAGGTGAGGCTGGTAGAGGTGGCACTCGTTAAAAGATGGAGTGGAATGGGTTTGAAGATGACGAGTCACAGTCTTGTTCCAGATTCTATGAAGTTTGTAAAAGATGTAACACTCTGATTATCTGTTATGCATCCCTGATACTGTAACAAATCATTCATTATTTGTTAATTCTTTTTTATTTTTGAAGAAATCTGTTGCCAAATGAAGCTTGGCAATGAAGTCTTTATAAAATTTTGATAATGATTATTAAGGATAAACGTATTGCTCATGATGTAATGTCTTTAATCAGTATCAAAGTAGGCTTGAGTCTGACTTTATTAGTTGACTTCTTAATCAAGCAATTTACTCATCAGGACTTTTATGTCCAAATACTAATTTTTATCAATAAACCCCCAACTTATATTCTATAGTGGAAACATGAAGAATAATTTTTTGGCATTCAACTTAAAATTTAAAAACCATTTATTTGGAGCACATATTTCCCACATTAATACCTTAAGTATTATTTAATGGAAACTTAGGAGAGATTCTAATGGGCATTCCCTGAGAGGGAAATGGAAGAGGGTCTACTGTAATAGGTTCATCAGGATGTTCTAAGTACCAGTCATATCTAGTAGCAATATAGTGTACAAATATAAGGATATTTAGCTTTGCCAATTGATATCCTGCACACATTCTTGGCCCTCCTCCAAATGGGACATAAGAAAATGGTTGAATCCCTTCTTCAAATCTTCCTGGATTGAAACTCAATGGATCTTCAAAGTATTTTGGATCATAATGTGTTCCATATGCTGTCCACAGAACCTGCATACAATTACCATAACACCAAAACCAACTTTTTTAAGTTTTCTGTCAATCTTTTGTTATTGTAGTAGTTGTTGTTGTGTTTATTTCCAGAGATACATAGATGAAATTAAATTACCTTCCAGCCTTTTGGGATCGTGTAACCATTGTATTCAATGTCATGTATTGCTTTTCTGAAAGAACCAAAGATTGGAGGGAAAATCCTCATGCTTTCGCGAGCAACTTGCCATGTATACTCCATCTTCTTCGTATCTTCAAACGTAAGACCACTTTCTTGATCTGGTTTACTTTTGCTGCTCATTATTTCATTATGTTCTGCAGGTTTATAGGAATGAGAAAATTGATGATGAATATGAAAAAAACATTGCTGTAGTTACATTTGATGTACATACCTTTTAGAAGGGTAGAATAGGAGTTAGGATGATTAGCCAACATCCTGAACGTCATAGCAATGGCGAAAGATGTTGTATCGTGTGCTGCAAATATGAGCAAAACAACATTATCCGCCACCTCCACCTCACTGATTTCACCTCGAATCATTGCTCCAACTAACCTAGAAAGTAGAATCCCAGCTTCTTCCTCTTTCTGATCTTGTTGTTTTGATTCCATTTCATTTCTCTTCCTCCTTATAATTCCCACCAACATCTTCTCTATTTGCTTTCTTGCTTTCTTGGCCCTCCAAAATTTGGACCCTGGAAATTCAACAGGGGCTGCAAACACCCCTTCCAACACTCTCTCAAATGCTTGCAGCATCCCAGGTTGGACCTCAATTCCCAATAAGCATTCTAGGACAATGGTAAATGTCAAAACTTTTGTTAGATTATATAGTTTAATACTTTTTTCACCAGAATTAACATTCCAGAATTTGTCCAGATGCTTAGCCACTGTGGTGCATATTCTTGGCACTAAACCTTCAAGGGCAACAGAGCTAAGGGTTGACGCCACAATGCCACGTAGGCAACGGTGGGCCTCTCCTCGTTTCTCCATGATCGAATTCTCTCCCATCAACTGAACCGAGGAAGAAGGCCAAGAGCTAACCACCAACTTAAACTCATTAGACAGGAAGAACTTATTGGCTTCTGCTCCGTTCACCACCACCGTTGGATGACCCATCAGGCTCGTTTTGAACGTCTGCCCGTGTTTTTCAACTCTGGATTGGATGAAATCTTCATATAATCTGTTCTTCTTCTGAGCTTTGTAGAAATCTATGGTTTCACCAATCCATGGCAGTCCCATTTTACCTGGAGGTACTACCTTATTCTTGCTTTTCCCATTATTCTTGCAGTGTGTGAAAAGGACTAAACAAAGAGCAACAACAAGTGAAAATGAAAGACTAGGCATGATAACAAGAAAAGTACTCATCATCATCATCTCAAGAGCCATGTTTGGTAATAACACTAACAAGATTGTCTGAATACTAATCAACAAAATCTGCTATTTATATATACATGCATGATATGCATGAGAGGAATATAAAAATAAGGTCAACTTTTCAACTAAATATGTCGTCGAATCATGCAATTATAAGCATCCCATGATTCTTTATTTAATACAGATAACAATCCTTTTTATATAAATAGCATGTGCTACCTTAGTTGATGATCTCTTGCATTACAGTTTGATTTGATAACGCGTATTCCAAACCTCACATCATCACTATACATCTGAAGAATTAAATTAAATTAAAAATTACAGAGGGCGGCAGATTAATTAGTCAAATAGGGATTGAAATAATTCTTATAAATTGAAAGAGTATCCCTACATATCTGCTTTGTCTACTAATTCAATATGTATATTTGTTTTTTAGCTGTAATAACTTATGCTGAAAGTCAAATACTGGCATGCAACTCGAATCTTCACCTCAGGCTGTAATGATTCAAGTTAGTGTAATTGAAATTATTATTATTATTATTAATATTATTTTCCGAATTGAATTGATTGATTATGAATTGGCTCGACCCATTTACACCTATATTAGTCTACTCACAAACTGTTTGGAAGAGGTCGTACCATTTGTCATGAGGCCATTGGTGCTTTCTTTATTGCAAGCTTCTCAGTTAGGATTAAGAAAAAAAAAATGGATTCCTTATGTTAAAGAAATATTTAAAAGATTAAAGAAACTGTTGACCAAGAAGTAGTTAATTATTAGCAGATCCCAGCCGAATGTAGGATTAAAAAATAAATGTCGAAAGAGATGAAGTGGTGGATCTGGATTTGATTATTGTTTAAGAAAATGACAACAAGATTCAAGCTATAAGGGGTCCTTAGCTAGCTAGTATATAACTCCCAACCATGGATGTGATTAATATAATCCTAAAAGGAAATAACTCGGTTAATATTGCTTGAGAGTGTGACAATAATGCCCAAAAGTTCTAAAGATTATCTGCACCGTCCAAATCCTGGAGAGAGCTGTAAGAAGCTTGATTCTTAGATTAATATCTTAGTTAATACTTTGGTCAATTTTTTCCTGATCCAATTGCCCATATATAGTAATAATCAATAATAATGTTCAAAAATAATAATAATGTTCTTACTTATGGTTTTTGTAAAATGCTGAAAATATGAAATTCTTAATGTGAGATTTATTTAAAAAGTCGGTTTAGATAATCTATAAATTACAAATAAGTTGTACAGTAAAAAAAAAGAAAAAGGAAGCAGGATGGGGCACCAAAAAACTTGAAGAACAATTATATGAATTAATAAAAGGGTAATTTTAATTTTAGTTATGTATTTAAGATTTTTTTTATAATTAAATATTCATTTACAATTCTGTTTATCTATATTTTATTTTAAGTCAAATTTTGTTAGAAATTTTCAAAATCACTAACGTGGCTATTGGAACCTGACAATCATATTATAATTTCTGACGACCATGTCAGCAATTTAGAAAATTCCGACTAAAATTGAAATAAAATAGGAAAAAATTAAAATATAGAGGAATCAAAATTGAAAATCGAATATTTGGTTGTCAAAAAGTGAAATGTAATTTACATCAATGATTTTGAAAATTCTGAACAAAATAAAACTGAAATTGAAAAAAGTTAAAATATAAAGAAAAAAATTGAAAAATGAATACTTGATTGTTAAAAAATGAAAATATCAAAATTGAAATTAACTTAATTAATAAATACCTACATCTACATATTTATCATGAAAATGGTCAAAACGCTTGTTTCAACCCCAAATAATCAGGTTTGATCATTTATTTCACGTTGGTGTTTCATCTTATATTTTATTGTTTAATTTGTGTAAATTGGTGATGTCATCTTTTACATTTGATGTATGATACTTATTTTAAAACACTAAATGAAATATTAATGTAGAATAGAAAATCTTATCCAAATAATAGCTCCCCTTACACCGTGTGGAGCTCAATGATCCAACTCTAGACATATAACGCCTTGTAAACCTTATTTTTGGTCAAGAACTAAATCGAGTGACAAAATATTCCTAAAACTCAAACATATATTAACTGGATAAACCAAAACACAATTTCACTCAAGAATCCGGCCACAAACCTAATGAGTCACAAAATCAAACCCAAACCAACGAATTTCGAACCTTCCAACACATAAAAAGATCTGCCATCTACATACATATAGAGATCTGGTACACCATTTACATAAATTATCCCACATTAAGTAAGATTTTCTATTACACTTAATGTTACATCTTTTATTCCAAATCAATCACCACACTTCATGTATATTCAATAACATTAATAATTAATATGTGGCGTGTATTGAATATTATATAATATAAGATATAATATTGAATGTAATAGAAGATCGAGACTCCTCAACCATATCATATAATATCATGGTTTGTTTATATTAAAGAAATTGAATACCCCGCCTCATTTGATACATTATTAGTTTTTCAGGGTACTGCTTATTAACCAAAAGTTTCAACAGTTTTTTTTTTTCTTTTTTTATGACAATGAGATTTTTTTTTTCCTGTCAACTAATCGAAATATAAATCGAATTGTAATTATATATATAGCTCTCATGATTATTATTTATTTCTTGTATTTTACTCACAAAACTGTGATTAACAAATAAAAGAACAATTAATATAATTATATTAATTTATACATTAATAGAAAAACAAAAAAAAAACAAATGCTAATGAATTAGTTATAGTTTACAAACTTTTTTCTGGAGTCTTTATTAAAAAAAATAATTGAAGCCTAAATTATTATTCTTGTAATTAAAAGTTGTTGTATCCAAGCTGCCAGTGACAGAAATGAAACTGAATAATAGTGCAAAAATCATAATGTTATTTTCATCACCAACCAACTGGCTACATTATGTTATTTTCACAGACAGCTCAATTGCAATCAAAATGTTGAGCCACAATAAATGATCTCCAAACTCACTCTTTTTCACCCTCCATTAATGTTCACTACAGCTTGGCAGCCTTCCTACCTGTCTTTCAACACCAACTCTTGATGTAAAAATTCATATTTGAAACTAGCTAGGTAACATTTGTTTCACTGCAAAAGATCAAAACCCAGTAATAAGTTTAGGGTCAAGAATATCAAGATTTATAACACATAACAGAAAAATCTAATCACTCCACAAACTTCCCTATCAAAGCATAGCTTCTTGTTTCCATTCTTGTGTATGCATTGTACAAAGCATGGGCAATCTCCAAATGAAGCAGATCGTCAATCTTGTAATAAATAGAGACTGTTAGTAGACGGTTAGCTCAATATGCTTAGACATGCATCATGTCCAAAAACTGTGTAAAGATCTTAAATTCTGCAATTCTTGACAAACAAGGCTTTAAGATAATAAAAACAACGTGTTAATGCACGACATGCAATGTGATGGATGGATAGATGGAAATTTAAATGCAGTTTCAACTCCACACAACCTACCACACACTCATTCACCTGCTTATATTTATTTACTCACTCCCCGATTGCTCTTTATATACACCGCCCTTTTCTACATTCTCATCAGTGTAATCTCTATCTATCCTCCTCCTCGAAACCCATAAATTAATGGGGAGAACGAGAAGCAAGCTGGCCTCGGCCCTCCTATGGGCAGCCATGGCTGCATTATTTTCCCAGAACTTGGTTTTTCCTGCTCATGTTACTGCAGTGGGCTTTGAGGATGAGAAGAACTTCTTCCCAAATCCAATTACAGGCTCACCTCCCTCTCCCACAGGTCATCATATTCCCTTACATAACAACATGCATATTCAAGACTCCATTTTTATTGTTCTAAAACAAACATTTTTGTTTTTATCTGACAGGGTCATACAGTAGCCCTAGCCACTCAACCCCAACGCCGTCTGGCAGTGGGACCCCATCTGATCACTGTGGTAATCCATCAAGTGGGGGCCACCACAAGCCTACACCGTCACACGACCCATCTTCCGGCTATCATTCCCCTCCGAGTAGTACACCAGCCATTGGGAGCACTCCATCCACATCTCTCACTCCACCTTATCCTTGCATGTGAGTAGCATCATTCATTCATATCAAAATCCAGAAACTATATCATTGACACTGACTGTGAAATTGCAGATACTGGAGGAACCACCCAACTATGATATGGGGAATGATGGGGTGGGGGGGATCAGTTGCAAACTCATTTGGTATGTCTGGTACCATGCCAGGTGGGTTTGGAGGTCAGATGAGCTTGATAAAGGCTCTTTCAAACACTCGTACAGATGGGTATGGAGAACTGTACAGAGAAGGGACAGCTGCATTGCTAAACTCCATGGCTGATCACACCAAGTTTCCCTACACAACACAGCATGTGAGGGACAGCTTCGCGGCAGCACTCAGCTCCAACAAGGCTGCAGCGGCTCAAGCACAGCTCTTCAAGCTTGCTAATGAGGGTAGAATCAAACCCAGGGCCTGAGATTTATGCATGTTATTATTCATTCATATATTAATGCTGCGTTTAGTTTGCTTAATTTTCTGCTGCCTTTCTTGACAATTGTTTGTATGGACTTCTTTACTCTAGTGTTACAGAATCAAGACGCTTTCTTTTATTATATTTAATTGTTTTCTTTCTTTGTGTTGCACATCATTGTTTTGTTTTAATTTCACCTTATCATCAACTGACTTAAATTTTCTTATATGTCTATATGTTATGAGAGCGGCGAGGATGATAAAAATATTCAAACTTAACTAAAAAGAATGAATATAAGATTATGAATAAAATATCTATTATAAGTGGCTAAAAGAAAGAAACATCAGAAAAACACACTATTTATTTAGCTCTATAAATCCCCCTCAAGGTTATTATCATGATGCTACATCATAAATGATATTGAAACCAGAGGTTTTTTTTTTTTTTAAACAAATTACAATTGGAGTGTGAACTTTAAGAAGAAATCAAAGCATATTAAGAAGAGGAAATATTTTTTTAGCCAATCTAAGATGGTCTTTCGGATATAAATCTACAGATGGAGCCACACTATATATAAATCAAACTCATTTTTAAAAACTCATATCTATATTGTGAGTTGTGGGTTAACTATCTAACGAGATTTGATCCATGCTCTTATAAAACTCTTACTCTTTGAAGAAAACAAATATAATCAATTCATCAAAAAATCATACTGCAGTCCGTACTATAAGATATTACATATCCAATAAAATTGAGTGAAAATCCAATATTTGAGAGCAGTAAAACTCTGGTTTTCACAATTCACACTTTTATAAAGACAAAATATTATTTGAGTTATAAAACTTGTGGTTTACGAACTTTATATATATATATATATATTTTTAAACATTAAAAGGGGTGGGAAAAACCCAATTCTGATGTACTCAGCTGGAGTATGCTAGGCTAGTCTGTATTCTTTTTGAGGCCCAAGCTTGTTGGGCTTTATCTTTTACGAATCAATTCCTTCAAATATAGTAGTAATCCATTTTGATTTTTTTTTTTGGTTGAGAAAATCCAGTTCACTACTTTATTGATTTATGTTTATAATTGTTGTTAATGATTTCATAATAAGATCTGTGATCAAGTAATCTAGATTCTAAAGGTACATAAAGAAAGACAATTTGAATCACTTTATTAAAACATACATTTAACAATATTTTGAATGATTATGATAATATGTAATTATGTCTCGTCATAAGAAAAAGAACAAAGCACTAGAATGAGTTTGAATTTATATTTTAATTTAGCAATGTATTTTATATATAAAAAAAGTAATTTTAAATGTATACTACCTAGGGGTGGAGATTGGAACGGAAATTTCCGATATCCGCCGAATCCGATCGGAAATTTTCCGATTTTGGAACGAATGTTTTTAATCCGAAATCCGAAAATCCGAATTCCGATTTTTCCAAAAATTTTCGGATGGAAATCGGAATTAGTTTTGAAATTTTTGGAAATTCCGAAATCCGATCCGAAATATTTCCGAAATTCAATTTTAGAAAATTTCGATTTCCGATCCGATCCGAAATTCCGATCCGATTTCCGAAATTCATCCGAAATTTCCGAAATTAGATTTCCGAAATTCATCCGAAATTTCCAAAAATTTATAAAATGTAGTTAGTAGAGGCATTTGAGAATCGAACACAAGACCAATAGTAATTGTTGAAAATAATTCAAACATTTTATACTATATACTATTTTCTATAGAAGAATACTATATACAATAATATACTATATATAATATAATATATTTTATATACATTTACTAAATGTAAATATAAATATACATATTATAGTATACTTTATAATACTATATTCTATATAATATATTTTATATACTTTATACTATGTGTAACTATAAATATACATATTATAATATACTTTATAATACTATATACTATATAATATATTTTATATACTTTATGCTATATATAATATATACTATATATATAGTACAGTTTATACTATAATTTTATTTTATACTATATACTATAGTTTATACTGTAGTTTTAGAATTATACTATATTATATACTGCATACTATATACTACATACTATATACTATATACTTTATACTATATATTATAAAAGAATACTTTATACTATATACCATATATTATATACTATATACCATATATTATATACTATATATTATATATTATATAAAATAAAAAGTGAATATCTAATTTTAAAGGTAAATATATTATAAATTTCATTAAAAATGATAACATGTTATATAATAGGAATAATGACAAAGAAAATTATACAAATTATAAAACAAGTATTTTAAATATCGAAAAATTTCGAACAAAGTATTATCATAAATCATAATTTAGATTCAAATATTCATTTGATTTGAGCTTCCTAAAAGAAAAATAACTTAATAAATATGAATTAATAAGTATAATTACTTACAAAATAATAATATAATTTATAATATAGTTTTATGGTTTTATTTTATACTATTAATATATACTATTCATATAAATTTTATAGTTTTATTTTATACTATAGTATACTATAGTATATATTAAATATAAAATATGACTCAAAAACTATAAAAATTTATATGAATATGTATTTATCTACTGTCAATGATTCTTAGTATGATTTGTTAACTTTTACTACTAACAGGGCTGCATTTTTATGTATTGCTATCGTGTGTTTTATATAAATATTGTACATGAGCATAATAATTAATCTCTCATATCTTTGGTAGATATTATATTGATGTTAAATGCTTGGAATATCAGATTCGAAGTCGTATTATTTCTTAGGATATTAGAAAATGCTATATAGGTAATAGTCCAACTAATTAATTTCGAAAATTTCTAAATTTTTTAATTTTTGAAAATTTCGAAAAAAAATTCGAAAATTTCCGAAAAAATTTCCGAAAAAATTTCCGAAAATTTCCGAAAAAAATTCCGAAAATTCCGAAATTTCCGAAAATTCCGAAATTTCCGAAATCGGATTGGATTTCACATTTCCGAAAATTTTTGGATGGAAATTGGAATTGGTTTTTCATTTCCGAAATTTTTTGGAATTTTTCCGAAACACCCTATTTCCAATTCGATCCGTCCGATCTCCACCCCTAATACTACCTCATTCAATTTATTTATACCATTAATTTAAATGTACTGATATATATATATATATATATATTCAGAAACGGGATAATTTGTGTTGGAAAGTGGGATCTGGTTTCAAATAAAAGTAAGTGAACAGAGGCAAATGATATCGAAGATGTTGCATCAACACTTGACACAACACTCACTTCAGCAGAGTTTTACAGCAGAAATTAAAATGATAGCGGAAATTAAAATGACTCAAAGAGGTAACTTTTCAAGATATATATAAATATATATTTTGAGGTGCCTTAGGCAAAAATTTATTCACAAATAAAAATGAATACAAGTGAATTCCAAAATAGGCATAAACCTACAAGAAAAGAACTCACAAAAGATCCTATTGATCAAAAAGAAAAACTCTCTTTGAATACACAATGTACGCTCAGGCTCACAAAATTCTATCTTGGAAGGATTCTAGGATAAATGAACGTTGAAGCTTGAAGGAGTGAGTTACAAGACAAAGTAACCCTCCAATTTATAGACACTTTCCAAGATAATAACCTAACTAACTTTCCTAAACCAAAGCCACTCAAAAACGTGGATACTTGCAAGCCAAAATCCTTAGACATGCGTGAGAATATTCTTCTAGGTGGTTAGATAGAATGTTTCACCATGATTGACTTAGTCCATTTCAAGCACATGCAAGAGGATTTCTCTCAAAACGGTTACGTTCTTGTTACATTTTCTCTTGACACGTTCACCATTCTTATTTACTTAGTCTAACACCTGCAAAATAGTATCACAAGACACAAATGCAAAATAATCGAAGTATTTGTAAAGTAAAACAAAATAGAGATGAATGTTACCACAAATGTTAGGATAACATTCCAGCCATCATTTATTTCTGGACAAAATATAATTAATAAAACTTGTTAATTAAAAAATTGACCATTTACTCAACAATAATCCATCAACAATTTGTAAGGTATAAAACATTTTCAATGTATTTTTAGGGAAGGTACATTCAGAAAAAACAATTGTAACGGTAGAAATCAAGAACAAAATATGGATTTTCTTTCAGAAAAAGACAACAATCTTCAATGGTTTCTGATTTTGTATAACTTCAATTAATGTAGCACACTTTAATCAAAATTTCCTTTCGGGCATTCGTACGGATGTTAGTGGGCTTTCATGGGCCTAGCCAGACTGAATCTGTTTATCAGGTTGACCCATGTCTTATTTTTCTTCCTGTTTTTTTTTTTTTTTTCAATATTATTTATTAAAGTTTTTCGTTTTTTAAATAAAGGACCCATATATCATCAGATTCTAGATAAACGAGTATCGGTCACGCAGAATTTGACCAACATTTAAGGGTTGTTGTGGGTCTAATTCTCCTTTTTTATCTGCCAAATAATTTATTTGCAGAAAAATGTACGAATCCTAGTTGGATTTTGCTGTAAAACAGAACAAGGGTCATATCAGCAAAACCTAGACATGATGAAGTGAAAGAAAGCTAAACAAAGAAATTGGTCTCTCTCTCTCTCATATATATATATATATATATGTGTACATGTATGTATAGACCAAAGAGAATGAAACACAAAAAGTGGAAGCGGATTTATGCAAACTTGATAACGAACTGCTTTAGTGAAATACCACTTTTTCCATTCTCAGTTGTAGCCACTGGCAAGTACCACATCTCTTAATTTCATTCCATGTATAGTTGAGACCATTTCTTAATAGTTGTTTTAATTTATTTAAACAAGTAATTAATAAACTACATTTGGATATTTTGTCTGTGGATAAGCTTTCAAGTAAGAGTCGACTAGTAAAATTACAAATCTATTATATTAATTTACATGTAATTTAAAACATCATTATGATACATAACATGTATTAAAAATAATGAAATATTAGATGAAATTTTAAATTTTGCCAAGGATTGTAACAATTAAATTTTGCTCGAACTGATCCATCTATATAAAATTCAAATGAGCTTGGATTGGATAGTAACATGTTCGGTTCTCTAACTAATAAATTTCATTGAATATGATAATGTTTTAAATTTTAGGTGATTAGAATAAAAACTGGTACTAAAAAAATATTCATAGTATTAGTTGCAGGATTTTAAGTAGTTACGTAAGTTCAATTATGTTTGTAATACTTTTATTTGTGACAATAAAAAAACTTCCGAACTTAATTAACAAATCGATTTTATCAATTCTTAAAATCTTCAACTAAATCTGATAATCTTTGTTTACAGTACTATTGACCACTTGACCTAGAATTTCTTACTCAACACTTGATTTTGTGATTCTTTGGATGATTTTAATACATCAAATGAAATCATAACTTCGCTGCGCTAGAATAAGAAAATAATGAATGCTATGAAATTATTACCTCTTATAATTCCCATAACAAAACAATATGTCTGAGGAGTAGGTGCAATATGTGCAGTACATGCTACCCTATAAAGCCATAACCATGTGGAGGGATTTATTTAACATTATTCGGGTGTATATATATAAAAGAAAATAAATTACAATTTTCATTCTTCAACGTCTTATTCACTTTTTTTAACCATCACTTTTACATAATTTTAATTTTAATCCCCAGCTATCATTTTTTTTTTCCTTCAATTTTCATCCTATTTGTTTGGAATTTTGTTGATTAACCTATGTAGATGTCGAAATTATTAGTATGTATTTTTTAATTCTAATATCTATTTTTAATGAGTTTAGGAAAGTGGAAGGGAAGTGGCCAATAAAGCTTAGAAAACTTGTGTGATAAAGATTCGAACTTTGATTATCATACAATTTACATATTTATTTTTGGAATACTCTGATATCTGTGCAGACAAAAGTGATATTTCAAATAAAATCAAACCAAAATTAAGAAAAGAAAAAAGATTTTTAGAAAATCGAAATACGTAAAAATTGAAAAATATTGATTACTGAATCAGAATTGTGATTGTCCCCAAATATATGATATTTAAATGTAAGAAATGGATCAACTCTATATAAAAGCATGAACAATCACTAAATTATATAACGTATCAAATTATTTGTCCACTAAATATTTATTTGTATCAAACGAGGTCGTAGCTTACATTTTTATTTCAAATTGGGAATAAAATGTTGATCTACTTTTAAAATTACATTACAACCGTTTTTTTTTTCTTTTTTTCTTGAATTACCGATGATTCTTGTAGAAATTTGATGAGACGTTAGGTTATGTGGCAGATGAAGTCTACATGGACCACTACCTCTCATTTGATAAGAAAGATGGACAACTTCTCCCTAATTTCCTCAATCTCACATCCCAATCGGATGAGACATAAATCAAAATTCCTAATAATATGTCAGAATGGTAGACAATATTAGTAGAGAGTTAATTTAAATCAAATTTAAAGACAAATCTTGATCATACTTGTCATAATCTATCTGAAGTTTGAACCTATTTTATGGAAAACTTTCTCCCCACATCATCGTACATTTTACTAATTCAGCTGTGCATCTGAAGGCATGGATCGCTACCCCCCATTTTTAGGTTATGGAGGTGAAGGTGGAGAAGAAATTGATAGAAAATTCTGAAGACTAATTTTATTCGAGAAAAGAAAAATTAAACCTTAATTAGTTTCATATTCGAAGGAAAAACAGACGAGGATGCATATGGAGGTCTGATTGCCACGTAATTAAGATAAAAATAGGTGGAAATTTAAGCATGGGAGTCACAGTTGGCAAATTGCAAGTATATATGGTGGTATAAAATGAAAGGAGGAAGAGAGAGAATAGAGATGATGGATGTAGGGTAGTAATCAGTTATCATAAACCTATATATATAGATATATATCTCCACCGTTTACAATCAATGATTTCTATAAGGTGAAAGTGATAAAGTGTAGTATGCATACGTGGTTTATTTATTTACTTATTATGATATTGAGATTTGAGGGTGAGGGAGATGGGTGATGGGGGTGGGGTTTGGACAAGTCTCTTGGTTTGTGTTCCCTTTTTTTCTCTCCAACATCACCTTGGAATTTTCATCTTTATCCAACATTGCAACCTTTTATTTATTTATTATTCCTAGATCCTTCATTGATTACACTCATTTCATGTCAAAATAATGTTGTTTAAGGTTATATTATACAGATTTCAAGAATCCTTTAATAATTTAATTATATCTATTTTATTCCACTTAATGGAAGTCTCCTATAAAAAAATAGGGGTAATGTTGGAAACGGATCGATAACTGTTTCTTGATAATAAAAAGGAGATATAAATATTGAAACAAAATCAATATTTTAAGGCGATATTATATAATATTAAATTATATGTTATATTATTAAGATATGATATGTATTAATTAAAGACAACATACCAGATAAAAACATCATTAAAGTATAAGATCTCCACTGTGTACATAGTGGGTTGAATTTTATATTTATGAGATAAAACATGAATGCATGGAATATAAGATCTCAATTGTTGTAGTACGTAGTGAATTGAATTTTATATTTTACGATTTGATTTATCCCATCTCTTGCTCTAACTATTAATTGAATTGTTTCATTAAAAACCATCCATCGTTCATGGGTGTTAATTGATATTTTTTTTAAATAAACATAACAACAATTCGATGATGACAAAAATATAAAGTGAAATAAAATTTTAAAATATTTTATTTATCTTTATTATATGATTTTCAATTTCTTAGTTATGAGTATTAAACTGTTTCTTGAAATTAATTATGAATAAGCAACACTCATTTGACAACACTTATTATGTGAATTAGGCATGACTTCTTTGTACGGAATAACAAACAAATACCGTATCTATCTTCATCAATTTGATGAAAAATTGAAATATTCTAAAAAAAAAATGTGGGAGATAAAAAAGATGCAGAGTCATTTGTCTGCATGGCATGCATGGATAATTCATAAATATTTGAATATTGATCCATAATCAATATTTAATTTGAAAAAATATATTTGAACCATGACATTGGTGAAACTTCATCTAACTTAATTATATTCATGATTCGATATTATATAAAATATTTGTATTTTTTCAACAATAATAACCACATGAATAGTTTAAAAAAACTTGACGGATAATTTATTGCTCACTTATAATTATAATCATCTTTCATAAAAAGTTGAAGCATCTTTACGTTGTGGAAGCTTTGATTGATTCTCATGAGTTCACATAACGATAAACGATATGTAAGAAAACCATAGAATGATTGTCCCAACTAAAATTGTCTCGTCATGGGTAGCATGGTCTTGAGTTTAAAAATAGTTCCCCATTTCAAAATAAATTAGCGTCTTTTTTTAGTTTAGAAATTACCTATTATTTTAGATTTTTATATAATTTTATTTTCAAATTATCTCTATTAATATTTTTTTAGTTAAAATTTGACGATTGTATATCATACAAATTAATTTGAATTTTTTTTTCCAATTTTGAATCCTCTATTTCTTGATTAGTTATAACTTATAAAGAGTATATTTATTCTATTTTTATGTTTCTTAATCTATTAAAAAAAAACTTTAGAGAACAATTATTTTGAAAAGAAATGGTATTTTAATAAATATTTAACTAAAATTTTATGAAATAACTAAATTAATTATAGATTTGATTTCCCTATTTCAGAATTTAAAAAATCTGCCCTCTAAATTTGGCTCTACGAGCAAATCCAGATGCAAGTGGTGGATTGCTCATTTTTGCCCTCTACTTCATTAAATACATATTTATAGCTCTTTTTTGTCATAAATTATAGAAGTACTTGCTTGTACCCAAGCAAAAGGGTTTTTAGCGAGACTTTCATCTTTATCTCTTGCACTATAATTTTTTTAGCTTTCAAGTTAACATTCGTTATTTGTACTTAAACTCAGATATTTTACTCTTTGATTCATACCATCTATACATACATACTGATCTTTATTTTAAAAATTGAGGCTTTGCTACTCTTTTCTACAAGTCTACAACAACAAAATTGTTTTGTAACATTCATCACATCAATTTATATCATCCAAATTAAAGTTGATTCAAATCTTATATTTAATATCCTAATTTTTTCTATGTCATCTACTAATAGTAATAGGTATCATGTCGTTTTATTTTGAACAATCAAACTTAAGTTATATCACCGCATCTGAATTGATTAAAATTTGGGGTTTCCAGAAGTTAACTTTTCAAAATGGGTTATTGCTGATTCAAATACTGAATTAGCAATCTTAAAATTTCAACATATTGTTATTAAACTAATCATTTTTAGCAGCATTAAAAAGTTTGCCTATTCAAATCTGATTAAACAGCAATAAATTAACTGATATAGTTGTAACAAATAAAATATTCAATTTTAGATACAAATTATATAATATATTTATACAAAAATAATAATAAAATTTCACTTAAAAATCACATATGATCATCTATTTGAATTTATATTTCACCTAGTATACCAAAATAATCACAATAACTCATTTGTATAAAATATAATACTAATTCACATTCAATATGAGTTGAAAATAATAAAATATAATATGAAATAACATATGCAATTAATAAATAATTCCAACCCATAAAAATGATGGCAAGACAGCAAGTAAAATCGAAAAAAAAAAAAGAAAAAAAGAAAAAAGAGTAGATGAAGAAAGGGGCAAAAATAGAATAAAAAAACATATAGCTCTTCTATTGTCGTTATCAATGTGACAGATGGGTTCGTGGGTGGGACCCAAACTCTCAGGCCCTCCACTGGGGCGGTTGTCACCATCATCACATGCATGTATGCCACATGCATCTATATCATACATGCATCTCATACTTGTGTATATTATACACGACCTTTATATATAGTCAAAGACAAGAAAGAGTAAATCTTAATTCACTCGCACCACAAAATTAGGGTTATGCTTGGTTTTATATTAACTTATTTACACGAAAAATATCTTCTTCTTTTTTCCCTATATTTCCTTTACCTACTTCATATTATTAGTTTTATTTTCTTTTGTGCACTCTGTGGTCACAACACTTACCTGCATATTATTTACATAAAACACTAAATAAATAAATTAGAAGTGTGCATGAAAGCGAACAATTCAGTGGTTGAATTAGGAGTAGGGGGACTCAAACTTGAGATTGCTTAGCAGTGACCAAGTTGGGATTTTTAATGAAGGGTTCAATTCACAATATTATAAAATAAAATAATTTAAGTAAATATTAATAATAAAATAAAAAATTAGTACTAATTTTGATGAACTCAAAATATTAACATTATAATAGAAAACTAAATAACTATATCATAGCATATCTCTTGTATTCCTTATATTTTGAAACCGCTGCATAATACCTTCATTACTAACACTTTGAAACACATCTTTTTTAATATATGTTACTTAGCAATCATTTAATATTGTAAAAAAAAAAAACACTATAAAGATTTATCACAAACTTGTAACTAATATTTCTCTATGATAGAATTTTTTTTGATATATTCATAGAATTTGAGAAGATATTAGAGAGTGAATGAGATTATTTATTCAATTTGAGTAGTTGGCAGAGATTGAATGATTACGTATGTTAATTTCTATAGATAGTGGAGGGTGAATGAGATTGTGGAACTATAAATGATATGTTAATTTGTATAGATAGTGGAGGATGAATGAAATTGTTGGACTATAAATGAGATTTATTTTGATATAGGTGGATGAGAATGCGCGACTGTAAATGAGATTTATTCAGATATTATTATTGAATTTGAGTAGGTATTAAAGGGTGGATGAGATATAATTAAATATATTTATCAAATTTAAATAGATAGTAAGAATGAATGAAGTTAACTTATTGGATTGTGAATAAACTCAATTTAAATAATAGAATGATATTGCTAGAATATTAAAGATATTTTTAATTAATATATATATATATATTAATTAATATATATAAATTTATCATTATACCTCTAAAAAAATTATAATTTGAGGTGTGCTGACCCCCAAGTAACTTCGCCCCTGCTACTTAGAGTGATTGGTGTACCTAGATTAAGTCTATGTGTACTCTACATGCACTAGTTATATAAACTTTTAAAAAATAAAAGTTTACATAGTATTGTATAACTTTAAAATATATTTTACATAAAACTAATATTTCACGTTCTGTTTTGATACTAGCAACTACTTTAACGTAAATATTATAATAAAAATAAGTAGTTTAAAGAGTCTTTCATAAAAGTTACTTATTACTAATTACACAAGTTCATGGTGTCATATCATGTCTCTAAATCACACTTATCTAACCTTTTGTCTGGATTACGTTGCCTTAATAGATGCTTTTTTTATTTTATTTTATTTAGATTGGAGTATTACTTTAGCAAAAGATCAAAGTAAGGCAATAATTTATTATTCAACAGGTGATTTAAAGGAATATGTACGATCATTTAGTATGTAATTCAAATTTATTTAAATTAATTAGAGTACATTCAAAATATATTAAAATTACTTAAAAATTAATTCTTAATGAATGTGATAGAATGCAAATAATACCAATAATATATGCTACTATCTATTCAAAATCATTATTCAAATCCTTATATAAACATAATCTAGAGTTGAGTAAAATAAAATAAATGTAGAATGGTTTAGTACTTAAATAAAATAAAAAAAGTTTATAGGCTCAACAAAACAACCGGATTTTTATTTTGGCCACCTATTGGAGGTTTTTTTTTTTCCTTCAATGAGTTTTGGGGAGGAAAATTCATATAGTTTAAAAAGTTAAAGGGTGACAAAAATACACTTAAAATCTGATACGCGACGTACCTAATGGACTCTAAGTGAAAAACTCCAACTAAAATGGTAACATAATATATAAAAAACATGATGACTGATGAGAATTAAAAGAATATAAATGGTACAATTTAAAAACCCTAGTTAGGATGCCCAATAATAAATTGTTAATTCCCCTAAAGCGAGATGAGTGTCCAAGAATTTGGTAAAATAAAATTTGAAAATTCATTACAAAAGAATAGGTTCAACATTAGGAAAAACACATATTTTGGTTAGTTTTTTTACTAATAAGTCACAAAATGTTAATTATCAATCTTGACTTCTTGTGCTCTTATTTACATCAAAATTAAATCCATGCTCTTCTATTTATGAAAATCAATTCGTTTACTTTTATTTGCATAAAAAGTTGGCATTTAGGGTTTAGGACCGACGTGTTTGATAAACAGAAAGTACAATAATTCAGTTTCAATAAATAAAGCAATAAGTTCACGCATTTCATGTAAAAATAAAAGAAAATACACATAATGTATATATTTATAAGTGAAATTACAGGTTCCAAATATTCATTTTCCCCTTACCGTAACATAGTAAAATACGCGAAAATAGAGTAGTATACTATACTATATGATATCACATTCATTGGTGTATGTATAGTACATAAAAAATGAGTAATTGAGACACTTATACTTGGAGGGGGGGGGGGGGGGGGGGCGCTAGGTGTCTGACAGGTCACTTTCAGTGGTAAATAGGGAGAGCTGAAAATGGGGATTGACACCACATCATACACACCACGCCCTTACCCTCCTGCACCTTTCGAGCGGGAATAGCATAAACAATTCCTCTCCCTCTCACTTTCTTCTCTCTCTAAAAATTATTACATCAACAGCTCCGAAATCCGAACTAAACGCTCTCGCCTCTCCACTGCTCCACCTCCATTTCTCATGAGAAACATGGGTGTTATGTGTGGTTTATAGTTGTATGCTGCAGTTTTGTTTATGTGATTTTTTGTAGGCGTTGATTGTGCTTCAAGTAGTGAGGTCTGGGTGGATTCTCTCTCTAGGTAGCTGGTGTATAAATCTGTTCCTTTTACTACTCACTATTCCCCGAATTTCACTGGTTTTACCTCTTTAATTAATTCCTACATGTTAGTGTTTACTTGCTTAATTTTAATTGTACATATTATAGCGTGTTTATTTCTCTCTCTCTCTCTCTAGGTGCGAGGAAGCATCGACAGTGGAGATGCAAGGGGGTTTTTCTATTCGGTGAGTCGTTAAATACTGTTAATGTTGCGGCTTTTCGCTCAATCTGTGTCCTGGGTTTTCTCCTCAAGATCTTAATTAATGATGGGTTGGTGTTTTTTCAGAGAATATGCTTCGAGAATGAGGTGTATAAACGTGGTGAATTGCTGGCCGTTCGATGAGACTATCAGCGAAGAAGCTGTAAAATCTTTGCTCCCTCCAATCACTGTCAAGAAATTCACCTGGTGGCTTGATGGACTCGAATATCTCCATTCAGAATCAGCTACAAACTTCATCATGCTTGAAAAGAAGACGAAGAAGAAGAAAAGGAAAAAGAAGATAGAAAAGGGAGAAAACTCTCTGAGAAATGAAGATCAGGAGTGCGATATTGATGTTGAAGAAGACAAGGAAGTAGTAAAGGTGAAATCTATAAAGGGAAAAACGAAAACCCCCAAAAAGAGATCAATTGTGGAGATTTTTGCGGTGGCGCCGCCTGTCGAGCGGGTTACCAGTGAGGAGGAGGCGGCGGCGGAAGATAGCGATAAAGAAGATGCATCTTTCAAACAAGGGAAGAAGACCAAAACCAAGATGAACAAGAATACCGATGTTATCTTGAGACAGGCATTTAGAGTTGTCAAGAAAATCAAGAAAAAGAAAATGGGCCAATCAGTTCCCAACAAGGTATTTATGACTTTGATTTATCAATTGTTCTCTTTATATTCTAAGTTTGACTCTATTATTTGGTTGTTTGTAGCATGAATTTGTGATGTTGGAAGTTCATATTCTGCATAAAATATAAAGTTCTCTACAGTTGAATTCTTGTAATTTAGTACAGTAACTCAGACAACACTGCAACTCTGGTCTCTTTTTTCCATCACTGTGCATATAATCACCGCTGAAAAAGCTGGTGAAAGCAATAGCTTTATAATTCTACTTGCATTGTGTGGCATTGAGGTTCAGCAAAAAGAGAGATAAAGGTTAAATAACAGAAGAATGTGGTTATGAAGAATGGAGCTGCTTAGGGAAGAGGTTATGGCACTCCAGCTGTGCTGTACGAATTGGACACAAGTATTTTATGAGGTTGAAAGCGTTGTGTATTAATTATGCTGTTTTTTCTACTGTTTGCTATGTTTTCTCTTGAGCAATCATTGTCATGACATCTAAGGTGGATTTGAATATTGGAAAGATGCCCAATTTTTTATCCTATTGTCTCCTTACTTTGGGGGTAGAATCTAGGAAATACTGCTTGAATTACTAGGCCTTTTTGTTGAGCTAGGTTTTAATCAAAGCTTGGGTGGTCTAGTTTGAGCAAGGGTTTTTGGAAGGTGAAATGGGCTTTTAGCAAAGTGTGGATGACCTCGAGGGTATTGTACAAAGATGAACAACATACATAGGTATTTCTTTATGATCTTGATTTAAGAAGGTAATGAGTTTTTGCACTTTTCTTAACTTCTTGATTAAAGTGCTTAGTGCAATTACCCTTTTTCTTGCGCATCTAAGAGCATCATGGCCTTGGTATGACTAAAAAGGGTGGACTACATAATGCTAATTGAAAGTTGAAGCATGATGCCAGCTGCTTGCAGTATGCTGGTCATTGGATATTGGGTTGGTTTAGTTTCGGTGGAATAATTTAAGGGCCAAATATTTTTTAATTTCAGTAATGGTAAGATATGGTTATTGATATCATGTTATTTCAACCTAGTTTAATTTTGTGTAGTAAGCTCTATCTTTCTCGGATCAGAAAGAGTGAGTCATCATATATAAGATTCAATCTCAAAGACACTTTGGGAAGAAAGCCTCCATCAAAATCTAATGAATGTTGCACTCAAGGACAACTTCAAATGAGGGAGCTTGCGGGATATTAAGAAGTGTCAGTGCAATTGTTCGTTCTAATTAATGTAGCAGGTTAGATATTAGTATTTTCTGATAATGTTAATGGGTCAAATTAATGGAGGATGGTGGGAATATTTTGAGCAAAAAGAGACTTAGTACACTGATTGTTGGACTGATCAGGAAACTCAGTGCTTTGTCAATGAAAAATCTCACACTTTTCTCCAACTGAGATCCTAAATAACATGTATTTTATGTGAACTAATCATGAAACTAGAAATTATAGGGAAGATAGTTGTGAATATACTGCTAGCATGTGCACTTCTTTTTTTGTTGTGGTCTCATATAATAATGGCTTGATAATATAGAAGCTTAAAGTTAAACCCTTTTTGGTCAAGTTGACACATAAAATAATAGGCCTGAATACTAAAATCATCTATTTTATAAGGATGTGATCTTATATGATGAGGATTAATGTAACTTTTGTGGTTACATGGAGAAGAAGTTTGTGAAGGATAACAGTGGGTTCACATGGTTTTGGAAAGACAATAGAGTAACTGTCTCGGGGGCTCATGACTATGAAAAAATCGAATCAGATAGAATAGAAAGAAATGATGTAACATATAGCATAAGTGCTGCAGCTGCATAACCATTTCTACATCTTGTTTTATGTATTTTATGTATGAAAACATAATTAAGAGAGAAATAAATAGAACAAATACAGTGGAAGTTTATATAATGAATTGCAAGGTTGCAATATTTTTCCACAGTAAAGCAATAAAAATCTTTTGAGATGCACTCAAGGTACATGGAAATATTTTTCACCCAACTATTCTATGATCTTGTTACTTTTTTTGGATGGCTAATGTTTTTATTTTCTACCTGTTCCCCCCCCTCTGGTGCTCTTAATTATCAGAAGGTTACATTCTATGTATAGCTTGACAAACTCTATCTTCTAGTCAAGGAACCTGAAGTTTTGCTATATTGTTTGTAGTCTATTGACATGTTTTGGAAGCTTTTTCAGGAGAAATTTTTTAAACTCAAACTGCAAGCTGAAGATAAAGATACTGGAAACCCAAGTCCATCATACGGTAAGGACTTCGCACATAATATCTGTGATCGTGTGTCTACCCTCAAGAGAAAACCAAGTATGCTAAATTTGGATGCATATAAGAAAACAGTGCCTTGTGAAGCTTCTAAGTTGATTGAAGGAAAACAACATCCAGGTCTTCCAGTGCGTGGTATCTTAAAGAATCACGGTGAAACATTTCCACTAAGGCAGTCAACAAAATGTATCTTGCAAGACGATATTCAAGTCAATCAATATGGAACGAAAATGGCAAACAAACACGTCACTTTCTCAAAGAACGATGAGATCCTTAGGCTAACTAGAAACGCATCTCACTCTGTAGAATATTACAAATTCCAGAAGGTTTTGGGCTCAGATATGGGCAATGCTAACTACGCTGGAGTTATAGAAAAAGATCCAAGTATTATGGAAACCAGTGGAAGTATGGATGCTTCCATCAGTATTGGGAAGGAAGTAGGTGCTGGACCTGCAAGTAACGAGCAGCTGGCTACGTATATTGTTGATTCAACTGCCTACATGAGACAGAACAATGAAGCACATTCTAGAAGGCCTGAAGCTTCCGAGCGAAGTTTACTGCATCACATTAATCAGGATTGGTCTGCCACTGGCCTCAGAGAAGTGCCACATAATCCAACAGATATTTGTCCTCCTCGACCCTTTCGCATGCCTCTCGACGAGTACTACAGCAATTCAAATATCAAAGTGATAAGCAATTCATCAAACTCTAACTTTAGGAGACCTGGTCCAGTTTCTCCTCTGTGTTATGAGGATTGTCTGAGAACATATAACGAGGCTTCAGTGTCTCATCTGTCTAATATGGTGGATAGGAATCACACTTCTTTAGAAAGCACAGCCATGAATAGTCCCCATTCTCTCCAGTTTCAAACATTCCCACATTTATCTTCAAAGGTACTGATGCACACTTTCTGTTCCCTACCAGATGGGAGAAGCAGCATAAATGAAGATTTTGTTGGATTGCCTCTCAATTCACAAGGAGAGTTGATTGCATTGAATTCAAGTGCTAAAAGGGAGGTTAGCCAGACGATGAATTCAAGTGCCACTGCTCCTCATTCAGAGTGGAGAAACTTGGATTGTAGAATACCCTCAATGAATCAGTTGAATCTGTTTCCTGTGGAGAGCTACATGAAAGAGAATCCTATGGCCGCTATCCCTTCAAGATTGGGTATCACCCGATTTCCAAGTGAAAGCCAAACAAATCTTCACATGGATTTTCCTGAAACAAATTATCATTCCTTTCATGATTCAGAAAACATAATGTCCAGAGGAGATAACCGGGTTCAGAGGAGTCGTGAGAATGAGAAGATCCAATCAACAATGCGCTTAATGGGTAAAGAGTTTAAAGTCGGTGGAACAGGCTTTCATGGATTTGATGATGGACATATTTGGAAGGATAAGCAGATCATAGATGAGCTTCACTTTGGGAATAATTCCTCCAGCAATGTGACTCATCATCAATATGAACCATCTTCTGGGAAATTGAGAGAAACTTTGTATTGTCCTTCAGAAATTGCAATCAATCACAGAACAGAAAGCAAGTATTCGCTCCCTCACTTTGATCGTCAAACTAATTCGATGTATCCTAGTGTATTCGTTGCTAGAAAAATTGATCCCATGCAGAAATTATATCCTCACCTTACTCCAGGTACTTTTTCCGAAGTTTATAACAATGAGTCTTTATTTTCTGAGCCCTTCACAAGTGGATATGAGTCTCAGTTGTTTACGCTTGAGCTCCCTACGCCAGCTGCTGCTCATCAAGAAGTATGTCCCAATATGAGCTCAAGTTCTATGCAACTGAAAAGCAAGCAGAATCTGCCTCGTTCGCCAATATCAGCCATCAGATTTCCTTTCTTGCACCCAGATCTTGATGGGCATGCCATATCTTCTTGTAGTCGAAGATCTTCCATGAACCGGGCCCCATTGTGTTTTGATGTTTCTGGAAATGAGACGCGGTTAAGTAATAGTAAATCTTGTAGTCTACGTCATAATCATCCATATCTGAAGTCTGGATCTAGTCATGAAACTGATTCTTCAGTGCCACTTGAACCGGATGATTTTCGTATGTTCTTTCCTCTATCATCTGGCTCGGCCTCACAGACATCTGTAGCCCCAGCTTCATTGGCTCCTATGCCTTGTCATCCCGGGATCTTTATGCATAAACGACATGGAAATCAGAAAAAATTCAAAGAACGGATCAAGCCCAGGGTTGGCATTAGAGGTCTTGATAATGGAAGGAAATCTAAACTTCAACCTTCAGCTCTACCCTTTAAGCCCTTCAAGATGCCTACTTTAGGATTTCGTGAAAATACTCAATGTGTTATCAGAAAGCCAACAAACACTTCCCGCGTTAGCTTTGAAGATAGTGTTGAAAATGTGGAAGATGGATATGAACCATATATAACCACAAACCAATCAAGATTTGTGATGTGTGATGAGTATGAGGTGAATAAGGATGTACGAGCACTCTCTTCTTGGGTTGATTCCCACATAGATACTGCAAGAACAGGCCCCGTTAAGTTGACTGGTGGAACAAAGCATATACTCAAAGCCTGTCAACATAAAGATCAGAGTAGTTCCAAGTCCACAGATCAAGACATAGGTTTCAAATTTTCTGAATCTGAAAATTCGGCTAAGATCTACAGGTTTCCAGCTTATGTATTTTCACAATAACTAACCTTCAAACATATCAATTTTCTCAATACACATCTGAATGCATCTTGGTTATGAAACAGGAACACTCCCCCATCAGAGTTGTGATTTCATTAAGGCTTCAAAGCAATGGAACAAATTGTGCAATGAGCTTGTTGTCCCTTCACCAGAAGCTCAACATGGAGGAACTTATCAGCCAAGCATGCCTAAACATGTTGAGATGGCCTCATTTTATAGTACCTAATAAGTCAATGTCAAGACAATGGAGCTATGACAATAAATCCTGGACTTGGTCTGTATGTGATGGGGGAAGGTACAAGTTGTTCAAGCTGCAAGATGATAATTGGCCACTTAAACTATTTGGTTTCTTTCCACTGTTTAAATGTGTGTGAAATAACTTAGGTTTTGTAATATGAGATGTCAATAAACAATGTTGCTGCTATGACTAGCTTACGCTGCTTATGTATGATATTTTGCTTGCTGTGTTAAGTGAGAATTCAGATATTTATATAAAAAAAAAAAGATTAAATTTTGAAAATCCCATTCCTACCTTGTTCAAAGCAGTGTTGTAACTCAATATTCCACATACTTTAGTCTGCAAAAAAATTATTTTTGAGAATAATTATTTATTTCATTAGTACATGTCATGTGTGTAATGATATAATGTAATAGGGACGAGATTTTCAAAACAATTGTCAATAAAATAGAATATCATCATTACTAAGAATCCAAAAATCTAGGAGCATCTTCAATGGTACTCATTTTTTAATTTATGGTATAGGATTTAGAGCTATGGGCCTAAAAGGGCCATCTTTTAAGTAGTAAAATATTGCCTCTCTTTTTATTTTTTCCTCAAATAATTAGTGAAATCTTGATTGGACTAACATTGGTCATAAAAGGGTTCTACGTGGAACGTTTAATCCTTACAAAAATATTACACCCCATAACGACCCTTTCTATTTAAAGAAAAAACAAATCTTGTTTGGTCTTTACAACTTTAAATCACAATATATTTATACTATTACCTTAAAATTGGAGTGTCAGATATAAGCTGGAGTTTGATAATAGTCATAAAAGCCAAATAAACACACGTCAAGTTAGAGCATTGAATGTTCAACAAGCTATACCTAACATGTAAACATGGATGGATTCTTAATTACAATATAGAAAGCCCCTAACGAAGCTCCTTCAATGTTCAAGCCAAGTTGAGTTCATATAAACAAAGAATTAAACGAACTAAACAGATACAAAACAGTACATTAAAGAGAATTGTGACCATTTTATGAATATTTGTGTTCTTCCATAAAAATCATTGAATATGATACTATACATAGAAAAAATAGACTGGGAGCAGTTACTGTAATTAATGAGCACTTGAAAATTACAATAATAATAATAATTAAATAAATAAAATCAAGGATACAAGAAGTTTTTACTTTTTATCATCATGTCAATTATTATATGACATTATTTGACAGTCTAACTAGATTCTCTCGAGTTACCTGAAAAATGTGACTTAAATATTATATATATATATATATATATATATATATTATATATATATATGAGCTCTCTGCTCGCCCACGTGTGATGTGTCAAAAATCCAAAATATTTATTAATTTTACTTTTCATATAATAAAGGGATCAGATCATTACACATCATCAATGGACATATTAAAAGTTATTGAATATTTGAGCATTTTTCCATATATACACACTAGTACATATCATAAATCATTACTTTATGTAAAAATGCGAATTATAGCTTGTCTCATATATACAGACTATGACGTGGTCATTCATAATCATACATGTGACTATTGATAGTATTTTTCACAGGATGATATCGTTACACTAATGTAATAATGTTTGAAGGGTATTTTATATAAATTAATTTCCTATTCACTAACTATATATTAATATAATATAATAAGATACAAAATATTATTTAAAAATAAAAGATTGAAATAAATTAAATGGCCTGGATTCCACTTCCATTAAAGCTTAGATGCAACTTCACTAAGGTGTCATTTAATCCCATAAATAGTCATTTCCGAAAAGTGCCTTTTATCATACCCCCAACTTTTTCCCATACCTGAGAAATGGATGGCTGATATGGATTTTGGATACCTTCTTCTCAAATAGTATTTTTATCAAAGCATGTTACATATCTAATTTTATAAAACCACACAACATATAAATCATAAAAATATCTATTGATTTATGAAATTAATTTTAGTTTGTAAATGATGAGACTTTATCTCACTGAAATCATACACACTTTTGTACTTCTTTTCTCACATACCTTTTTTTTTTAATTTTGAATAGTTTTTTTTTTCATTTTTTACGTTATTAATACATATTTTAAATGTTAATATAAAGTATATATATATATATATATATATATATATATAACATGTTGATTAAAATAAAGAAGTTTGTCATCATCATATTTTTACTAAATAAAAAGATATTTTCACTTACGATTGGTTTGTGATCATTCTGATATACATATGTAAATTATAAACCAAAATTATAATGCTTAATTGAAAGGTGTGTTCTTTTAAACATAAACACATTATACATTTCTTAATATATTTTAAATGGATATTTTACTCTAGCAGTGTTACGTGTATATTAATATGATTGTATTATATACAAATGGATTAATGCATTGTTATAGAATGCAAGATTAGAGTGTCTATACTCTTCAAAAAAAAAAAAAGTAAAAAATCTCATTATATTTCAATCTTTCAATACTTAATTAGTTTTATTTCAATGCGTCATACGTTTTATATCATACATACACGAATTATTGAATTATGTGCTAATAAAATAGAATTTGAGATTAGAATACCTAATGAAATAAATGATAAAAATTGCTATTTTTCAGCTACAAATACCTTCCTCCTGAAACAACCCTATTCCATTTTCTGCGACTCTTTCTGTCACAACTATAATTTAGCATAGAGTGAATTCTTGTTTCACTCATTTCCTTTAATTTTCCCTCTCTCTCTCTCTCTCTCTCTCTCTCTCATAGTTTCTTTACCAGGTTAGAAACTAAAGATAATCAAAACATTTGCAATCCCTGACAAAAAGAGTTGTTGGTATATATAATTATATTGTTGATCAAGATTTGAGGGTGGAATCTGTTTTTGGTTGTTTCAGGCATTTAATCGATGGAGTTACATAATCAAGATCAATCAGAGTCATCAAATTCATTGAGGAAAAATGGGAGAGGGAAAATTCTGATAAAGAGGATTGAGAACACCACAAATCGGCAAGTTACTTTCTGCAAACGCAGAAATGGGCTTCTTAAGAAGGCTTACGAGTTATCTGTCTTGTGCGATGCCGAAGTTGCCCTTATCGTCTTTTCCACCCGTGGAAGGCTCTACGAATATGCAAACAACAGGTATTCATTTTTTTCATCTGCCTAATTTCTTGCTTCTTCTTTGAGGTTTTTGATCTTCTTTACTGTCTGCTTTTCTTTCCTTTGTTTTTGTTTTTTTTATCATACTTGCAACTCCTATCTACATAGATCTGCTGTAATTGATGGGAATTGAAGTGATGTTATTCACGCTAGAATTTCTCATGGACTAGTTGCTTTTATTTGCTCTCTCTCTCTCTCTCTCTCTCTCTCTCTCTCTCTCTCATCAGCCTTCTGGTAAAGAAACTTTCTACTCAAAGCTGTCAATTTTAGATACTTACCTTGTTCCTAAATGCATGTCAGTTCTACAAATCAAAGATGCATTTAATGTTTTAACCTAAAAATAAGCACATAGGGTTTAGGTCTTCGAAACATGACTATAAACTCATCTAGCTTTTGTTTGATTAAATCGAAAGATTTTCACATTTACCCAATTTGGGAAGTATTTCAAAATCTCCCAAGATCATAAAAAAATATTTTAAAGTGAGAATATGGATCTTTATAAAGTTGACCTAAATCCTTCAAGATATAAACTCATGTCGAATCAAACACCATCGCCTATGGTATTAGTAATTACGATTTCAAATTCCAAATTCTTGGATCTAGGTTTTTTTATTTTCAGTAGGACTCGGCAAGTTATCTTATTTTCTTGGATTTTCCATTCTTCAAGTCTACAGATGTTAAATTAGGGACCCTAATTTGTAATTAGGGTTATCATGTCAGAAATACGTTTCCATATTCTGCAATATGATGACAGAGAGAAAGGAGTTGAAGGCTTGAAGGTGATAAAAGAGCTTCTTGAATCAAAATAGAGAATGTGATAATCCTCACCTTGCAAATCTAGAGAGAGAGAGAGAGAGAGAGAGATTGGGGTAATTCAATCCAAGAAATGATAGTAAAAAACAGTCAAAAATGTTAAAGAAACATGGCTGAAAGAAACATGGCTGCTATCACTTCACTGATACACTCAACACAAAAATTTTATACATACATACATACATACATACATATATAATTCGTGAATATTGAGGTGTGTGCAAGAAACTGAGATGAGGAGGAGAGCAATATCGGGATTTTGAATAAATCGAGGTAGGGGGTAAAAGGGTATTATCTATTGGATAGTAACATTGTTCTTGGACTTTAGAGTATTGACCCCTGGGTGCTGGATGGATGGGTGACACGTGGCGAGATCCCAGAGCAAAGATTCTCTAGCCAATCATATAATGGGATCTTGTTCCGACGTGGCAGAAGGCAGCCAATCAGTGCGTCGACGAAATTAAGGTTGCTGAGAAAACTGATCAACCCTTCTGCACATTTATGTGTCATCTTTTGTTTTATTAAAAGTGGGCAACATTTTTATCCTATTAAAGCATTTGGGTAGATAGTTGGCTTGCTCGTTTTCAATTTCTTACTATTTTGTTCTAAACTCATCCATACATGATATATGTGGTCTAATGATATTTGTTTTCTTTTTTATTTTATACATGACTTGTATTAATGACATAAATATACACATAGTTCATCTTGAAAAATTCGAGCCTGTTTGTATATAATATTATTAGAATGAATTGATTCATTTTGAGAGATTATTTGACGGAAAATGCTCTAAATAATTGCTTTTTTTGGAAAGATTTTGTTTTTTCCTAGAAGAATCCATAAAAGCGAACCCTTAATTTTCAAATTGGACTCTGTTTATACCTATGATCATATCCTTCTTACTTTTATGAATTTCTTGATGTTCTTTAGTTTAAGTAAACTAATTAATTTATTTAAAAATATAAAAAAAAAACACACATAAATCAATTCACTTCAAAGATTTGACCCTTGGATTCATCCTAACAAGCTCAGATATTTGGCAAGATAATTCAGGGTCGAAATTTGTCCGAAATGACCTTAACTCAGTTCTTATTAATTGGATAAAATATAAATGCTAGGCACATGTACATATTTTAGATTGTAGTACATTTTTCTTCTCATATTTATATGAAAAAAATAACGAGCTTGGAATACATGCATATATATATATATAGTTAAAAGATTAATTGATGAGATTATTAATGCTCATTTGCAGTGTTAGGGCAACTATTGACAGGTACAAGAAAGCAAGTTGTGATTCCTCCAGCACTATGTCCACATCTGAAGCTAACACCCAAGTAACTTCTTTAGTTTCAGATTAGTTATTATCTTAATAATTACAGAAAATAACTTTTATGCTTCATAAAATACTCGAATGCATTAATTTGAATATTTCTTAATTTTACCACAGATTTCCATTATAATAAATGAAAACACTTTTTTTAGGGAAAAGATGAACACACTTTACTTTAGAAATCACTTTTACATCATACTTGGTTAGTTATTGCCTACCCCTATTTTTGAATAAATTATCATTAATTTAAAAGGCACATTCATGAATTTTATTTTTATACATAACCAATCCAATAAAATTAGCAGATATTAGATAATGATAGCAAAAGAGTAATTTTTCACTATCCTTTTGTCAATTCTCATCACTTTTTACCGTTGAGATTTGTTGTTCATGCATCAGTTTTACCAGCAAGAGGCCACAAAGCTTCGCAGACAAATAAGAGATATTCAGATTTCAAACAGGTTACTAAAATTTCCATCGACTCAATTGTGCAATAATACTATAATTTAATTAATTAGCAGTAACATTAAAGATATTATGATTAATATAAAGTAAAAAAACAGACAACTTCTTGGAGAGGGTGTTAGCAACATGCCCTTGAAGGACCTCAGGTCTATGGAAACTAAAGTGGAGAAAGCCATCAGCCGAATCCGATCCAAGAAAGTAAGTAAATTAATCAAGTACTTATAGTTTATATATATGTTAATAATTAATTAACTTTTAACATGAGAATTTAAGAATGAATATAATTACATTCTTGATATTCATACAGAATGAGCTGTTGTTTGCTGAAATAGAACTCATGCAGAAGAGGGTGAGTATTTATAATCCTATCCTAATCTCTCTCTCTCTCTCTCTCTCTCTCTCTCTCTCTCACGATGATTTTGATGTAAAGCAGGAGCTAGAGCTACACAATGCCAACATGTATCTAAGAGCTAAGGTCATACATTACATTACAACTCTTTCTGTTACAAAGACACACGCACAACACATAAACCTCAGTTAATTCTTACACTAGTTGCTAGCTAAGCCATTTGAAGTGATGGTGATGAGATTGATTATACGTACAAAACATGCAGATAGGTGAAAACGAGAGAGCACAACAGCAGTTGAACATGATGAATCCTCCGGGATCGGAATATCAACATAATATGAGTCCACAAACCTATCATGATGTCAGAAACTTCCTCCCTGTCAACCTTCTCGACCCCGATCACGACCACTACTCTTGCCACGATCAAACTCCTCTCCAACTAGTGTACGATCCATATATACTCTTTAACATATGATAATAGATAATGTTTTGGTGTTGACTTCATCTCAATTATTGCTAAGAAAGTTGCTGTTTATTATATAATTAATTTGCAACACCAAACCCCAACTCTTTGAAATAGCAAATGCTCGATTTTGATTTCTTCATATTGTCATCCCTAAGAATTATTTCAAAAGTGCTTCTGACATATTGTTGATTCCTGTTATTGCAGTTGACATCTGGAAAACCTTCAAGAGTTATGATCAAGAATTTCGTATTCGTCTCCTAAGAATTACCAGATCATGGTATGAGAACCAGAAGTGGTGTGTCAAGCAATTCCACTATAAAAAGTAACTGGCTAAATATATAGTACTTGATAACTTACTAAACCCTTGCTCCATCTAAACTGTACAAGGATATTAATTTGGTTTCCTATCCATCGTTTTGTAATATGTAATCAGCTAATTCTCCTTTTCCCAAAACTCTATTCTATGGTGACTATAGAGGCTTGCAGATTAGTGCAGTGCAGTATGTGTTCTGGTTTCAATTGAAAGAAAAAGTGGTTAATTTAAGTTGGATTCCAAATACATATATATTTGTAAAAACATTTAAGCTCGACTTATCTAATAAATTAGTACAAACTAAAAATATTTCAAAAAAAAAAAAATTAAACACATGCATTTTTATTATTATTGGATTGGGTGGCAATAGTTTCAAAAGATAGAAATACCCAAATACCTCAGAAAAGTGAAGACAATTTTAGGTACGTGTAAAAAAAGTCGATGTACTTTTGATAGTTTGTTACAACTTACAAGTTACAATCAATCAAGATCTTCAATTCTATATGCTATTTTGTAATTTCATAATTCATTTCATCGATACACACGTTTGTTTACAAACAGTCATTATCACTATAAAAGTTGTTTCACCTGGTGAAGTGAAACACATTAGAAAATAACAAACCTTATCAATTCATGAAGTACATGATCCCAGGACGGATATTCTAGTTCTATAATTAAGGAAAATTAAGGATGACTAATCAGGGAGCTAACTGCAATCTACTATATAAACAAATGCTCATGCAGAAATAGGCTGATATATATATCATTGATCGACTTCATCGAAATAATAAGTAAATTACATTAGCATGTTCTTCATCCTGAAATTGAATTAACTTCATAGATCGGATGCACCTATACTGTGTGATAAACTTCTTCTATATGATGTTATCTATCGATCAACAATGGACCATAGCCGGAGAAGAGACTGAAGGCCAAACCTTCTTCCCTCTATCTCTGACTATATGCCCAGCTTAAAACGAATATAAATAACTCATTAGTTATATAAAGATGTGTCTCTATCCTCTTTTCCTAGCCTATTAGTCCGCATCTTCTAATGTGTTCATTTGATAGATTTACATGTCTATACCATAGGTTTCTTACCTCAGGGGACCCGATTTCTAGCCATGGTTTTGCAGGTCCACTAAAATGAATGACCGCAGCATTTTGCAGCGTCTCTTTGTTGAAATTTGGACACCGATGCCCCAAACCAGATAGGTGCCACGTAGGATCAAGGGGATGAATGTACCTTTCAAATGCAATTAAAGCAGGAGGTAGTGCTCCAGTCGGCCATAGTGTGTAGCCAGAATCAAGATTCTGTAAAATGTAAGAAAACGTGATAACAGAATGCACAGGCAAACTAACGTGATCGTACTGTGTGGCATCAACACTAACATACTCACAAGTTTAAGCCATCGATGATATGTTGCAGTGATGTTGGTGTTCCTCCATCGTTTAAGGTCAAAAACGTTCATTCCATAAAGCCATCCACACCGATCTGGATCATAGCTGGATGATATGATTGGGTCCATGAAGTTGAAGTAATCCTTGTATTTTCTTCCTGGACAACAGTCATGTCCACACCACGAATCAACAACAGCACCAACAACGTTCTCGTGGAGATCCAACTCCCATAGAGATGATAAGTCGTGTTGTACTACAATATCATCGTCCAAGAGCACGAGTTTGTCCAGATCAGGGAACATCTGAGAAATACACACAAAACGAGCTAGTGAATCAATACTTGTAACTAATTTACTCCTTATTAAAGTAATTACCTCAGGGAGATAGATGCGGAGGTGATTCAAAAGGGAGATACAGCTCTGACTTGGAACTTCTAGTTTGTGAACATGTTCTTTGATATGTTCAAATTCTTCCTTCATTTTTCTGTATTTCTGATTGCATATCTGGTGATGAATTTTCAACATTTCCTTAACTCCAACATTAACTTCATGAGACCAATCATATTGATGCAAGCCCTTGACTTCAACAACAGCAGAATAGTTTCTGTTTACAGCAAACCATGAATGCATCGAAGAATATGACTTCTTGTCTGTAACAACATGAAATACCAGTTTTTCGGGATTGATTGAGGTTTCTATGACAGAGGAGATGACAACAGAGGCAGCAAGGACATTGTCGGTAAAAAGAACGATATGATTGTAGAAGGGGTCAGTGAGGTGGTGAGCGTATTGAGGCGGAGGTAAACGGGAACGTGCCATGGCATTTACAGCATACTCTTCAGCCAACTTAAGTGAAAGACACTGTAGGCTCTTTGGTACAACATGTGCAGCTAAGTGCCAGTAGATAGATTCATGCAATTTAGCTGTTTCCACCAAGTGTTCCATATTCTCAATCTGCATATTTGTGTAGAAGCTCAACGTCAGACAGTTTGAAGAGAATCTTGTGATTCTGGATAAATCATGCTTGCTAATGTGCCAAACTTGCTCTTCTTAGATTCTTGCATAAAATTCAAACAGTATACTTCAAATATTTTACCCTGCATTCATATGCGTTTATGAAAGTTTCCTTTTACTACCTTGAGGATTAATATTCTAGAAGCAATAGTTACCACATGATCAGAATAGTCATTAGCCACCTAATGCATATTATTTCTAGCAGAAAGAATTCCACTACGTCTCAAAACTAATGCAGAACAATATTCTGACACGTTTTCGATGAAGAGAATAAGTGAAGAATGTAAAATACAATCTATTGGAAAGTTGGCTATGTTGAAAAAAAGAAACCCACAAACAATGTGGTCCCAACATTTCCCTGAAAACCATGTTTGTGGCACATGGAGTGGCCCCTGTATTGACGAATCAAAAAGATGGCTATGAGGGGACTCTTTCATACAAATCACTCTCTCAAGTGGGACAGATTTCAAATTCAAGGAAGATAGATTCGATAAAGTAATGTATATAAACTAGCTTCATGATTATTTAGTACCTGTCATCTTGTAGACCTGCAATTATTATATAAGAACAATATAGGCAAGTGAAAGCATACAAAGTTTACGTGTTGAAATTATCAAGGGAAGCTTTTATGTCTAGTAAAGGACATATGAACAACCATGTGTTTTATTACGCGATGACAATAACCATACGGCACTAAAACAAATAAAGGATCTGCTATTGCTGGGAGTTTTCCCCACCCTTCAAACCCCATTTTGCTTCCATTTTCTTTCTTTGTGGCTCCAAATAAATAACAGTAATTTCAGTCTATCGAAACATAACTGCATGTATATGCATGAATCACGATAAATACTTCATTTGATTGTGTAGTATAGTATCTACACAGGGATGGGATTGTAATAAAAATGACAGTCAAAAGTTACAAAGTTACCATGGTTTTGGTCTTGATAGCGAAGGCTTTAATGTCTTGTCTGTTTGACATCATGTCCTTCACGAGATCCTTAAATGTAATTGGTCCTGCATTTGTTTGGATCCCAGATTCACCCCCATTATCATCATTAGCCTCCACCAACGCCCTCCTCAACTCTTCTCTGAGCTTTTTAATCGGTATATAAGACAAGATATTAAGATCACACTTCTTCGATTACATAAACTGTAACTTCAATTCATCTTGCTTTACGTGAATATCAAAAGAACTAAAGTTTGATATAGATGCCTATTTATTATTATTCTTCCCCTCAAAACGTAAAAACTAAAAATTGATAGTACAATATTACATCGATAGAGAAGTTTAAGAAACTAAAAATCTCCTTTGTAATCAGGTAAAAATAATTTAAAAGGCTAGAGTCTCAAAAACAATATTTTACTGTGGAACATCTGAAAAAGATACATCAGTTTAGTATGCTTTGGCAAAATTAGAAGAAACAAATAAATAAACAAAAAAAAAAAGAATTAATTGAACAAAATGTACAAATTATAGATAGTTTTAATGTTTCCATACAAGGTAAATGTAACACAAAATAAAGCAAAAAATATATCATTTTGTTGATATAAATATGTTGCTGGATATATAACTAGAGGACAAATGGAAGGTTCAATTTGTCCATGTGAACGATGCTATTTTTCCTACAAACATTAATGATGAATAAAATGGAATAAGATCAACAGTTCAGCCTGCTAGTGGTTAATCACATCTTATAATCCAAGACTTTCAAAAGGCAACGAATTAAGAACAAGTGGTCCTAGTCTCAGAGAGATAGGCAGAGATAGAGTGAGAGTGAGTGAGTGACTATGTACAACTTGCCAAAGTGTTCACCGACAGCGTCAAAGAGAAACTTATCCACCATCCCATCATTCTATCCCATTTCAATATAGGCCGTTGTATTATTTTTATTTTTATATAGCGTGCAGTCACCAGAATAACCTTTTGTCTGGAATTGTTGTTATTATTCATTTATTAAAAGATGTTAAATTTATTTGAAAACATACAAAGTTTAAAATTTTACATATCACCTGTTTTAAAAAATAAACAAATTAAAAGTGATTTTAGCTTGATTAGTTTTTTTTTTTTTTTGGACTATTTAGGTTGACAAGTATATTTGACTAAAATGTTAATTTAGTTTTTTAAAGATGTAAGGTTAACTTTTCTCTAAAGTATTTTGAAAAACAAAATAATGAGTCAGAATATTTTCGTGATACATTTTCCTAAATTTATATCTATAACTTTTCTTTCCTATGTAAACCTGAATTTTTTATTTTTTTGCAAAATTGATCCCAAGCATAACTCTTCCATAGAATTCTATCACACGTAGACATCTTTTATTATAGCTATGAAACCTATGATCTTGCAAAGATACAACTACCTAATTCTAAATTGAAGAAAGGATCATCATAAAATATCTTCTATTTCAATATATGTTAAATTAGTACTTCAAAATTACTACTACAATTTGTGTATATAAATAATATCTCTAAATAATACATAAGTTGTATTAAATACAATCAAATAAAGGAGGGAACACCAAAATATAACAAAGGACTATATATGTATGTATGTTTTGTTGTAGTTTTCAAAAGTATTTTGTCTTATTATATTTTCCTTCTTTTAGTATACTAATTAATATTTCTTAAATTTATAAAAATATAATAAATTTCTATTTCCAGTACGATTCTCATTAATATTTCCAATGAACATTATTATAAATTTATAATTATACAGCGATTTAAAATAGTAAATAAAATAAAAGAGAGAGGAGAGAGAGGGAGACACTCACTAAGGCCGCGTCGTTTCCGCCGAAAAAACTCCACGTCATACACCCTGCAGCATCACGTAATATTCTCCTTTTACTCTCTTAACCATATCATAGCCCGAGAATCGAAATTTAAATAAAAATATTTTATTGTTATTTTGAAAAATTAAAAGAAAATGTTACCAACAGAGGAAGAACAAAGAGCGGTGGATTCCAGAACTAGAAAAGCAGTTCTAATGAAAAGGAAGGGTACAACTAATCCAAGCAGCAGTACCACCGGCAACATCGCCGCCCTATGAGTCAAGCACCGGCCAACCGCCGCGGCGGTTGATTTCTTCGCTTTCATATCCAGCCAAATACCTCCACCTGCGCCACCAAGATTCAGCGATTCTCTTAATACCAGTCGTCGATATATACTTCATATTCCCCTCTTCAATTTCCACTTCTTTTTCGATAGATATCTCATCGCAAAATCGAACTCAGCTCAGATCCACTTAATTGCTTGATGACTATCTTCTGATCCAATACTCCACGAGAAACTGAATTTGAATTGAAGAAGGCGCTGAATTAACAGGTATATATACCTTTGGGAATTAGGATGTTGAATTGGCTGAGCTATTTCAGGAGTTGCTTACGGCGGTCTTCACCATTGAAGTTGATGTATATATGGAGTGTGTGATACGTATATGTTAAAAGTGTGTGTTGTACTGTTGTGTATACTCTCCGATTTGGTAGAGAGAATGAGATCACGCAATGTTGTAGGTCCGGATAATAACATAAACAAATGCTGCACTAAATGCCGCCTGTACTAGATAGAATATATAGATTTTACCAAAAATTAGACTGAAATCTTTCTCCAACAAACACTATTTTATTTATTATTAAATCAAAATAAATTAATTTCATCTAAATCTTCTAAATAGATTGTCTCACACATCTTCACCTAAAAGAGAATACATGTACCTTTCAAGCCATTGGGCATTTTCTTTTTATTATTTTCATTATTGTGTTTGTATTAATTTTAGTTAATATATATAAGGTGTATTTTTTGAATAATATATACATTTTATATTGAGATGGTACAAATAAGCCCAAAGAAATAAAATATCCATGTGAAAGAATTCTAGTTTTTCAAATAATGCTTCCACGAAAACTATGAGGTCCTTACAAAAATGTCTCTCTACAATGAAAATTTTCCAACCCTATATAGTCTTGTATTACAAAACTTGGCAAATAATTTAATATTATAACACTAAATATATTAATATTGTATATAAATAGATGAAAATAGCATTTTAATATGATGATAAAGTATGGTCGATCAACTTGTTTTTCTCAAAACTGTCAAGTTTTCTACTGGTTGTGTTTATGAAGTTTAAAACCAGTATCTTAGTAAATCACACATGTCTACGATTATTAGTTCTAGACTTTATCATATTCACCTTTTTTTAATACATTTTTTTTCTTACAGTTTTTTAGTTTTTCATGTCATAATATATACGTATTTACACAATATGATATATGTTAGTATTGCTGAATAAATGATTAGGAATTTAGGATCCACGAATTTGATTAGTGTTAATAACAAGGTTCTTTTTTTAGATCACTGCTTTTTAAATTTAAATGCGAAGGAGCACAAGAAAACTTGAGTTTCCGATTTTGTCCTTGTTTTATAGTATTCACTATATGCCTTGTGACCTATTGTTCCTTCTAGTTTATCACCGACACATTGGACATAGCCACATAGGTTTTATTTTCAATGAGAATTTGACAGGAAATAAAATAAATTCCCTTTATGATTTCAAATATAATTTAAGTTTCAACCAAAAATTCGGTCAGAAAACAACGTGTTAAATTGAGATATATTACCCACCGCTATATAATAAAAGTAATGGGACATTACTATAAGTCTAAGAAAGGAAAGAAAATAGAAATGTGGTTATAGAAAATACAATGGAGTTATGGAGAATAGAAAATAGTAAATCACACATAAATTAATTCTGGGCTTTATCATATTCATCTTCAATTTATATAACAATCTTATCACTAAGAATAGTATCTCTACTTGCTCATCAAAATAACAATATTTCTACAATCAAATATGTGATCAAAATCAGAGAAGGACCAAAGATTTTTATTTGGGATGAACTTTCTTAAACCTTAATTATGAATATATATATTTAATAACAATGCATATTATTCTCATATTTTATACCTAATATATATGGAAATACTCAATAAAAGATAAAAAAATATTTAATAAAAAATCCATACCAAAATGTTCGATACTATGTATGTCATCACAATATAATCAACTCCACAAAATCAAAGAAAATATAATATTGTCTTTTACTCGGGCTCTAAATTTGGGCTGAAATTCTATCTCTTTATGGCCCACCATTTGTTTGGGCTGAATTTGTTCTAATACTTGTGGTGTTGTCTTTATTTGCATACAGTTCTACTCATCTACCTATCGTAATATGTGTCAACAATTGATATGTTAAAAATCTAAAACATTTATTAATTTTACTTTCAATGTAACGAGAGGATGAGATGATTACATGTCATTGGTGGACATATTAAAAATTGTCCACGACATTTTAACAAAACCATATTTGCATAATCATTGCTTAAGAGAATGTCACAGCCAAGAATTCATCATTAGACCAAAACGAGAATAAATAGTTGGAGCAGTTTGATGATGGTAAACTATGTGTTTGAATACTTAGATGATCAAATGTTTAATAACTTTTGTGTTAAAAATTAAATTTCAAGAGTTGAGGAAAACAAATATTAGTTACAAACTTTTCACTAACTAATGATCGATATATTAAGAAATAATGAAGTGTAGTTGATTTCAATAACAAGCTAACAATATTTAAATTGCAATAATTCACTATAGTAACAAATATGAAAACTGTTAAACAAAAAAAAAAAAAAACAATAATCCCAAAAGAAGAAAGATCTTATTTGTTGGAAAGTCAGTTCAATGAATATAATAAAAATAGTAAAAGAATTAAGGAGACAAATAAAATTTAAGCTTCTTATTTGCGTAGTATAAATACTTTTAGGGATAGAAGAAAGAACAATATTTGAGTGATACTTTTATATTATAAAAAATTTAGAGGACTTAGACATTTATTTATGAACAAAGTTGTTTTTAGGATAAATTTCACAATAAGACCTAATGTATAAATTAGTTTTCAATTTTAAATTCAAATTTTAAAGTTTCTTTTTAAGGGACTTAATTTTACAATTTTTCTCAATTTAAGGCTTGAAAATTAGATCGAGTCCTCAATTCAAAATAAGATTTCATTTTTTTTCTTTTTTTTCTTTATATTTATATTTATAATTTATTTATATTTTAATATGTATATATAGTTTAAATAAATGAAGATAAGTTTGTGCAATTTTAGAATGATTTTCATCCAACTTATATATATTTATATATAATAAATGCAATTCAAAAAATTAGGATTCCTTTATTTTCTTAATTTTATGAATAAAGGTATAGAAAATCGATTATAATATAAATCAATAATATAAATTATATTTTATGAAATGAATTAATTATATTTTTTTCTTATAAGTTAAGATAAGTCGGATGAAAATTATTCTTAAAACGCACTAACTTATCTTAATTTATTCAAAATATGAATATATATTGAAATATAAATAAAAAAATAAAATTTTATCTTAAATTGAGAACTCAATCTAAATTTTAAGCCTTAAATTGAGAAAAAAATATTAAATTGAGCCAATTATTAAAAAACTTTAAAATTTAAAATTAAAATTAAATACTAATTTATAAATTAATTCTTATTATTAAATTTATCCTTATTATTAAATTTATCCTTATTTTCATACACCATAAAAACTTTCAAGCAGATATTGGAGTGTGCATCAACCAAGTTGGATCAAGAAAATGTGTCTTTACCGATTTTTTTTCGCTATATCAATATTTGCATATATAAAGAATAATTAATTTGAGTATATTGCACATATTTGATATTTATTTTTGTTGTTGAGTTAGGTGGAAAGAAAAGTCATCAATGCTTACTTGCAAAGTGCAACAAATTAAAATCATACATATATTTAGAATAGAAAGAAGTACAAAATATTTAGGGATAGGGGCCCAAAATACCCTAATTTATATAGGGGTGATTATTTTGTACCCTAATTGATATAGTGTGTATCTTTTCTACCCTAATTGATATAGTTTGGTTGTTTTTTACCCCTTTTTTTGACTTTTACACAAGACATGATTGATCACTTGAGTGTACTAATCATTGATGCATGTGACTTGTGAATAGTGTATGTTTTTGTTGTTTATATTGCATTTTTACTTTATATTGCATTTTTACTTGCGGATCCTTCATTTCATCTCAACATACTACAAGTGAACAATTTTTTGCATTTGTAAAAATTAATTGCCGTGAAGAGATATCAGGTAATTTTGTTGCCCTAATTTTTTTCCTCAAATTTTGATAAATATGTTTGAAAACCCTAATTTTGGTTGTAAAGGCAATTTTGAAAAATGTTTAAGGTGTAAACGGCAATTTGACACTAATTGCCGTTGACCCCTAAAATTTTATTAAAATTGCCGTTTATCCATATATAGGTGCAAAATAGGTTGTAAATGGAAATTAAAGGATTAAAGGCAATTTTCGAAAATTTTTAAGGGGTAAACGGCAATTTACAATAATGGCCGTTTACCCCTTTATTTTTTGGAAAATAGCCGTTTAACCCTAATCTTGGGGGTTAAACGGCAATTAATTATGTTTTATGGGTTAAACGGCAATTAATGAATTTTTTTAGGGTTAAACGGCAATTAGGGTAAATTGCCGTTTAACCCTAATTTTTTTTTGAAAAAATTGCCGTGTAATACCCTAATTATTGTGAAAGGCTAAAAACGACAATTTTTTACGAAAATGTAGATTTAAACAATAGAAGTGTCAGTGTTTAGAATAATGAAGCAATAGACAACAGTGAAACAACCACAGTTTCAGTGAAACAACCACACTTTCACTGAATGAACCACACTTTCACTGAATATGTTGTTGTAGAATATAATTAAGCACTTTATATCTTCGACTGCATTTCGTTGTTTGAAATTAATTTTGCACTGCATACTGACGAATTTATTTGGTTAGACTCGAATTGTGAAGAAGAAAATGAGTTTGAGAGTTGTTAATATTTGGTTTGGAGGTCATTGGCAAGGCTTAGAGTACGTAAATGGTTATCGAGAGGTGACTTATCTTCAAAGAATCACATTTTCTGATTTACTAGACGGTGTTCATGGAGTTGTACATGCAGACATGAATTGTTGGGGATATGTGATCCACTCGTTAGTGGAGATGAAGGAAAGAGTTAGAAAGATCAAAATAAAGAATGACTCTGATTTGGAAAGAATGTTATGCATATCTGGAGACGATCTTGTTGTTTATGTCTCCCTTCGAAGGATGGATGTTGGAGTATTCGATCCTGTTGTGTCAAGTACAAGTGATAATTACAGCGCTGGTGGTTTTTCGACCGAGCCCCTTAACGTAGGATCCTCTTATTCAGCGCAAAATAATACTGTTGATGAAGTATTTGATCCGGCCCGTCAAAGTGTTTGTTGGGACACAGGTCTCGGGTTAAATGTGCAGAAATCGGACCCTCATACGACCTTCAACTTGGAGAATTCAAATGTTCCCTTTGGGTTGAAAAATGACGAAGCTTTTTATGCAAGATGGGGTATACCTAATCAGAACGATGAGACCTACGGTAGATCAACAGGTGATGAGAATTGGATGGGAGGCCCGTCAAAAGGAAAAATTGCAGCTGAAACGTGGTCACCTTGGCCATCCGAAAGCGGTCGGGTAAACTATGGAGGATTCAACTTTCTAGACTTAAACGTGCCTCCGACATCCTATACTGGAAACGTAGAATGTCCTCCCGAAGAAGATCCATACACGTATGATTACGAACGAGGACAAGAATGGCGTGAGGATCGGCACCACTGGGCAGGTACTTTTAAATAGTTGTCACATATGAATTTATTATACGTATGAAATAATTGAATAATTGTTTAATTATACCTTCTTGTAGGTTCGAATACCGGAGACGATCATGTCGAGACGGCAGAACCGGACGAGATAATCAGTGACTTCGAGATGGATGAAGAAGATGAGGCCATTTTGGATCAGGAGCAGCGAGAGGCATATCAGGATTTTCTAACGTACATATTGAGATCTGAATGGAGCATCCCCAATATTCCACCATTCGAGCCGCCCGCTTCTTCAGATTTGGACAATAACAACCCAGAGCCGAGCGGTCTTCAAAAAGGTGCCACTTTTTCCACCAAGGCTGAACTGCAGAACAAAGTCGGGTTTTACCACTTGGAGAATCGAGTTGGATATAGAGTGGAAAAGTCGGACACTAAGAAATGGTATGTTCGATGCAAACAAAAAGATTGTCCATTCAAGCTCCATGCACACCAGAAATATGGTATTTGGAAGATCTCCACAATAAAGTTGCCTCACAGTTGTAGCTATGATCTGGAAACATCTGCTCCAAGGCGACTTCCATCTGTGTTGATCGTAGAGTACTACGCTGATAGGCTACGAAATGATAATTCGGTGTTGAATCCTCGGGGCATCATCGAGGAAATGAACCATCGGCATGGTTTGCAGCTCACTTACAGGTTTGCATTAACAGCAAAACGTCGTGCCATGCAGCTCGCGTATGGTGACCCGAAGAGCTCATTTTCTATGCTTCCATCCTATTTAGAGGTCTTGAAAGAAACCAATCCAGGATCTTACACTGCTCTGGAAACTTACAGTAATGGAAAATTTAAGTATGTGTGTTTTGCTCTGGCCGCCTCCATTAATGGTTTTCGTCGATATTCACGACCTGTTGTAGTAGTTGATGGGTGTCATTTAAAAGGTCAGTATAAGGGAATTGGATTTGTGGCGGTGACGAAGGATGGAAACGATCAGATTTTCCCGTTGGCAGTCGGGATTGGAGATATAGAGAATGATGAGTCTTGGACATGGTTTTTGGGTCATGTGCGAAATGCCTTCGGATGCCCAAATGAGCTGCTTATCGTATCCGATCAACATAAAAGCATCGCAAGTGCCATCAGTAGAGTCTATCCAGATGCGTCTCATGGTTTATGTTGTTTCCACCTCCAACAAAATCTCGCGAAGCATGGTTCACATCTTGTGGGGATTTTCAAAAAAGCGGCATACTGTTACGACGATCAGCTTTTCGAGAAGTATGTTTTATAAAAGAATGTACTTATTTATTTTCTACACCTTTTTTGTTATCTAACATATCGAACATCTCAGGTACATGACGTTGCTTGTAGAAGCAAATATCCAAGGAGCACTGGATACATTGAGCAATGCAAAAGCTGAGAGATGGTCTCGGGTGAAATGTCCCGTGCGAAGGTTTAACTTCATGACCTCTAATGCCGCCGAGACATGGAATGCTCGTCTCCTTTGGGCTCGGAAGCTACCGGTGTGTTCCTTCTTGGAGTGTGCAAGACGAATTCAAGAAAAGTGGTTTGTCGAGAGAAGGACGGTCGCTGAGGAAAGGGAAAATGAGCTGACAAAGGCCGCACATGATAGATTAGTTGACGCCGTGCGGCGGGGACGAGAAATGCATGTAGATAAGCTGGGTCAATACAAGTTCAAGGTGGTGGAAGGTAGAAAAAATTGGGTTGTCGAGCTCAACCATCAGAGCTGTACATGTTCAGTATTCCAAAATGACTTGATACCGTGCGCCCACGCATGTGCAGCAATCAGGTAATTATTATGATTGGCAGATTAAATATTTCTGTATTAATTTAACTCTGTTAATTAATTTTTCCTCATCATACAGTTTTTCGAAAGAAGTAGTGACGTCTTACGTTGGCTCGTACTACACCACTGAGTCACTTAGAGGAATGTGGGCTGGTGAGGTTTGCCCTGTACCCGATCCACAAGATTGGGTCATATCTGATGACGTTCGAAGCGTTTTTTGTCTTGCACCTGATCGACCAAGACAAGCCCGCCGGCCGAGAAGAAGTCGGATATCTAGTTTTGGAAGTCAACGAGCACCAGGAACATGTGGCCGGTGTGGCGGCACTGGACACAACAGAGCTACGTGCACAAATCCCATGCCGCCCGTTCAGCCAAGCGAGATTGATGATCTAGCTGGTGATACAGATGAGATTCCAACAGACGGACGTACGAAGCAAAGAAAAAAGAAACAGTGCTCATTGTGTGGATCAGACAGTCATACGAGAAGAAAGTGCCACTTGTACGGCAGTTCTTTTACTTTGTAGTAGATTATGGAATATCTTGTGAACCTACTTTGTTGTGAGGACGATCGAAAATGAGGAGCTCAAATATGAAGGCCAATATTGAAACAGTGCTCATAGAATGCCATCTGAATAAAATTCTTACATCTACATGTCATAAAATGAATAAAGACAATACATCATCCGAAAATACATAAAACAGTGAAATGAAAAATAGAAACAGGCTAATCGGCCATATCTTCAGCCGTGATGGTGCTCTCATCAGAGGAGTATCTGAAAACTGTCAACGTCATCTGCTGCCGTGTTCTCGTGAGACCCAACCGAAACAAATGGCTAGGCCACTCAAGTGTCAATGCACTCTCGACGGCCATGAGGGCAAAGACACCGCATGTGTGGTCCTCGTGCTGCTCGTAACATAATGCATCAGAGCAGGACGAAAGCTCCAACTCGTCCTCCAAAGGCTGCATCGGAGTACCCTCATTGGCCATCATGTCGTAGAAGCCTGTGTGCTTCAGCAAGGCAGGTATAACACGTCTAATGGGTATCGTCTGCCGATAACGCCTCTGCTCCTTGTTCTTGTCCCATGTCCAATGCAGGCTGTCGAAGAGTACTAATTTACGAGCACGCAGAAAAATGGAGCAAGCCACCCAGTGCCCATCCAGATTCATGATGGTGACGAGCTGTAAAATAATGCCGATCGAACATTTAGCATTTCAAAATGGTTGCTCCAACAAATCAAAAGTATCCGAAAATGTTGGTCTGACCAGTAATAGGGACTTACATTTTTTGGCTTCTTCCACCAGGGCTTCACATGTCGCCATTTGGGCTTTTGTCCCAACACGTACGGGGCAAGTTGATCCAGGAGCTCCGGTGCAAAAGTCTCGTGGGTCGGACCTTTATACTTCTTGTAATCCGACTCTCCTCGATGAGTGACGTTCCACACCTCCTGACAAGCACTCTGCATTACAAAGTTCAAATATTAATCACTAGGCAGGTATATGGATACATATATCGAACAAGCAATAAATGGTGATGTGTATACTTACAAAGAAGTGGACGTCCAACACCTGGTACTTGTGAGCATTTTCCTCGTGGACCCGAATCCCTGCAAACAGTGCATTGCTCTGCATAATCCCCAAGTAGGAGTCGAGATGCTGACATAAAACAAACGGTCAAATGTAAAAATATAATAATAAGCATGGAAAAAGTACATTCACTTGATGAAAAAATACCTCATGGGTCATGTCCACCAACGGATCCAAAAACGAGCTGAAGAAATCATGCCCAACACCATATCCAACTCCGACATTACGCCTGCAAAAACATGTGCCATGTCAATCACAGGACATAATCACCCTGACGAATGTAAATTAGAATATCATACGATTAATGAAGTACGACTTACATCTCATAGGCTTGCTTCTTCTCAGCCGCCAGGAGACCTGCCTCAATGTATTTCTCCAGGTCAGCTTGCTTCAAACTTGGTCTCCTAGTAGATCCATGGACGAACGGACTTCGAACATATCGAGACGGAGCTCTCTGTCGTACAATGCGAATGCCGGCACTCGTCTCGGGAATCCCAGCAATGGATGATCCAGCATAATCGCTCGTAGACTCTGGTGAGTCTACGTCAACACCGCTGCTGGGTCCTGCCTGCACCGGCGTCGGCCAAGTGCCCAAGTCAAGTGGCACTGGGGTCGGATCCCAACCTCGATGACTACCGGGCGGCTGAGCTCCCGGAGTCTGTGAATAATGATCTCCAGCAGTATCGGGATAGTAGGAGGCATTGTATGATGGCCGGTGGCTGAAGAATGCTCTGAGCTCATCACCGACGATATTCGGTATGCGCAACTCCAGCCTCTGCGTCTCCTCCCTCACTGCGGTCTGCACGAAGTCCTGAACCTGGCCCTGCAAGTCTCTATACTGCTGATCATAATGACCTCTTAAGTCCGTGAACTGCTGATCAACGTGGCCTCGCAAGTCGGTATACTGCTCATCTACATGGCCTGACAAATCAGTAAAACGTCGATCAACGTAAGTCCGTAACTGGTCGAACTGAGTCCCAAAAAATCCAGTGATGCGCTCAAAAAGGCCATCCTGATCGGAGCTGTGATGTGGGTACGAAGGCTCTGGCGGTACGTGATCGTAAGGTGGTATATAGCTGATCGGCGAGGCATCCCGATACGGCTCATAGCCATGCAGGTCGACGTACGGTTCCTCGCAATGTTGGTCAGGCTGGCCAGTGGGCAGCTCCTCAGGCTGCTCATGCCCAGGCTGCTCATGCCCAGGTTGCTCGACCTCCTGCTGCTCGAAACTATGACCGAACTCTCGAACAGGGTGCTGCTCAGGTGGCTCGCTCGGAGGCACCGGTGGTCGTCTGGACCGTCTGGTCCTCGATCCCCTAGCAGCTCGAGTCCGAGATGTGGATGGACCGGGTGCATCCTCCTCAGGTGAAGGAGCTACCACCGTCGTTGGTGGACGACCACGCCTCCGTGGAGCAGCTTGCACGCCATCGTTCAAATCCCGGTCAATATTCTGCCAAAAGGGCTGACAAGTCTCCTCGGCAGTCGGAACGAGGGACTCCACGCCGGCAACCTACAAAACAAGTCTCAAACATCAGTTTAAAGTGAAAAATTTACCGTATGCAGTTTAGGCAGCAGGACTGAAAATATAAATACCTCGCCGGATAAAACATCAGTGACGTCCACAATGGATTTTGCCGTGGACCACTTCAAACACCTCGGAATTTGCAGTCCAGTATCCAATCGCCGGCCAGCCACACTGGACGATACAGGGATGGCCTCGTATGCCCAAAGCTTGAGAGTGAACAAAATAATGAAATGTGTGAGCAAAGCACTGTAATGACATCATTTAAAACAATAGAATCCAAGTAATGTTCTTAAATTAATTATACTCACCAGTAGAGCAACCGAGAATCCATAGAAGTGATACGTGGGGGGTCTACCTAAGTTGGTGGGGACCGGAGCAGCCTTTGGCACTGCGTCCATATACTTAAGCAACGTCAGGAAAGAAATCTTGCCCCATGGGAATGACTCCCATCGCTCTTCCTGCTCGACCAACGCCCACACCCACATATCCACCGAGCTCCTTCTGCAGTCGACCCCGAGTAAGATGAAGTAAACGAGAAGGATCTTCGAGAGCTTTACCGTATCATCCATACTCGAGCGGAACTCCCCTGCCTGAAATCTATATAGGAGTTGTTGCAGCGTCACGTGTGCGGTATCGGCATGCACTCTATAGTACACTCCTCTTCTTGGCGGATGGTGATCCCCAGCTGGGCTGAAATCGGAGTCGCCAAACCTCAAACCGGTCACGAGAGCAAACTCTCTCCTCGAAAACCGACAAAGGTGATACTCCTCTCCAATTGCAAACCATCTCTCATCGTCGGGGGTGTTCGGACCACTTACTTCCCTCGACATGAGAACATGCAGAAACGACTTGCATGTCTCCACCGAGGTCTCCCACCGTAGAAAATGGCCTAAACATGTCCGTCCGAATTCAGCAACACACTCTCCCCCGTGCTCTCCCAAAGCTCGTCTGATATCAGCTAGTATACTCAAACGAGTATACCCGTTAATGTACGCTAGCGTGCCATGACAATCCCTACGAACCCACCGAAAAGCCATCTACAACAAATGTACACAAATACAACATTACTTATTAATCACAAATGGTGTTACATAACCCTAAAGCTATGCAAATGAAATTGGCTCAAGAAATCGAAGAAAACACAAAGAATTATAGTGGTTCAGCTTTAGAAAAGCCTACATCCACTCTCCGAACAAAACGCCTCTATTAATTGCAGAAAAGAACGCAAGATTACAGAGAATTGAAGAAAAACGCAAACTAGGGTTTATCTGCGCAGCAACAACCCTAGAAAACTCAATCACTCGAATTACAATGTTATCTTTCAATTAACCACAACCACTTATACTTCTATATATAGGAATGAATAGCCCTATATCAATTCATGGAAACTCTCTTCAAATCGCCGCGATTTTACCCTCCAAGAACTTAACTAAATTGCCGTTTAACCCTAAAATAGGGTTTTTTGGCAAGAAAACCCTGTTTTAGGGTTAAACGGCAATTATGGACAAAAAATAGGGGCTAAACGGCAATTAACCCTAATTGCCGTTTAGCCCCTATTTTTTGTTCATAATTGCCGTTGACCCCTAATTTCTCATTTCCAACCATATCATTCCACATTCTATGACTAATTACAATTTTTTCAGCCCTAAACCGTAAACCCTAAGCACTAATTATAAACTACATTGCAATTAACCCTAAACAAAACCCTAATTCATCACAAAACCCTAAACTATAAACTACATTTTTATTCATAAACTTGCACAACTAATTGAAGCCAAAAATTGCAGAAAAAAACCTCACAATTGCATAAGTAATAGAATGAATAAATTGCAAAAGTTTAAATCGAAAAAAAAGATATAAATAATTGCCGTTTACTAACCTGTAAAATGTGTGATAATCTTCAAGAAATTTGCCCGATTTTTGAACTCAAAACCTCCAAGGTTCTTCAATGGCCGTTTAGTGTTGTGAGGAAGAAAGGAGAAATTTTTTTTTGCCTATTTTGGTTGTCAACGGCAATATGCCCAAGTGAAGGAAAAAAAGTCCAAAAATGCAACATGTGAGGTGTCATAAATTTGTGTCATATGTGTCATATGCTTTGACTACTTTTGTACTTGAAATGTCACCTCAATGTCCAAAATTGTACTTGTGGGCATTTTTCATACCATTTATATCTATTAGGGTAATATAGTGTATTTATTATATCAAATGTGGTATTCTCAACACTTTCCCCAAATATTTATTCAATTTTAAAAGTTCAGGTTGTGACATGAATTATTCTAAGTTTATCAAACGTTCATAAATTCTTTCTTGATTCTAATTTTTTTTTTTTATAAATACATTCACAACATGAATTTTTTTAAAGTTGGAAGTGTTGTTTTTAGTAAGTTTTTCCAACCAATATATATGTATATATATATATATAGAAATAGATATAAATAATATTTCGATATAATTTTTTTTTTTTGGGAAGTCTGAAGTCAAAAGGCATTTAAATAAAATTATAGCGTAAAATATAAAAAGAGTGGAACATCTCATCAACTAGGGCACAAGTCCACCACTCTCTCTCACTCAGTCAACACTCGCTGAAAATTAATGGGGGAATACATGCGATGATAAGCAAAGGGAACTTCTAGTTCTAATCAAGCATCGGTTATTTCTATTATGCCCTCAAGTATGGCGACTCAAAATTCCACAGACACTTCTCAAGCCGAAGAACTCAAACTCCTTGCCAATGAAGCCTTCAAATGTACTATAAGTCAAATATACAAGGCTGATGTTTTCTGTTGTATCAATCGATAATCTGATGTTAATGGCGTTTCTCTTATTTCCTTATATCTTTTCAGCGCATAAATATTCTCAGGCGATTGATTTATATACGCAAGCAATAGAGTTGAATACCGACAATGCGGTGTATTGGGCTAATCGTGCGTTTGCGCATACCAAATTGGAAGAGTATGGAAGTGCTATACAGGATGCCACCAAAGCTATTGAAATCGACCTCAAGTATTCCAAGGCGAGTTCTGATTTTCCTTTTGGGAAAGGAAATAATTTTTATTTTTTCCGTGTTTTTTGGTTTGGGAAATAAATTGATCTTTTGTTTTTTGGTAAAGGATTTGATTAACGTTGATTGTGTGCGTGTGTGTGTATTCTTGGTGTTTGCAGGGTTATTATAGGCGGGGTGCTGCGCATATGGCAATGGGAAAGTTTAAAGAAGCTCTTAAGGATTTTCAACAGGTTGTTCCTATATTTCTTAGTGTTCATTTTATATTATTACTGGAGTTATATTGAGAGTTTTGGTTTAAAGTTTGTATTTTTAATGTTCTTTGTGCAAAGAATATAGCTGTGTGCTTTTAATGATGGTGGTTTTGCACTTTTGCTTTCAATTGAATGCATGAGAAAGTTTGGCAGAATGTAATATGTCAATAATACCAAGTTGCTCTATATCTTATACAACTTAATTGCCGAGGTACTTTTCGTTCTGCTTGAGTGTGTTTGTGTCCTGGACAAAAAATATTAGGTAGAACAAATGCAAGTCACAGCAGGAAATGCCAATTTCATTCAGAAGTTGTTTGAAAGGGAAAATATTCAAGCTCTAGTTCTTTTGGCCAGTGTTTAGTCATAATAACTAGCGAATTGTAGATGAAGTTACATTTTTAACTCGCTCTAAGTGGACAGCAATTTCGATACCTCTGAGCTTGAGTCGTATCACATATATGCATGTATGAAAGCATAACTGTACAGTTCATTGTCATTGCTTCATTGTTATTGCTGACTACCTTCAAAATATAAGCAGCATTGAAAATACTTTCTAAGAATATGATCGATTTCTTGTGTAGTGATTGAGATTATGAAACTTTATCTGTTTGCCATGAAGCTCTCTGTGTTTGCTGATCATTCTTGCTTTTCATGATTACTGACTTGGGAAATGAATTTTATAATGCAAATGAGGAACCGCTCTGCTTGAAGTAGTACTCTCTTATTTATTCCATAATTTGAGTCCATTCACTGATTTTCATTCAAAACTGGTATTGATCTTATCAGTTTTCTTGGCTTGCATCTCAATTTTGGCTCTTTCATACTTTGGGTGGTCGTGTATTTTTTTGTTGAAATATCTCATGTGTTTTTCAGGAAGCTCTGCATCTGGTATTTTCATTGATAAAAAAGTATTTATTGTACTGATCTTAATTTTTTTTGAATTTCTCGAAATTCAGGTCAAGAAAATATGTCCAAATGATCCTGATGCCACCAAGAAATTGAAGGAATGTGAGAAAGCAGTTATGAAGCAAAAATTTGAAGAAGCTATATCTGCGCCTGAAACTGAAAAGCATTCTGTGGCTGATTCTATTGATTATCACACCATAGGTATGCAAACTTCGATGCAAAAAAATCTCAGTTTTTTTTTTCTTTTTTCCAGCTGGCCAAAAATGTATTCCTGAGAATTCATCTCTCTTTGATTTTCCTCTCTTCTCACTTAGCCAACTCTGGATATATTTTACTAAAATAGATTCTTGTTGTGGGTATGAGATTCCTGTTCCGCGCTGCAGCTGGGTCAGGGATGGGGGTGGGTGGGGTGTGATGTTCTCTCCATGAGGAAGAAGTTAGGTAGCAAGGAAATTTGTTGGAATTGGAATATTTTTTTTGGATGGAAAGATTCTGTTTTTAGTTCACTACACTTCAACCTTCTCATGGCAAATTAAAGAAAATATAGAACAGTAACAAGACATTCTCATGGCATTTTACTGATGACCTTGTGGCGTCTCTTGCATTATTTGATAGCAACCTGCACCTTCAAGAAAAGGGTCAAAGGATCTCTGAACTGTTCAAACAGTTCTTGCTTTGGCTATCATGGATTAGAGTCATATCTGCTTCAGATTAGTCAATTTAGAAATTACACCTCCCTGTTCTAGACTAAAGTTTGCTCGACTTAATCTCAATATATATCCTCTCTTTTCTTTTATTATTTTAGTTTTCCCCCCTTACATTTGATAAAAAATGTCGGAAAGGTGAAACTGGAGTTGTATAATTTTAATAAATGAATAAGTGCATGTCCCTTTCCTGCCGTTATGTCTGTATTATTTAAGTGTGATTCATAAGTTTCCTGTTGTCCTAGACATTGCTATATCTGTATAGATCTTAAATGGACCACAATGCAAGCAAGTTAACAATGATTTGTTCTTCATAAACCACCAGATGTAGAACCACAATATGCTGGCCCAAGAATAGAGGGGGATGTTGTGACTTTGGTCTTCGTGAAGAATATGATTGACCACTTTAAGAACCAGAAGTGTTTGCACAAAAGGTATGTAGTGCCTGCACATAAATATGTGCATGTTATATGAGATGCTTTTCATAGATATTTTCTTTGTGTGCTTGGATAAGTTTAACTCGTGCCTCAGCAATTATAAAGTTGATCACACTCATTATTTGAACCTGAGTGAATGTTTTTCTTATATTTGCAGATATGCATTCCAGATTGTGCTGCAAATAAGAGAAACACTGAGGTCTTTGCCTTCTCTTGTCGATATTAATGTTCCTAATGGGAATCATTTTACTGTATGTGGTGATGTACATGGTCAGGTACTATTTTGCCTTTCACTGAAATTCATCAAGAATCATGTCATTTGTCAGTCTCTCCTTATAGACTGCTGGTCATCACATATAATTGTTCCAAAGCATGACAATGTTTTCACCTACAAAATCAATATTATCCAAGAAATTTGGGTGATTTTGTTACATATGCTACCAAGTTTGTCTAGACATGTATTCAGCTTTTCCTTTTCCATTTATAAGGTGCTAAAAAAATTATTTCACACTTGGAAATAGGGGTTTCACATTGTGTTACCTGATGCATTTGGAACAACAAGTATTTTATTTCTCTATTTTGTTGTTAAATGCCTATGTCTTCTGTGGCTGGGATGTGCTAGACACTAATTTTATTTTCTGTATCTCATACAAGAATTAATGTTTTTGCGCTTCTGTTATCGAGATTCAAGTCAATTGATTATGCTCCCTATTTATTGCATACTTAAAGCTATGACTGAAGATCCTGGTTATTCCTTTTCTATTCTGTTCAGGCAAAACAAATATATGGTGACTCTTTGTTACATGTTTGCAGTTTTATGATTTGATAAATATATTTGAGCTCAATGGACTTCCTTCAGAAGATAATCCATATCTTTTCAATGGAGACTTCGTAGATAGGGGTTCCTTTTCTGTAGAAGTCATACTCACTCTATTTGCCTTCAAGTGCATGTCTCCATCAGGTGATGACTGCATATTATTGCTTTGATATGCATTGCTTATTGTTAGTGACACACATGTTCAACTTAAATTCAGCATTCATTAAACTATTAGTAGATATCCTTGGTTAGTTTTTTTTTTAGCTGTGTATGAAGTCTGTCAATTTTATTTTAGATTAATGAACTAAATCCCTCTCTTGATTGACTATATACATGTCATGTTATGTGATCCTCGACAGTATGGATGCATGAGATGGTTTCTAAATTTTTTTTTTTATAAATTCACACCAAGGTCTGGCACATTCTGCAAACTCTTCCTTTTGGCTCTAAATTTGTAGAAAGGAAAGAAGTCGAAAATAAGACCTAGCACATTTCTAGCTTAATAAATATTTATTAGCTTAAATCTTGGGGCATAATTAGTAGCATAATCTTATGGCATAGTATCACAGCAGTCAGAAAAGTTATCTCCTGACTTTTGGCCATTAGTTGGGCAGGTGTAGTGTGCCTGCTGGGAATTACTCTTGATGTACACTTCTTTTATTTTGAATAAAAGCATTACTCTTTTATATAAATCATTCTTTTCTGCTTACTCTATCAATTTCACTAGTTTTTCTAACACAACCATTCATAATTTTTGTGAGAATTCTTTAGTGTTGCTCCTCTGTCGTTTGTATCTCTTTGTTTTTCCTCATGTGATATATGATATGTTCTCACAGCATTTGCTTAATGCACAATGGTTTTTGATTGTCGTTCATTTCCACCAGCAATATACCTTGCTCGGGGGAACCATGAAAGCAAGAGCATGAACAAAATATATGGTTTCGAGGGTGAAGTCAAGTCCAAACTAAGTGATACTTTTGTGGAACTATTTGCGGAAGTGTTCTGTTGTTTACCGTTGGCTCATGTTATAAATGAGAAAGTGTTTGTGGTCCATGGAGGCCTTTTCAGTGTTGATGGTGTTAAGCTCTCTGACATCAGAGCGATAGATCGGTTTTGTGAACCCCCAGAAGAGGGTAAGGTCCAATTTGCGGTGATATAATTTCTTATTCATATGTTTCATTTGGCTTTTTTTGGTTGTCTTATCATGTTCTCTTATAAAACACTTGGTATTTGTAGTGTTAAAGAGTCTATTACAGAAATTGTACCAGGTACTATACTTCATCAGGAGATTCCAGGATAGGAAGTGGCTAAAATAGTGCTATTTTTTTTTTCTTTTTTTTTTTTTTTGTGTGGAACTTGTATATATATTAGATGGAACCTTGAGTTAGGGTTGCATTTTAGCTGACATTGCCAATCAACGTTTTAATTTCTGAATTTGAGGTTAGTATTGGTTGCCTTTTTTTCCTTTGGTACTGAAATGCTAATTTTAGTTTCTGACTTTTTCCATTTTATATACTTAATAACATCTGGAGTTGAATCTTGTCAAGGTCCATAGAGCAGCATCTTATGTCATGCACTAGAATAGTTATGAATGCAGTATCTTTCAATGTTATCCAGGGTTAATGTGTGAATTGCTCTGGAGTGACCCACAACCTCAGCTTGGGAGGGGTCCTAGCAAGCGTGGCGTTGGTCTTTCATTTGGTGCAGATGTAACGAAAAGATTTTTGCAGGAAAACAACTTAGGTTAATTTTTCTTTATTTAATGAGTGACATCTAAGCTGTAATTGTGCTTTATATTTCATCATACAAAACATCAGCCGTTTTATGTATTCTTGCTTTACAGATTTAGTAGTGCGGTCACATGAAGTTAAGGATGAAGGTTATGAGATTGAGCATGATGGTAAACTAATTACTGTGTTTTCTGCTCCAAACTACTGCGATCAGGTAATATGATTTTCTGAAAACATCTTTGATTAAAGCCTCTCTTATGTTACTTATGTAATGCTATTTCCGTTGTAATATATATAGATGGACCAATGCTGACAAAGTAGCTATACAGTGTATGCTGTTTTGGTTGTTTAATGGTTTTTTTGGGTAAAAAATATTTCCTCTGAAAGATAGCAACACTTCAGAATTTATGAAAAGGTACAAAACACAGTTGAAAATCTAAAACAAATCAAAATTCATAGGGCTGATCACTGTTATGCAATCCATTAGAAAGTAGACTTGTGAGCTATCACGTTCCGATGTAGATTAATACAGCATAATTTGTTTTGTACATTCTGATGATTATTTATTTTAGTGCCTTTTTATCCAAATATCCAAGCACTGAACATATTCTAGCACCAAACCAAGTGTTTTACTTTTTTTTTTCCCCTCTATACAGATGGGTAACAAGGGTGCATTCATTCGTTTTGAAGCCCCAGAGCTTAAACCAAACATAGTTACATTTTCAGCTGTGGTTCGTCACTTATCTCTTTCATATGCTCTCAACCTTAAATGATAACAAGAGCAGTTCTTTTTCCTTGTGAATCTCATTGCTAGATTGACTGAAGTTTTTCGATAAATTGCAGGCTCACCCTGATGTGAAGCCAATGGCTTATGCGAATAACTTCATGCGAATGTTCTCGTAGTCCACTTCCGCTACCTACAATTGGTTTTGCTTTGCGTACATGATATGAACACTGGTATTTTATGTAGAACAGTGTCGTTGGTATTCCATTTCTTTTCTTATTTATCATGTATGATTATCGATCTTCGTTTTTTTGAACCTCAATCCGGTGCCAACTGCCAACTATCAGTTAATTGTCCTGTTTTTCCCCCCACTTTCACTTTAGCCAAAAAAAAAAGAAAAAGAAAATCTTAACCTATCATTTGTGGGAATTTTGTCGATGCTACGCCTAATGTAATAACATTCTTATGCCAAATATCTCATTTGGTAATGTTTCACAAAATGAGGCATTTGGTGCAGGATTCTACTTATTTGTGTATGGTCTAGTAAGACTGGTGTAGTATCGATTTTATGTATATATGGATAGTATATATGACAAACTGTTTATATCATCTAGGTTATTGTTCAGTCTTTCTCCCAAGCAAGAATGAAATCATATTTTGATTTCGGTACTTTGATTTTATGGAAATTTCATTGAAATATTTGATATTCTTCCCCATCTGCTCCCAATGGTAAAAGAAGTCTCTCTCACCCTAGTTTCGGTAGAAATTCGGATGCTTTGGACCGAAATTTCGCTAAATTTTTATTCTTGCTCCCAAGTGACCAAGCCTCAAGTCTTTTAACTGTATAAACTTTTGCCATATCGTTTCAAGAATTGTTTTTTAATTTTATGTATATTTTAATAAGGGAACTAAAATTTAATTCAGCAAAAAAAAAAAAAAAAAAAGGAACTAAAGTGATGGTTTTTAATTGAATTTCATTGTAATTTTCCGGAGAATATCAACATCTTCTCTCACAAAATTGCAATTTGTTCACTAGGCTAAATGCACATAAACTCAAATGTACATAAATCTTTTTTTACTATATGTATTTGATTTTGCTTAAATTACATGACACCAAAAATTATGAGTATTTAATTAAACCACACAATTCATTTTATATTTGTATTAATTAAATATTTTATTATTATTATTTAATTTAAATCAGTGGTAAGTAATAATTGTAATTTAGTACTTAATTAATTAATCAATATGATTAATTTTAATACTAATATTAGATATGAAAATAAATTAATATTTGTAATCTAGTATTTAATTAATTAATCACTCCTTTTAATTTAAATAGTAATATTAAATGTGAAATTAAATTACATCAAAAAAATATTTTAATATTTTAATATTAGTATTTAAATGGAAGTGTATTTTGTTAATATTAATCGTGTATTAAGATATCACATCAAATTCAAAAATTGCTTAACATACAAAAGTCCATCTAAATCGAAATGAATTATTCATATCAAAATTCATCCAAATCGACTACATATAAATGATGAAATACGTGAAATCGATCAAAATTACTCCAATATGTCTACCATATTAAATCTTATACAATGGATGAAGATATATCCAAATCGTAATCTTTATACTCATAAGATTGTGATATTACTAATTAATCATATACAAGTAGGATGCAACATATATTCAATTAAATAGCATGCAACCAACCAAAAATTAATATTTGTAATATAATATTTAATTAAATTAACATTTATAATGTAGTATTTAATGAAATTAAACAATACGATTAATTTAAATACTAATATTAAATATAAAATTAAATACTAATATTAAATATAAAATTAAATTAAATTGAAACGTTAAAATTTATTTTAATATTTAATGTTAGAATTTAAATCGAATTGTATATATTTTCTTAATGTTAATTGTGTATTAAGACATCACATCAAATCAAAAAATGACTTCACATACGAAATTTTATCTAAATTATACAATGGTGCTATAAATTAAATATTTTGTAATTTAGTATTTACTTTAAATTAGTGATGTGATCAAGATAATTAATATTTGTTTCGACTAAAATTAATATTTGTAATATAGTATTTAATTAAATTAAGCAACATGATTAATTTAAATACTAATACTAAATATGAAATTAAATTAAACAAAATGTTATAATTTATTTTAATATTTAATATTAGTATTTAAATCAAAAAATATATATTTTCTTAAAGTTAATCATGTAAATAAAAATCATGGTGGCAATGAAGTTATGTGTTATGTTCATGACAATTTTGCTAATAAGAGAATTACATCTACATAAAATAAAACATATTGAATATGAGTTTCAAATGATTCGTTATCACATGTTTCATAATACAAGAAGATTTAATTGTGCTTTTATGGTTGTTATTGGTGAATAAATACAATTATTGAAAAAGGTAGATATAGACTACATTGTTTCATGAAACTAGATTATTTGAGGGAATTTTTATGATTTATTATAGTAACTTTTGAAACAAGGTAAAAAGGGTAAATTCAAAATGAAGGGTTATGATGTAATGATGAAAAATTTAATAGTTAAAATTAATGATATATCAATATCATTGATGTACTGCAATATTTATTTATTAAAAATTAACTTGTGAAAATTGATTTGGTGAGATTTCGTTTACTAATTATCACATTATGTTTTTATAAATGATTTACGCAACAAATGCTTGTATTGGAAAGCGAGAAGGGAGAATGAGAGGGATCCAATCCATCCATTTTCCAACTGATCCTATCGCATACTCTGACTTATCGGTTACGTATCCCAAGGCCTAAACTGTATAATATGTATATATTATTGTTCATTTAATTTTAAGTTTATAAATATATTAAGCTAACCTTAATACATTTAACTAATCCAAGAATCAATTTTCTTTTGTCATGAATCTAATATAAAAGAAAATCAAATTAGGGATTTAGAAATAGGGCAAATTTTCAAATAAAAAATATCACAAATCACATGCTAAATTGCTAGTCAAATTGACTATATATATATATAATATATATATGAGAGATGAACTGAAAATCCTCCGTTTCTTTCATTTATCAACAAAAAGATTGCTGATTTATTTTAATCATTTTCAATATGGAGAATTTTGATTCCTCAGCGGTGGCTCGAGGCCGCTTGGCGGTGCTCTCAGCTCACCTCTCGGCTTCAACTGATCACTCCGACGCCATATCGAACGGAATTCTCGAACATTCCGGCTGCTCAGCGGCTGTGGCACCGCCGGGAAATCTCAAAGGTTCGTTGAGTTTGATTGATGAGCGTACTGGTAAAAGGTACCAGGTCCAGGTATCCGAAGATGGCGCTATTAAAGCCACCGACTTTAAGAAGGTAGTTTCCAAATTGAGTATATTGTTGTTTCGATTGGAAGTGATCTGTGCTTTGGTTTAATTTTATAGAGAAAATTTTCCCTGTTTTCTTATTTCTGACGTGATTTCAATGTGTAATTTGTCGGATGCATTTTGTTTTAATTTGTTTGATCTCGTTTGTTAGTGAAAGTTAAATAGTATATGGTTAGAAATGATCAGGTCCATGTTTTATTGAAGCTATTGCTTTCATATTTATAGTGCCTTATTACTTGCACTAGAAAGTGTGTTCTCAAAATGCTTAAAGCTGATATGGCTGAACCTTGGAACAGACAGTTGGTTGAATAAAGTAAATGTTTCTGGTGAATCTGCTTGAAATTTACAATACGAGTGGCTCTTGCAGATAACAACTGGAAAGAATGATAAGGGGCTGAAGCTTTACGATCCGGGATACCTTAACACAGCTCCTGTTCGATCTTCAATTTGCTATATTGATGGTGATGAAGGGATTCTTAGATACAGGGGTTATCCAATTGAGGAGCTAGCTGAGGGGAGTACCTTTCTGGAAGTGGCTTATCTTTTGAGTGAGTGGTACCAGAGTTTTTGAATGCTTGCATCTCTGGCTTCATGTGCATTTTCATTAGAATCAGGGCTCTGACTACTGTGCTTTTCTATGACTTGTGAAACACTAAACCGAGCTATTTCGCTGTTCATTTGAAGTTTACAGCTTGAGACCTGCTTTTTTTATTTTTTTGCATGAATCCTCTTAAACTTTCTTTTGATTGAGAAATGGTGGGTGCATGCCATATATTTGAATGTTTGTTAGAATTGACCTTGTACCAGTTTAGTAGTGGAATGACAACTTATGGATTGGTTTTTGTAATCCAAGCACTAGCAGATATGTTCGCTCAAATTTCTCAATCTGGGGCCTTTAGTTCTTACAGCTCAACTTTTTGATTCATTCTTTCCATTTGTGATGTCAGTGTATGGGAACCTACCATCTGAAAGTCAGTTGGCAGATTGGGAGTTTGCTGTTTCACAACATTCAGCTGTTCCACAAGGAATATTGGTAAGATTGCTTGCTTTTGTCTAGATAAATGTATGACCAGAAAGTGTTGGTGCCAATTATTTCTTCATTCTTGTAATGCCTCATTTCAACTGACAGTGTGATGCGAAGTGCTATCTTTGTTTAGTGACCCTTATTTGTATTAGCAAATAAACATAAATTTCCTGAATGACTTTTGATCATGTTTTGCAGGATATTATACAGTCAATGCCCCATGATGCTCACCCAATGGGTGTTCTTGTTAGTGCAATGGGTGCTCTTTCTGTCTTCCATCCGGATGCTAATCCAGCTTTAAGAGTAAGTCCTTGATCATAGTTCTTGCAACTCTTCTCCATTAAGCTGCTTGTTGTTCCTGCTTCTGTTTGTGGATTGAGCATGAACGACCAATTCCTACTTCCAGTTTGTGGGCCTTTTGACTTAAATGCGCTGAAGATGCAACCGCTGGTTACAAAGAACTCCTCTGGACATTCGTATTTCTAGATTTGTCTGTATTATGAAGATTTTTGCAATTGTTTTATAGCATCTCTTATGCTGCTTGTGGTATCCTTAATATAATGGACATTTTTTTGGTGTCTCCACTTTGTCCATCTTCTTGTTGCTGCAACTTTTTAATTCACTGTTTCATTAGCTATTCATGACAATACATTGCAATTCTGATCATTTGGCTCACTTTCCTTTTAGGGGCAAGACCTGTACACGTCTAAACAAGTGAGAGACAAGCAAATTGTGCGCATACTTGGAAAGGTGATATCCTTGTTTCCCTTCGTTCTACTGATAGGTCAATTGTTTACTTCATGCGTTTTTCCTTTACTTTTTATGTGGTATTACAAACTGCATCTGCTGTTATAATTTTTAGCTTATCATGAGTTCTGTTGGTAGCAGATATAACCAATACAATCCCTACTACTTATGTCTGCAGGCTCCGACAATAGCTGCTGCAGCTTATTTGAGGATGGCTGGGCGGCCACCTGTTCTCCCATCCAACAACCTCTCATACTCAGAGAACTTTCTTTATATGCTTGACTCATTGTATGTACTGTCTCTGATTTTGTTCCTATCCTTATATGTAGAACAGTTCGAAGTTAAGTAATGCCTGTTTGTCCATTGTTTCACTCTTTTTCTGAAGGCCATTTGACAACTTTGTGTACTCATTTCTGCGTGAAAGTATATCTGCAAGTTCCTCCATCCTTGATATTTGAGCTGATGTTCTAACTAACTGTTTTTGAGCTTGTGATAAACAGGGGTAACAGGGCTTATAAACCAAATCCTAGACTTGCACGTGTTCTTGACATTCTTTTCATACTACATGCAGAACATGAAATGAATTGCTCCACTGCTGCTGCAAGACACCTTGCCTCAAGGTTTTATCAAATCGTCTTGTCAATGATGGAAAACTCATTCGTTCTATTTGCATCTTACATAAATTTGCATGTGCAGTGGTGTTGATGTATATACAGCCCTTGCTGGAGCAGTTGGAGCCTTGTATGGTCCTCTTCATGGTGGAGCAAATGAGGTAATTAGCATACCTGTAAAGCCGCGTTTAGTAAATAATTAACTCTTTTGACGGGACATACTAAGATGTTTATCAGTACATATATGTATAGTCCTCTGGATATCGTGTGCATCATTGTTAATCACGTTGAATTCAATTATGTTCTTTGTAGGCTGTGCTCAAGATGTTGGGTGAGATTGGAACTACTGACAACATACCGGAGTTCATTGAAGGTGTAAAGAACAGGTTCAAGTCCTTCTGTGACTGATTCTCTTTGATGATTTCTTTTTTATGATGTTCCAACTCCAGCAAGTAATGCATCTATAAATATCCATGATCTCCAGAAAGCGTAAGATGTCCGGCTTTGGGCACCGTGTCTACAAAAATTATGATCCCCGAGCCAAGGTCATAAAGAAACTTGCAGAAGAAGTATTTTCCATTGTTGGCAGGGATCCTCTTATAGAGGTAGGTTTGATGTTAATAACTAAATGTTGGTGGGTTTGTTTGTGTTAAAACTTATAAGTTACTCTAGAAATCCATCGATTAGAAACAATGAGATTATATGAACTATCTTCTACATGCTGTTATGCATATGAATTTCCTGTAATTTTCAGGTGGCCATAGCTTTGGAGAAAGCTGCCTTATCAGATGAGTATTTTGTTAAGAGAAAGTTGTACCCTAATGTTGACTTCTATTCTGGGTTAATTTATAGGTATGTATAGGATGCAACTGTTTTTTCTTTTTCTTTTTTCATTTTTCCCCCTTTCTTCCTATCACCTGTGTTTAGTTGGGGGAAGTAGTAAAAAATTTAAAAACGTCTATTTTTTATTTTATTTATTGTTAATATTTTTTTCCGGCATTTATTGCCCTATATGACTATCTCATTTCATCTAATGCAAATATATTCTCCAATATGTTCATCAGGGCAATGGGTTTCCCCCCAGAGTTCTTCACCGTTTTGTTTGCAATTCCTCGAATGGCTGGCTATTTGTCTCACTGGCGAGAGTCTCTGGATGACCCTGACACTAAGATAATGAGGCCAGCACAGGTTAATATTTAACTGCTTTTGTTCTTTAGTTCTTATGGAATTTTTTTTTCAGTAATTTTTCCAATATTTCTCTATGTTATTATACTAAGATTGAAATGCACAAACAAATATATTCAACTGTGTACACATCCCATACTAGACGCTTATCTTGATTTCATATCCAGGTGTATACTGGTGTGTGGCTAAGGCATTACATGCCACTGAAAGAGCGGATGTCATCGGCTGAAGCAGATAAACTCGGTCAAGTGGCAGTCTCTAATGCAACGAGGAGGCGGTTGGCTGGATCGGGGGCCTAAATTCGTAACTCTCCGCATTTTGTTCTGCTTTCATCAAAACCGGACAAATAAAAACCTGTCCCATAATTGTCAGAATGATTTGTTCTAAAGAATCATCTTGAACTGATTTATTGATACATACTGCATACAGTATAATAAATGTTGTAGGATATAACTAATGATTGAGCTGTAATAGTAATCAGCATGTTCACCAATATCGATTTGTATTATTATATGGATGGATTTCAGACAAGAGTTGTGTGCAAACTCTGCTTTATTACAAAACAACAAACAAACAAACATAATACTGGAAATTCTTATCCATGATGACATCTATCTTTCTTTCTGGGATCAATCTGCACCTTCAATGATACAGAAGAAGTGAAGCGAGTAAGCCCGTTTCCCTTCTCAATCAATGAAAAGATCTCCGTTGGCAAATAGCAGCCACCGGTGGCAGGATCAACGCCACCCTGAAAGACAGCAGCCTTGCACGAACAATTTCTCAGGCATGCCTCTTTACACCTCTTCATATCCGTATTCATAATGTCGTAATTGAAGCTGAAGTAGGTCACATCTTCAAGGTCCAAGAAACTCTGATTCCTCGAAGCATTACAGGTGAGTGGAACGACTTCATAACAACCCTGATTAGGACGCCTATAATTTACCGGCTTAAAGCTTTCCTCATACGAGCTTGATCTGGGACAACTGCATTGCCCACTTGCGCAAATTCCGTATTTACCACAAACCAGGGGATAGCTACACGGATCATAATCCGATGTCAAAAGATCAGCCACTTCCTTCCATGATGATCCCCACTCGAATACTCTGAGATGGCCATCAGGCCCCAGTTTCATATACTGGGCTGAAGTAGCCACAGGAATAGGTATTCTGATATCTTGATTTTGAGGAAAATTAGAATTCTGATACAAGGTTAGACTTCCACTTTCATACCTAGCAAAGCTTGCTTCTTCACCCTGCTTGCTGCTCGAAAACAGATAGTCCAAGTACACCTGTGGAGGATGAGACAGTATAGAAGCCACTAACCCTTCTTCTCTCATCGACACTTGAAACAACCCTCGTTCGCTCCAGTTAGTCGATGATCCACCGGCCGTCAGATTCGTACCAGACATCAGAAACTGGCCTGGAACCAATGCATCAGTTGGATGATCAAAAGATTGCCAAACAATGGAGTCGTTGGCATCGAAGAGAACAAGGTTTCCCATTTCTGTCAAGTTTAAGCCCACAACTGATCTTCCACCAGTGTTGGTAGACCATGCCAACGTGGCATCTGCATCTCTCAGGACCAAGTCACCTTCATCTGTCAGCTCCAACGTGGCGTTTTCGCCAACTGGTTTGTTTCGATTGGCCGACCAGACAACCTGAGGGTAGCCTGATGGAGGAAACTGGACTTCACCATCACCATCTACATGGACAATGAATATCGAAAACAGAAAAGTGTGACAAGTTCCATTGCAATAGAAGCCACAGGCAAACCTTGGCCCAGCTGTTCCTCTGAGAAGGATTAATCTAACACCTATTTCAGAAAAGTTTGCTGCTTTTAGAGTTGGTCTGTTGGTCCAAGAAGTGGAGAGATTTGCCGTTGGATAATCGAATGACTGGGAGTTTACACAAGATAGACAAGAGAAGAAACTAAGTATGGTAAAGAAGATGATAGTAGTAGATGGAGACATTATTGCTTATCTGCTTTTCGAAAGGATTCAAGCAGATATATGCAAATACTTTAGATTGATATCATATATATATTGAACACTTCATTGATTGGTGAAGTCAACTTAGTTACGTAAAAGCATTGGTTTCTAGTAAACGGAGACTAGAGATCCATTCGGAATTCGGATTATCCACCTAAGGAATTGTTGGAAAAGATATATGTCTATTATCTATTACTTATATAAAAATGTAGATATTTTTTACAAATATGATTATCGAATATATCTCTATTAATGATTATTATTTAAAGTTAAAATAGTAATTTAAAATTTCCATACTTAAATAATTTTATATTATAATTATAACTAATTTAAAATTTTATTATTATTAAAACTCTAATATAAAAGTGTTATATATAAGATATTTGTATTAGTTTGAATTGATCACATCTAAAACTTATATATATGTTATGGGAATCGAACCCAATTTGTCCACGACCCCATTTCTGTCTCACAGATCGAGCTTGGAACAAACTCTGTAGACTCATTGGACTTAAGTCCTTTGAGCCCTTCCGAACCCAGAATTGCTTAGCTTTCGAATTTCGTGAAGAACTCCATTCTATCTCTCCCTCGTTACCAACAAAAAAGATATATATATATATATATATATATATATATATATATATATATATATATATATATATATATGAGTAATGATAACGAATCCATCGTTGAGTTCCTTATGGAGCCAATCCAATTGAAGTGACAATACACGTATATTTTAAGTTTATTTCTTCTCTTTATGGAACCAATTTGACTGATGTGACAATACACATATACTTTCTTATTTTAATTCATTTTTAAATAAATATTTTTTCTTATTCATCTCAATTTCTTTCTTATTTTATCCCTTTTTAAATAATTATTTTTCTTATTCTATATCGTTCTTTCTTATTTTATCGCATTTAAAAAAATTATTTTTTCTTATTCATATCAATTTCTTCCTTATTCTATATCCCCACAATTTTTTTTTCAAACTCATCTCATTCTAAATCCATTTCTCAATGAGTTGTCGATTTCTTTAAATTCTCAATTTTTTTCTTCTCTATTTCTATTTTTTTAGTAATTATCAAAAAAAAAAAAAATTCTCTCTTTGTTATCATTTATATCAATAGTACTTGAAAAAATATTTTTCAAATTCATACTATTCTACCTCTATTAAATTGTCAAATTTTTATCTTCTATATCTTCATTTTTCATTAAATAATCTATTTGTTTTCTTCTCTCTTAGTTGACATTAAATTATCTTTTTTTTTTTTGATCTTCTGTATCTTCATTTTTCATTAAATAATCAATTTCTTTTCTCCTCACTTAGTTGTCATACTTGAAAAAATAATTTTCAAACTCATATCATTCTATCTCCATTTTTTAATAATTTTTATTGGCTCCATAAATAATAATAATGATTTATAATTCACGGTATAAAAGATATCAAATCTTATACGACAGCGTTAGCAATAGCCGAAAAGGATGGTATAATAAGGTGAGTCAAATAGAGAAGGCGAATTCTAGAATCAAACGCTTATCGAAAAATCCAATCTTGAAGTCGTGCTTAGCTGATTATGTATGTAATCTTGGTCACACTCAACGCCTTATCCAAGCATAATCCGCGCACATATATCAATCTATGTAAAATGACGAACATGCCACGGCCACATGCTGCTTACCTAAGCATTAAATGCTACCACGATGGGGGAGAAAAATGAAAAAAAGAAGAAAAAAACGTTAATTAAGCACATGCACATTATTATGGTAGGAATCCTGATCAAGATATTTATGATGTTTGGATATTTTAATCGGATAATTGTAAAAGTGTCACTTCATATTTCTTTAGAAAAAAAAATGTAGTACCTTTTAAACTTTGGTAAAGTTTGTGAGATATAGAGAAATGTTTTGTTGTTTATGTTAGTGATTGGACTCTTAAACTTGTTTTGATTGCAATTTTATTTTAATTTATACTTAAATTGTACAACCGAAAATCATCTAATATTAAAATATCCGCTTGGAATATGACATTGAAGCAATATTTTTTCAAACGTCGTTAAAAAGATCCAAGTAAGCAAGATTCCAAAAAAATCAAAAGTGGATAATAAAAATCTAAACCACTATTCACAAGGGTGGAGAGAAAGTAGAGATGAGATAAATATTACAAGCATGTAGTATAACAAAACAGATATGCATTACAAACACCGTTTATTACAACACGTTGCACAATCAGAAAAATGACTAAAATGTTCAGAATCTTCTCTGAACTGGCTTGGTCAACTTGGACGACGATGAAGCTAATCCCGAAGCAACTGGCTTTCCCTTGCTAGAAGGAGGAACACTAAGGAACACACATAAAATCGGCATGATTAGAAACAGTGAATATGGAGATCGATTACAAACTTCAGTGTTGTTATTGTCTCTGAATTACCTGCGAGTCTTGTGAACCACGGTCTTCTTCATAGCAGCTATATTTTTCACCTCTCGACTGTTTAAATAAAGAGGGCAACAAGTAAGATAAACAAGTCAACATAAGTTTAGTAGATAAATTATCATTCTAGCAAAAATGAATAACCAAAGAAACACAAATACATCATGTTTTATAGGATGCTTACCAGTTAACAAAGTCTAGCTTAGCCTTCTTCATCAAGCTACTTTTGGTGTTGTATATGTTGCCAGCGGTGGCACCTGAGGCTGTTTAGCGAACACACATGTTTCACTCTAGATAATGTTTCAAGCAGCTCAAAATCGGCTGTAATGTGGTATTAGTTAAACCATTGAAAAATAAGGAGTACCTCCTCCCCAGTAGCTTCTTTTCTTGCTTGAAGGTGGAAGCATTGTGCAGACCCGAATTTGTCGCTTTTGTTTCTCTACAAGTTTGTAACAGTCAATATAAATTAGTCTCAAAAATAATTCCTATGAAAGATGAATCCACTAAATCCTGGCGTGCCTAGTATTTTTTGCAATGAGCGCCACAACCACTATTTACAAAACAGTATCCAGCACGAACATCAGACTTTTATATATATATATATATATTAAACAATAAGAAAACCTTAAGGATGTACTTCCACTGGCTGAACAGCGGGGCTCACCAATTGATGACAGATCATAGTCACTCAAGGTGAAGCAACTTCTACTCCTGGATCCTCCATATAATGGTAATCCACAAAAATAATCAAGCTTTTGAAAATTGATTAATCATCCAAACCTTTAATTTTTTTTATTTTTTATTTTTTGGTAATTATTTTAAACCTCAGTGGTAGTTTCAGTAATTTGCTCAAATTTATAATATATAGAAGCACCTTCCTTTTCTGGACAAGTCGTGCATTAATTATCAGAAAAGATAACCAAGTATTGGGATTTCAATCAATATCTATAGGAGAAAATACTTACCAGCATCTACTTCTTTATATCGTTCCCTTATTCGATCAAGAGATCTTTGCGTAGCCTCGTCACTCTCTTTTACCTTTGCCTGTAGTAAGTTATTACTGATGTAAAATGAAATACTAAAAAAAGGGCAAAATTGCAATCATTAATTTGACAATGGAGGTAAAAGAAATACCTCATACAATTTCCTCCAAGGAAAGGTCACATTTTTGCGTCTCATCCTCTCAATGGTGATATTCAGGCTTTCAACACCAAATCTTCTCTTGAAACACTCCATCCAATATTTATCGGTGACAGTGCTAAGATCCCTTCCCTGTAATCACACCAAAAATTCGGTCATGATCACAATCCAAATGTAAAAGACAAAAATAGAGAATGTTTTTAGTAAGGTCGATAAAATTATTGGCTACAGAGTCTTACTTGTGTGCTATCCTCAATGTGCATCAACTGATCAACGGAACAATGGGATAAAATGCGATCTAAGAGATGACAATCAAGGTCTCCAACATCTCCTAAATACCTGACATTGTCTATAGCCAGTTGGACACATAAATCAACCAATGAAGGTGCTTTGCACATCATCATAAATATTATGGCCGCCTTGCAACCCTGCAAAAAACTCAGCTTTGAAAAGAAACCAGAAAAAAAAAATCAATATTAGAAATCTAATCAACACAAAAAAAGATTCAGAAGTTCCATTGATAAAGCTTTCCAAGTAATTCTAATATATATAAAAATAAAGGCAAAATTATAGCGGCCTAGAGCTTCAGCATGTATCGACTATTTTCCCTAAAAAAATACCACATCAAAATCCCTGTCCTCAAAATTACAAAATTTAATAACCTACTTAATTTCGTGAAATAATTTTGTAAACCTATTTATCTGATTGCAAGAAGCATATCCCAACGGAACACATAAACTAATTAAATTGGCCAGCATAAATAGATATATAAAAATAATAACAAATAATTAGCTGCGAGAACCCTAAACACACACACACACCGAGAAAATAGAGAATAGAGGTTAAGGAGAATACTTTTGATGAGATCGGAGACGGCGACAGAGGATTGCAATTGTAGTGGTCTTGAAATTAAGGAGATTTTCGATCAATTCTTGATATTCTTGATTTTCACTAATTCCCTTTTCCTTTTTTTTTTTTAATCTTCTTTATTTTCATCGAACCGCTTGGTTGTAACTTGTAACTTATAATGATTAATGGGCCAAAGGCCCCCAAATTTTAGAGCGGTTCAATTGTTGTATATTTTTAATGGGCCAAAGGCCCCAAAATCTTAGAGCGGTTCAATGTTGTATTTTTTTTTTTTTTCAATATAAATTTGACGTTGATGTTGGATTTTTTTATTTTATCAAATTAATGTTATAGAAAAAATTACTTTATATGATGGATTTTCTTGAAACAATACAAGTCATTTTCTTTATCATTAACGTATAGTATTATTTGTATCCAAGGACGAAGTATCATAAAATGAGGGGGCCAGTATTGAAATATATTTTATTCTTATATAAAATAATATATAAATATTTATTATTAAGTTTTATAAATATTTTAAAGGGAAAAAAAATTGCAAAGCGGGGGGTCCTCCAAGGCCACCCTCACATAATTCTTTTATATCGATTAATCTGTGTTGTTTTCTTCCTTGGATTCCTATTTCGAAGACATAAAGCTAAAAATGAACTTGTTTATGTTTTTTAAATCTTCATGGTTTATCATCACTGTTTTGTACATACTAGATAATCTCATATTTAATATTATTCTGATTATATGATTTTATTAACTAAAATCCAATTTTCGAATTTCTAACATACCCACTGCAGATCCATGTCTATTACATTTCAGCAACAGAAAATAAAATGGTACATTCAACCACAGAAGGTTCACCAATTACCACCAAAACACACATATTAAATGACATTAATATATATTTATATATATTATAAGTTGCAAATTAGAGACTCAAAACACTCTATTCTATTATTTGTGGGAAGATTGTTGCAACAATATGCAGTTGATAATTATATAAAATTGGAGACAACAAGATTACAAATTTTCATTTGAATAAGCAAATTTGAGAACTGAATTCTACTAAGGGATCATAGATGGTGTTTTTTTAGAAGTGAATTTCATGGTAGTGAAGTTGGGTTGAGAATTTTTCTTCCTGCATCATTTATTGGTAGTCCAAGGGATATAAGACGGAGATATCTTGATGTATTGGCGTTTGTCCAAAGATATGGAAAATCAGATCTATTTATCACCATGACTTGCAATCCCGATTGGATAGAAATACAAGAAAATTTATATGAAGGTGAAAAAGCTCAAGATTGTCCAAATTTAGCTGTGAGAGTTTTCCGAGCAAAATTATATGATTTGAAGGATTAATTATTTAAGAAACAAATATTCGAAAAAGTTGTTGCACATGTTCATGTGGTCGAATTTCAGAAAAAAGGATTACCACATGTCCATTTATTTATAATTGTAAAAGGTGAAGATAAACTTCATACAACTGATCAATTTGATAAATTTGTATGTGCTGAAAGATACTATCTTCGATTACTCTTAAATCATGTGAGAGGGCCAACATCTTTTGAATATTTATTGATAATAGATGGCGTGCAATGCTCAACATTTAAAAAATGTACACAAAAAAGATAATTACTTGAAGCATATCAAAGTATATATTCAACTGCCACATCTAGAGTAGCAGCAACATTGAAATACCAATAAATGCATATGAAAGCAGTAAATGTTCCATTTCCAAATAAAGTGAAGCTGCTGAATTATTGCGTAAAGCAATTTTGATTTTGTGGGATGAAGCTCCAATGGCAAAACGATGGGCAATTGAAAATATGGATACATTATTAAAGGATGTTACTAGAAATGATAAAGACTTCGGTGGAAAAGTAATAGTTTTTGGAGGAGATTTTAGATAAGTTTAAAGATGACGGAAATACGATATGTAGAAAGTGCAAAGATGACTCAGTGTAAAAAATGTCGAGGTAAAAAATTAAAATAATAAATCACAAAATAAAACGAGCAGTGACATACAACAATAATTGTATAAATTCATTGATTACAGATACGTAGTTAAACTAAGTGTGATATAAGGTCATCTTAAAGCAACAATGACAATAATTGGTGGTATGACATCAGTTTATGTTGGATGCTCAGTACAAGACTATTTGACGTCCATTGAGAAGGTAACAAAATTTCTTAGTTATTTGCATTGCAAAAATCTATCTTTGTTGCTTTTTAAAAGAAAAACCATATGTAGGGCCAAAGAAGCATATCTTAATTCTACAGACGGTTGATCTTACAAGGAGTAAGTGAGGTCCGTTTTCTAATTGCCTAAACTTACAATACGAAAGTTGAAGAAGGAAGATTGAGCACGGTAGCGAACCCATGGAGATAAGAGACATAAATTAAACAACACAACTACGACAACGACAGTAAAAATGGTCACCACAACAGATGATAAACATAAGAAAAAAAAGAAGAATTAAGAAGACAACACAACCACGACAACGACAGTAAAAATGGTCACCACAATAGATGATAAACATAAGAAAAAAAAGAAGAATTAAGAAGACGAAAAATAAGAAATGCATCCACGTATCCAACGATAAGGAGGTTAATATAATTAAAGATTTATATGCCAAATCACGAAGAAAGAAAACAAAGATCAAACAAGAAAAGAATTAATAAGTGGCCAAATTACAATTATAATCTTTCGTTTCAAAATTTCAATACTTATTATTCTTTTCTTTTAAATATTTTATTTTTTAGGTATAGAGGAACTAGAATTTTTTTATCCAATACAATACTATTTTGTTTTATTTTTTAGACGACTTCGAAAACAACATTTTCAATATATTTGGATTTCAAATTGAATTTACTCATACTTAACTACACATAATTTCCATGATCTCATGACATTATTCTTAATAAATTGTTGTTATGATACATACATTATATTAAAAAAACATTAACTTATGATAATCAAATGCCAAGTAATTTATATACACTTTAAAAAAATTATTGAAGAATAACAAGTGAAGAGATAAAATACCACGAAATCAACAAAAACAAAGGTCTCAAAAGTTTGTCTCTTCACGTACAACACACGTGTTCTCAACTAATTACTATATATATATATAGCGTGTGCGGTATGTATTGAAGGCACTGAAATAAGATTATTAATCAGACTGCATTTGAACTCAATTAATCTACCAGATATGTCGTGTCCCCAGTTTCCAGTCTGAATTTCAATAAACACATTATATATAAGCAGAAAAAGTTGAAAATAAACTTTCTGCTGCTACTAGGAGTCCCCCAATCCTCCATTTTGGCATAAGAAATTTGTAACATTTTCTTACATGGCGTTTACCAAAAGAGTATTGTGGGTACTTAATATCCCTGACAATTCTGTCGACAATGGCACACCCCTGCAAAAAAATCGAATTTTTCTGATGCTTTTTTTGCTCCCACTTATGAGGATAAACGGTGATCAATAAGTTCACTCATCAGCTACTAATGGGGGAACAAATGAACGACCCTGAAGAGTTTGCTCGAAAATGTGGCCTATCTTCAACAACTTTTCCTGCAACAGAGTATGGATTATGATTCATCAGATGACTAGGATTTGAGGATTCAATATATTATATAGGTTCATGAAGAGTTGATCTTATCAAATTATCATGATCAGCAATCTCATAGACTTGAGAGCTCAAAATGCAACTAAGCAAGCTCGTATATTTCCAAATTAAGCCCCAAGCAGCCTCATTGGCATCTTACACATGAACGGGGTATTGGATAAGGATGAAGTGTTTGTATACAGGTAAAAGTCAATTTTGTGTACTTTATTCTACACCCAATTTGTAATATCCATATCTTCTGAAAATCCACATAAGATTTTCCAGAGAAACCGCAAATCAAATTTTTTTGCTTTACCTCATCAAATGCAGCTCCAATCATTTGAACTCCAACAGGAAGACCAGCAGATCCTCCTTCGACAAATCCACATGGTAAAACCAGAGCAGGCAGACCAGCCAAGTTCACATTGACCTGCATCAGATTAAATCAATTCAAAAAAATCAGAAAATCAAGAAAGGAGAAGAAGGATTAGAGGTACTATAAAGCTCACATAAGGTTTGCAGTTTGCTAAGACAAATGACCAAGGACCAAAGCAGAATGTTACAAAGTAAAAAGAAAGGTATATAAACTCACTGTCATTATGTCTCCTGCATACATGGCTAATGGGTCGTTTTTCTTCTCACCTGGACGCATTTCCAATTATATTAGGATTTGTTCCACGTTGAGCAAATATAAAGTCAGAAAAATAGTTCATAAAAATAGAATTGCAGCATACCAATCTTATAAGCAACAGACGGAGAAGCAGGAGATATCAGGATATCATTTTTGTCCAAAGCATCCTTAAAGCTATTTTGTATGATAGTCCTGACCTGAAATGCAAGCATATTCATCAATTTTCTTTCACATAAATAATGCATTTAGTCCTGGAAAAATAAGACCACATACAACCCTCAAATAACTTCTAGGGCCATACCTGAACATTTCACTATACAACAAAAAAATAGATCATGGTGCTCAAATAGATAGAACAAGTGTCAATGGTGGCAATAATAAACATATCAGACTAAAATCCCAGAAATAAAACACGCCAAAATAGGATTAGGACTTGATAAACAATTGCCATACCTGCCGGGCACGCTTGTAATACGCATCATAATAACCAGCAGAAAGAGCATACGTACCCATCAGAATTCTCATTTTAACCTGTAATAATGAGGTATATGTTATCAAGTTAATAATAGGAAAACTTCGGTTCAGCCACAAATTAGTAGGAAATTTTCAAAAGAGAACATTCTGCGCAATCATTTAACAAATTCCCACCTCAGAACCAAACCCTTGAGCACGGGAATCCCCATAAAGAGAATTGAGCTCCTCACCAAAAACTTGATTTCCATATCTGCAAACATGGTGCATGGCATTAATTATTACTTCCGGAATAAATTTCCGTAGGTAATAGAATTATCAGTTTGCCCTACAACAGAAGATAATCTACTGCAGTTGTAGGTATTTCAAATCTCTTTACCATTCCAAGTCTATAAGCCTACAATAATCATCAATTCATACCAGGAAAACCTTATTAATTTCCGCTCTCTATCCCTCTCTCTATATCATGTTCACATAATTGCTATACATGCCCACACACACACACACGTGTGTGTGTGTGTGTGTGTATATATATATATATATGCTATTAGTTTAAACAGACCAAGATTACTATTCAACCTGACACCATCATAGCGAGACAAATTTGATGAGGATTCAGATGAAGCAAGAATGTAGTATGCCGGCAACCCAAGGGAAAATGATGGTAACGAAACCTGAATATCCAAAATTGGATGTGATGATAATAAATCTGACATTCTAAAGTTAACATAATACAAAGCTAAAAGATACCTCTGATACAGTGCATCCAAGTTCTTCCAAATGCGAAACAGCATCACAGACTGAAGAGATTACTTCAGAATCAACTCCACTTTCAAGGGTTTCACGAATAACACCAACTCTCAGTCCTTTCAAGGGTTTAGATTCCAAATAATCTACAGGAACACAATGAGATGCATAATCCGGGATTTCCTGAAACACACAACAACAAGATTAAAAAAGTTCCTGATAGATGTAATTTCTTACAGTCTGCCAAATATCTGACAACTCTAATCTACAAGATATGATCTTAACCAAGCCCCAAGGATCTGCTTTGATATTTTAGGAGATAGAGGAAAGAAAGGGCTCCATCATTGCACATCCGGAGCCACACAAATTACTGACACTTAAACTTATGTATGGGATCTCAGATATGGAAATTGGAAATATATGCAATGCATTTTAAGTTTTCTTTAATCTCTCCATGTATATAGCAGTTCCTTTATACGTAACCCCTAAATTTGTACATAAACACTAATGATAATAGTACAACTGGATTTCAATGCAGTATAAAGAATTTAGGAATTTACTCGTTTGCTACTTGTTGCATCAAACTTATCATAACCCGATATAGAGTGAAGGAGAATTCCTGCATCAGCAACCGATGAACCAAAGCATCCAATAACATCCAAAGAGGATGCATAAGCCACAAGTCCATATCTTGAGACTCGCCCATATGTTGGCTTCAGTCCCACTACCCCACAGAAGGATGCAGGTTGCCTGACACTTCCACCAGTATCGCTTCCCAATGCCACCATGCATTGTCTCGCAGAAACAGCCGCAGCTGAGCCCCCTGAAGACCCTCCTGGTACCCGTGACAAATCCCAAGGATTGGCTGTCACCTAACGAATATGAAGATGTGTCACCTGAGTAAACCATATCTGGTTACAGATTGTAAAAAAGAGCAAATTATTCACCCTTAAATTCATCATGTCCAAAAAGAGAGGAAAAAGAAAACAAACATAAGGCATATGAATGGAGGTTTATCTCATTAACATATCATCTGTGAGGTTGCCTTCTCCTAGTGATTTGTATTGATACATAATTTTGATCATAATGGTAAAAACTAAATTAGCCATAAGTAATTGTTGGTCAGAACCAGGCTATTGATGTAATAAATAAGATATTTTGGCTCTCCAGAATGATCCTAATAATCATTGTATCATAATTCATAGCTAGCCACACACATTACATTAGCACCTCTGTAAGCAATAGGCACAACAAACGTTTTTAAATCCAGTCAATTCTGATCCCACAACCTTTTACACAACTAAATCGGCATATATTATAACTGTTCCAACACTTGCATCTGAGAAAAGTTAATATTATCACCTTATAAAAGAAAGTGCATACATTGCAATACATAAGAATGAAAATGCAATACACTATCTAAGCAGATGCAACTTTCTCTGCCAAAACTTAATGTAAACAACATCAATTTTGAGGCATATTTCTGAACTTCTAGAACTGTAACTTCACTAACAACATCAAGTCAATGCAAACAATTAACTTGCATCACAATATCAAGGAACCAAATATCATAGCAAAACCAAAACATAATCAGTCAAAAAAGCAAATAAAAACCTAACTTGATATGCAGAGCCTTCTGTAGTACTCCCCATACCAAACTCGTCCAAGTTGGTCTTGCCAACAATAATAGCTCCACTCTCCCTCAGCTTCCTCACTGCTGTCGCATCGAACGGCGGCCGGTAATTTTCCAAAAGCTTCGACCCCGCCGTGGACGGCATATCTCTAGTGCAAATATTATCTTTAACTCCGACCAAAACCCCAGCCAGGGGGCCCACATACTCATTGTTCATAATCTTGTGATCCAACTCCTCGGCCTGTTTCAAAACGATTTCATCAGGCGAGACATAGAGGAAGCTGCTCAATTGGGGTTCGCTTCGGCGGAGGCGCTGGAGAAAGGACTTGGCGAGATCCACGGCGGAGGTTTGGCGGGAGAGTAGGGATGTGCGGGTTGTGAGGATTTGGGATGGCGGCGGTGGAGAGACGGCGGAGGCGGGAATGGCGGAGGTGTGGAGGCATTTGAGGTTGAGGGTCGCGGTGGTGGTGGTAGGGGAGTGGCGGAGGAGGCGTGGGGTTTGGGCTGAGGATAGCATTTTTTCGATGGACTGGAAATTGGAATGAAGAATAAGGGGTTTTAGCAACCCTTGCCCAGCATTTTTTGTTTTGGTCCTTTAGGTTTCAGTTAATTTAAAAAGTACCCATTTAACATTTTATTTTGTCAATATTGTCTTTATTATAGAGATATGTTCGTGTGTGTAAATTTTAATACAACTTTTCATGTGATGATAATAGAAAATACATATTTATTAATTACGACATTTCGAATCTTAGTTCGAATTTATCAGATGAGATTCTCTATATTCACTCATGTGTATCAGTCCTAAACCATTTAGAAAACGACGTCGTTTTCATATATAATTAATAAAAATTTCTGCGGTAACTAATCTTCAGCAGCGCGGCTAATCTTTTTTTCTATTTTTTTTCACACACGGTAATTTTTAAAATTTTTTTTATTTTTTTTTTTTCATTTCATACGGCTGAAATCTTTTTCCTCTTTTTATTTTATCTTTTTTCTACTTATTTAATCCTTTTTCACTTTTTCTTTCCACATTGAAACTATTTTCTACAATTGGCCGATCTCTGCTGAGGACTCTACTGAGTAATTTTAATTTTCTCACATCTTTTTTCACTTTTTTCTTTCCATACTGAAACTCTTTACAACCAAACTGCAATTGGCCTCCCTGCTAAAGAATTTTAATTTTCTCACATCTCTTTCCACATTGAAACTCTGGCCGATCTCTGTTGAAAATTTTTAATTTTTTCAGGTCAACATATTCACCCGCAATTTTTTAATTTTCTCACGTCAACATACTCACCCACAATTTTAATTTTCTCACGTCTCTTTTTACATTGATTCTCACGTCAACATACTCACCCGCGCACGGATCTGAAGAATTTTAATTTTCTCACGTCTCTTCCCATATTGAAACTCTGGCCGACCTCTGCTGAAATTTTTTAATTTCATTGAAACTCTGGCCAACCTCTGCTGAAAAATTTTAATTTTAATTTTCTCACATCAACATACTCACCCGCGCATGCAGATCTCTTCCTACCCTTGGTATAATTTGTGTTCGTAGATATGATCAAGTTTTTGTCTCTAACTTAATTTGATCAATTTTTTTTTCATATTTTATCAATATTATACTTCTTAAATTTGTTATTTTGATGTTTTCATTCCTCATTCAATTATTTCTTTTTAGTTGGAATAAATACATGGTGATGTGTCTTTGGAAATGAAAGAGAATTTGATATCATTAATCTGATGTTTTCATTTTTTTTATTCAATTTTTTTCTTTTTAATATATATATATATATATATATATATCAAAAGCATTCGAGTGTTTAGAAGTTATCTAATTTCTAAAATATGATAAAAATGATTATTATGCTAGTAGAGAATTTAAGTTTACAAATTATTTGTGATGGTAAACAATCAAAATATAATGAATTTATTAATATGTAATGTAAAGAAAATATGTCTAAGTTTCAAATAGCAATATTTTTTTAAAATAACATCCATAAACATCATCCCTATTTTGTATTCATTCTACATTTGCAAAATATGCCACCGAGACATGGAAATGAGCAACCACTTAGCCTCCATCTACTACATAGTTATTTCTCATCAAATGATACATATTTATTTCTCATCAAATGACCAATATTAAATGGTTCTTGCGCCTATAACAATAAAAAAAGAAAAAGAAAAAAAAAATTACTTGCATGTGATTTATATAAAAAGAAAAGAACATCATTATTAATAGTAAAAGAAAAAGAAAAAGGTTACTTGCATGTGATTTTCCACCTCTTGTCATCGATTGAATTAAAATTCCTCAGCATAGATCGGTTAATTGCAGTTTGGTTGAAAAGAGTTTTCAATATGGAAAGATGAAAGTTAAAAATGATTAAATGAGTAGAAAAAAAATAAAATAGAAAAGGAAAAAAATTTCAGTCATATGAAATGAAAAAAAAAAAGAATAGAAAAATAGAAAAATATAAAAGATTACCGTGTGTGAGAAAAAATAGAAAAAAATATTACGGCTTCAGTCGCGCTGCTAATTACTTACCGCATAAATCTTTATTAATTATATATGAAAACGGCATCGTTTTTTAAATGGTACAGGATTGGTACACAGAAGTGGGTACAGAGGATCCCATCTGCGAATTTATTCCAACCTACAAAGCTCGTGACACACTATGATGCACAATGGACTTGGCACCATTCTTACTTGATCAAACTACAGAATATTTACAGAATATGGTAAATTTAAGCAGCTCTTACTCTTGATCAGTTCCCTCCAAGTAGAAGACATCCAGGGGCACTAGCATTAGGAAAGTGAACAAACGCAATGGAATGTGGATCAACTGTTATAGGCTTGGAAGAATTAAGTCTCAAAACAGGTTCCAATGCAGGTATAGCACCACTCGAATCCAGAACCAATGCCTTCCCGTTTAGCACCATAGTCCGGCTTTGTAAGTTCCCATTCATCGGAGTTAGGTGGTACTCTTCTCTGGCTCTTCCGTATGCTCCTTGAAAATCGAGACTCGCCTTCACACTGGCGTTGCCATCCAGGTTTATCAGAAGTATAGTAATTCCAGTCTGCAAGATCACATATATTCACTTAGAAGAGACTGAATGATACATCTCAGGTAAGTAGATTAGTTATAATTAGGTATATAGGTACTCACAGAATTCTTTGCACAATGAGCATATGCACGAATATTCTTCGTCCCTGCAAATCTTGTTGATAGAACGTTTCTTCCCATTAACCGGTGCCATAGAAGTGCGCTGCAGGATGAGAAGCCAACTCATGAGCATATATATATGTATTATATTCAACATTGATAAAAGATGAATTTTAGTGTGAGAATAACCTGTAGTAATCAGGGTTTGGAACGAAGGTTGTGGTGTTGAGTAAACCATAGTTACCACCGACTAATGTTTGTCTACAAAATGTCTTTGTGTTGTAAACTGATGCTTGTCCTAAAATATCCAGATACCTGTTCATTCAAGACTCGTACTTTTACAATAGCAATATATATATACACAAGTGTTGCTTAGTAAACAAAGATGATCCAATGATTTTCTCATGATAATTAGTTGAAGGCGTGGCTACCAGAAACTAAAGATGAAAGCATTGCTGACTCCATCACGACCACTCATGAAAACCCCTCCCGACTCATCAACCCAAGAAACTGTTTCGGTTCCAGAATTGATCAAAATCCTGCTGAGGTTCTTGAAGTACTGGATTGAACCATCAAGAACAGTTGCATTCAAAATTTTCGCTATCAGAACATCTGAATCCTCGTTTCCTGCCGAAAAAAATTACAAAAATAAGTAAATAATAAGCTACCGATTGCAATATCAGATTCAATACATATGAACTAATATTATCTCCTTAGTTTTAATTTTATCACCTCCGCCCACAGTATATAAATGTTGAGTGACGATGTTTAGAAATCCTCGTGTTTTAATTATGTACTTTCTGTACCAAGTATCACCAAGGATTCCCGCGGGGGCCATTGTCAATGGTTTGGAATTGACAGGCTGGTAAACTTTTTGTGTCAAGTCATACAGTTTCTTGGAGTCGTTGGCATATGGACCTGGTGGAACTCCTATCTTTAGTTGTTGTCCTGCCAATTCATTCCCTGTAATAAAGAAAAATGAATTAAAGAGCTTCTCCATCTATGAGTATAAAATTGTGGTATTTGTTACGTACCAAGCTCCCAACCAATTACTTTATATCCCTTCTTGAGAGTATATTGAATAAATGATTTTGCGTTTGAGTCATTCCAATCACCAGTTGCAGTTAAATTCTGCTGTAAAGTTTTTCCATTTAGAGCATTCAATCCAAAAATAATCTGAGCCCTGATTTGATCCAATACAAGAAATGTCATTAGTTTTTATATTAAAAAAGAATGGTAGCTTCATTTGTTTTTGGGACTGAAGCAATATATGGTTATTACTTAGTTTGTTGGAAGAAGGAATGCAGTTCATCCCATCGGGCTAAGGGCAGACAGGCATTTGATGAAAAACCTAATGCTTCAGAGGGGTCAACAACAAATTTGGGATCACAGGGTTCTTGACTGTCCTCTTGATAAGTCAAGTAATCTTGCAAAGTGCCACCTAGTCTCATCATTAGAGGTGAAAATTCTGCATGAATTTACCAAAACAAAATAACATTATATATATATATATATATAAGAAAGCTAGAATTGCTCCAAAAGAATTTTATCAAACAGAAAAAGAATTAGAAAAAGGAAAATAAAATTTCAAATACCTTTTATGGCATTCTTTAGGATATTGTTATTGAGATCCTGATCAAAACAAGGTGAAATAAATCAAACTTATACATTATATTTATTTTAATTAATATCTAAGATTAAAATGGAACTATTCTGAATATGTTAAACTATGATGCATGCATTTTAATTCCTGTCAGAACGATAACCTGAAAAATGTAAACTTACATAAAAAAAAAAAAGAATAATAATAATAATAAATCACCAACCCACTAAAATTAAAAGTTTGTGAATGAAAACATAGTTTGCAATATAAGTAGGTAAATTAATTAAACGTTTAGAAATAGATTTATGAGATGAAGTTTACCAGATTTAGGAAAGAGGACATGCCCCAGCTACAAGTCCCATTATCACATTTCTCAGGAGGCCACAAGTCGAGTGTTGCGCAGATGAAATTCTCATTAACCACTGCAATTGGAATCTCCCTGTTAACATGAATTTTTCCTTTAACTGTGACATTAGCAGCATTCACATCACATATGAAGCTAAAGCTAATTATACACAACACAAATATCTGCAAAAGCAGACAGTTACCCATCTTTACTACAACTCCGACAAGAGTGATTGCTAGCTATATAAGTTTGTAATATAAAGAGAAGATAACTTATTATGGGGATGTTTGATGAGTTGCATGCTTGTAATATATATAGCATATGATTTCGTGTTAATTTTTCTGCTGCACGTGTGTGTGGAAAGTTTGGTGTCACCGAACTTTTTTTTTTTGAAATTCTTTCGAAGAGGTCATGTTACAAATTTGGATAAATTTTAATTTATGATATACAAGCACAAAATTTATTGGTGCGTTAATCAAGCCCCCATTTTAATTTAAAAAACGAACACGCTAAAGTGTAGACAAAGTGAAACTCCTGAATATAATACTCTTGCTTGCTTCAATCTAAGATCATTTAATTAAATGACCAATTGATAAGATCTTTAATACGGGTTCTTTACCAAATCCCAGTTAGAGATTCTCTGCACACAACTGTACCCACCAATTTAATTATATAGTAAATTTTAAATTGTATATATATTACTACAAGCTAGTTTTAGGTCAAGCGTAGTGATTAATATCGACATAATAAAAGTAAGTGGATCAATCAAGCAACCGAATTCTAAAGAAAAATCATTATCGAGGATGATTTTATCTCTTTTTTCAGCCAAATCACAGCCACAACCGACATAATAAAAGTAAGTTGATCAATCAAGCAACCGAATTTTAAAGAAAAATCATTATCGAGGATGATTTTATCTCTTTTTTCAGCCAAATCACAGCCACAACGATATGAAAGAACTTCTATTAGAAGTAAATTAATTGTTTAGGTGGTTAGATATTAAATTAGAGTTGTAATTAAATTTGAACACACTAAAAAGTTATAACTAAGTTAAATTATATAAAGGAGGGTCAAATAGGAATTATGAAAAATGAACAAAATATAAAATCATTAATACTTTTATTGTAGTAATAGATATACTAGCGCACTCGATGTACAAGTTGTACATGTCAAATGTAATATTTCAACACAAAAACTTATATGTGACAGTTTCACGAATATTTATTGTGAGATAGAACCTCATTACTCATTAATAAACAACATGTAAATTGTAGTTGTAGGTTGACTCGTCTTACATAATTGAATCCGTGAGATCATTTTATAAGAGTGTTACTCATATTTCAAAAATATTTATTTCACATAATGAATCCGTTAACTTCAATCAAATTTGAAATAAATGGAGAAATATAAAAAAAGAAAATATGTCATTACAACATTCCAATATTTCATAAATTATACACATTCACTCGAACAAGACTGACTATGCATACATCCTTCAATCTCAACATCACGTGTTTTTTTAACCAAAAGAATGATTTCAACAAATTTTTGAAGCAATTCATTTTATATTTATATTCATATGCATGATTCGAATTGTATGTAATTTGATCTTGAAAAAAAAAATTAATATTCCTGATATGTTTATATTCCAATTAAATTTAAGAATAATACTGTAACTATAATATGTTCCAATAAAAATCATTTGATTGTCTCACATACGATGATAATAAATAAAAATGAAGGTCAATAGCTATCTCATGATATTTTGTTCTGCAATCAATAAATTAATTTTCTGTCATGAACAATTATATTTAGTTGTTCGAAGAGTTATAAATTAATTGAAAGTCCAAGTTTGTCATACTGGTGAAAATAAAATAAGTCATCTACTACTGTTATATATAAAAAAAAGAATAAAGTACATATTCAATCGCTGACATATTAAATTCTATTGCTTTCTTTTTTGATTTATATTCCACATACTATTTATTTAAATAAATTATATATTATATATAAAATAGAGTTTTGATCAAGCACGCACCTCAAGAATACGCATCATGCCTACTTTTTTTTTTTAAGATTTTTTTTAATATTTAATATTTTATATTATACACATAATTCTTTTTTCACGCTACTACTTTATATACAAATTTTCTTATTAATTCTCATCTTAAACACCTAAACCCTCATCAACATCTTTATATACAAACTTTATTATCAATTCTCATCTCAAATATAGACCTAGCCCCTCATCAACATAAATTTGTTTAACAATTTGCATCTCACACAAAATATTAAATTCAATTAATTGAAATAATGAAAAATATTGAATTTAATTAATTGAAATAATAAAAAATATTCAATTCTCAAGAAATCTTAAATTCTAATCAATGTTCGAATTTTTTTTTAAATTAATCATAAAAATTAAAATATGAATTGACTAGCAAAAAGAATAAATTCTCATTAATAGTTGTGTTGCTTGTGGCATTAGTGGGATGGCAAAAGAAATTGTATTATATTTTCTTATCTTTTCTCTTTTCAGAAATAATATTTTCTTATCTTTTACCCTTTTTGGAAGTTTTTACATTTAAAAAATTATGATACCGATTTAAAAAAAAATTCACATGTGTAAATTTATTATATTTGACGATACCCAAAAAAAAAAAAAACAGGTAATTAAATAGATTTTGGGATTTTGAGTATTGATTGGTCTTAAATAGATGATTGAATGAGAGGATATGATTGGTTGATTTTGAGGATTTCTTAAACATTGATTAAAGTTGAGGATTTCTTGAAAATTGATTAATTGAATTTTTTCATTGTTTCATTTAATTGATTAATTCAATATTTTTCATGATGTTTTTCATTATTTTATTTAATTGACTAATTCAATATTTTGCATGGTGCATCTGTGTGGTGTGAGATGTGAATTGTTAAAAAAATTTATGTTTGATGAGGGGTTAGATCTATATTTGAGATAAGAATTGATGAGAGAGTTCGTATATAAAGATGTTGACGAGGGTTTAAGTGTCTGAGATAAGAATTGATAAGAAAATCAGTATATAAGGTGGTAGCGTGAAAAAAGAATTATGTGTATAATATAAAATATAAAATATTAAAAAAAAATCTTAAAGGCCTGATCAAAACTCATATAAAATATATAATATAAATCGTTTACATTTATAATACTAAAAATTAACAAAACAAAAATTATACTTATAAGTTTTATTCTCATGCTTTATAGTTTGGTGATAACCTCTATATATATATATATATATATATATATATATATATATATATATATATATATATATATATATATATATACACGTGCATATCGATTTGTAAATAACAATCAATCTACACATCTAATACATATCATCAGTTGTAACTTGTAAGTTTACATCGAATCGACCAATGTCATATTGCTATTATATTACATGTGCTAAAACTCATTGACCGTGATCTGCAAACATTTGAAAGTGATGATGTGGCACCACAAAAAATTAATCGAACTCTCCTCAGGAAAGATATCAGCCAAATCAAATCAGGGCAAATATATTTGATTTTAAAAAGACCAAAAAAAGAAAAGAAATATAATGTGAAAAATATGCAGTAGCCACGTGACATTTCTATACTCGTGACATTTTTATATTCTTTGAATTTTATTTTTTATTTCAAAATAATCAATCACATGATATGTGTATTAAATGATATTATTAATTAAGAATATGATTTTTTTAAATGTATTTCACGAATCTAAGTATATGAGACAGGTCAACCTACAATTCATACTTTATAATTAAAATTTTGTTTGTGGGCGATAGAGCTATGTGTCAAGGTAACTATTCGACAGAGACCAATAATACTCGACTCGACAAACTTGCAAACTTAATCGAGTAGAATTTAATATATTTTAAATTTATTATTTTGTTCTTGATAGTTTATTAAAATGTTCAATTTTAAACATATTTTTAGAATATGTTTGGAAAGAGTTTTAGTGGGTTTGAGGAAATCGTGTCATTGAGATTCTAAATTTTTGTAGTAATGGTGAATAATGAGAATTTATGTTTGTTTGAGAATTCAGTATGGTAGAATTATATTATAAATGTCAAATCAATGTTGGAAAATTTAAGTTGATTTAATAAATTATTATGATAAGTGGGTTGATATAATATTTTATTGTGGAAAAATGGTCTGATGTGATGTTATGTTATAAAGATTTATATTTTGATTATGATTGAGTAATTGTAATATAGATAGGAATGATTGTGTCCGAATATTGTGATTCAAATTTAAAATTTTATAATAAAAAACTTACATTTAGAATTTGAAATCTGAAATCCTACTTTGTGAAATCCCTTCCAAACATCCCCTAAAAAATTTAGGATATGTTACAAATATCATTTAGATATCGAGTTGAACCAAGTCAAATCAAATTCAGATAGGTGTATTCAATTGAGATTCTATTGGATTTTTTTGGATTTTAAAAAGTTTGTGGATTTAGAAAATCCATAAACTCCATGCAGAGTTTGATTGACTTTTTTTTATTCATTTACATGAATTTTCATAGATTTGACATAATTGTAAAATACATTTTTTTATTAATTTACATGGATTTTCATAAATTTCGGCACTGGAACTATTGATGCAATGCAAATGTATATGGAACACACTTGTATATAAAAAAAGTTAATCCAAATTATTTAGAAAAAAATACCAAAAATACATTAGTTTCAAAAAAATACATTATTATTGTTCATAGGATGTCTTCCTTTTTGTATCTTGTTGTCGATCTCCATGATAAGGTGTGTACATGAATGATGGTGGTGACGCGCAAAAACCTCAAAGCATACTATTTATACATATAATCCAATAAAGTAATAGCAAATAATAACAAATAATTTCAACTAATTCATACACAAAATCCAAAACAAAGAGCAGCAAAAGATTTGTATAATATCTTTGTTAGAAGAACAACGAAGGTTTAGCAAAGTAATAGCAAATAACTTCAACCAATCCATACACAAAATCCAAAACAAAGAGCAGTAAAAGATTTGTGTAGTACCTTTGTTAGAAGAACAATGAAGGTTTTTTTCTTCTGACCTTTCGTCTTTAGAGTTCTCTGGGAGAATACATACAAATATCTCGTTGTTAGAAGAAAATTTTGAAGAGTGAAATCTATTTATATTTTTGGAAGAGAATCAAAGAAAATCCATAGAGTATTAAAATCCTGTTGAATACCTAAATAATTTTTAAGACTTTTTTAAAATCCGTATTGAATACTTCAGGATTTTTAAAAACTTTTAAAAATTTGAATTGAATACCTCCAAACTTTGAAAATTTAAAAAAATTCTATAGACTCCACATCCAATACATCCCTCAACATTTAAAGTTCATCAATCAAGTTAAGCTGGAGTATTAAAAAAACAAATTAGATAAAAAAAATCAAACCAAGAAAGGATGAGCCTCTTAATACTTTACGCAATTCATCATTTAGGTGTTTGAGGCAGGTTGGCCCAACAAACATAGCCCATTTTGATAACTAATTGTGGAACCTCTTTTAAATTAATGGTGGGGTTATTAACACCTATTTTCTTATTAATACACCTCTCTTATTATTTTATTTAATTCAGCCTAAATTACCTACCATATCCTCTGTGCTAAAAAAGAAAGAGAGAGATGGAAGGTCAGAAATTTTTATACGATTTTTATGTTTTAATTTTATGTTTTATCATTGAAAGGGTATAATTGTAATATTGTGAAGTGTTTTTAGGAATTAGATAATTATAAATCTTTTAAATAGGATGTATTTAGTAAATGAGGTGTGTAGGAATTGGTGTGTATTCAATCATTAAATTTTGTTCATATTATTAATACAACAATAATATTTAATCACTACTTTTCACAATCATTGAATCAAGACAAGACACAAGGTTTGATAACATGATTCTTGGATTTGAATTTGGATTTTGGCAACCTACAAATCCCAACTATGATCGAACTGACATAATACGGTAAAGCTTATTAATAATTAATGTTGATCAGTTCCCTCCAGTCATATCACATCCAGGAGCAAAAGCATTAGGAAAGTGAACAAATGCAATAGAATGTGGTTCGACTGTTATAGGTCCAGAAGAATTGAGTCTCAAAAGAGGTTCCAATGCAGGAATAGCACCACTTGAATCCAGAACCAACGCCTTCCCGTTTAGCACAACTATCCGACTTTGTAAGTTTCCATCCATGGCAGTTAACCGATATTCTTCTCTGCTTGTTCCGTATGCGCCTTCATAATCCAGACTTGCCTTCACTCTCGCCTTACCATCCAGGTTTATCACAAGTATAGTAATTCCACTCTGCAACTTATATATATCCAGTTAGAAGAGAGTACGACTGATCCATGTATATCTCAAATGAGTAGATTAGTTATTTATGCTCACAGATTTCTTTGCACAATGAGCATAAACACGAAGATTCTTCGTCCCTGAAAATCTTGCTGATAGAACGTTTCGTCCCATTAAACGGTGCCATAAAAGCGCACTGCAAGACGAGAAGCCAGCTCATGAGCATATATTGATCAGCATTAATTGATAAATTAAAGATGAATTTTAGTGTATATATAGATCAATAACCTGTAGTAATCAGGGTTTGGAACGAAGGTTGTGGTGCTGAGTAATCCATAGTTACCACCAACTAATGTCTGTCTACAAAATGTCTCTGTGTCGTAAACTGATGCTTGTCCTAAAATATCCAGATACCTGTTCATTCATGATTCGTACTTTTATAATAGCAATGCATAATATAAGTATTAATTGCTAAGTAAACAATGATTATATATATCTTATGATTTTCTTGCAGTTATATAGTTGAAGGTATGGTTACCAGAAACTAAAGATGAAAGCATTGGTGACTCCATTGCGACCACTACCAAAAACCCCTCCCGCCTCACTAACCCAAGCAACTGTTTCTGTTCCAGAATCGATCAGAATCTTGCTGAGATTCCTGAAGTACTCAATTGAACCATCAAGAACAGTTGCATTCAGAATTTTCTGTACAAGTACATCTGACTCTTCGCTTCCTCCACCCACGGTATACAAATGGTGAGTGACAACATCTAGATATCCTCGTGTTTTATGTATGTACTGGTTGTACCAAGTATTATCAACGATTCCTCCAGGGGCCATTATCAGTGGTTTGGAATTGACAGCCTGGTAAATATTTTGTATTGAGTGATGCAGTTCCTTCGTGTCGTTGGCATATGGACCCGGTGAAACTCCTATGTTTACTTGTCGTCCTCCTAATTCGTTGCCTGGAAACAAAACGAATAGCTTAATTCTCCAACTATTAAACCATATAGTTCACCACATGAGAGCATAAATTTGTAATGACTACAGATTTTTATATTTGTTACTTACCAAGCTCCCAACCATATACTGTATAGCCCTTCTTGACAGTGTATTCAAAAAGTGATTTTGCATTGGAGTTATTCCAAACACCAGTTGCAGTATTATTCGATTGTATTGTTTTCCCTCTTAGAGCATTTATTCCAAAAATAAGTTGAGCCCTGATTTTAATCCAATACAAAAAATGTTAATTTTTATATTCAGAATGTATATTATATATACGTACAGAGACAACCATAAAAGTAACCTATTAATTAGTATAATGAAAAGTTTGAGATAGACAAAAAATGACATATATAAAAAAAATGTCATCTTTTTAGGACCACATATAGCATATATTTGTTACTTTGTTTGATTGAAGAAGTCATGTATTTCATCCCATCGAGCTAAGGACAAGCAAGCCTCTGAATAACCCAATAATTGAGAGGCATTGACAACAAATGTGGGGTCACAGGGTTCTTGTCTGTTCTCTTGATAAATTAATTTATCTTGCAAACTCCCACCAAACCTCATCTTCAGAGGTGAAAATTCTGCATGGATCAAAACAAAGAAAAATTATATATATAAGAAAGAATTACTCCAAATCAATTTAATAAAACAGAAGAAAAAAAATTAAAAAAAAAACAAAAGAAGATTGCAAAATACCTTTAATCGCATTCTTTAAAATATTGTTATTAAAATCCTGATCAAAACAAATTGGGTGAATTAAATCATTATTCATATCTCATAATTATATTTATCTTAATATCTAATAAAATATAACCGACTATTTTGATTGTGTTAAACTATGACTTATGCATTTTACTGTTGAAACTATAACATAAGCCAGATGGATAAGAATTTTTTTAAAATAATCGTTTTTATACTTAAATTGATTGAAATGTCCTTAATGAAATCAGTATCAATCATCATACAATACACAAATATAATACACATGGGAGCACAACCATGACACTAGAATAAATGATGATTAAATAGTCCACTCATCTTGCTATAAAATAACTAATTTTAAATATTTTGTTATCTTATATATATATAGTTAATTATTTTAGTCAACCATCACTAAATAAAATGCCAACTTACATAAGGAAAAAAAACCACCAACCCATATTAATTAAAAGTTTGTGCAAACATTTAATTGAAAAGATAGTTTCTCCTACGATATAACAATATAGTTTAATTTAAAATTTTAATAGATTAATGAGATAAACTTTACCAAATTTAGGAAAGAGGAGTTGGCCCAGCTACAAGTCCCAAAATCACATCTCTCAGGAGGCCACAAGTCGAGTGTTGCACATATGAAATTCTCATTAACCACTGCAATTGGAATCTCTCTTCTAATATGAATTGTGCCTTCAACTGTGACATTAGCAGCATTCACAACACATATGAAGCTAAAGCCAATACACAGCACAAATATCTGCAAAAGCAGACAATTATTACCCATCTTTACTGCAACTCCAACTCCAACTCCAACTATATATGATAAATCGAACAAGATTGGTTGCTAGCTGAGTTTGTAGTAAAGAAAAAATAAAACAATTTAGTATATAAGGGGATATGTTTGAATGGTTTGCATGCTTGTAATATTTATAGCTTATAAGTCCTTCTGATTTTTCTACTGTGTGGAACCAAACCTCTTTTTTTTTTTTTTAACTTTTTCGAAGAGGTTACAAACTTGGATCAATTCATCAAGTGGATTTTATTTTATGAAAATACAAGCAATTAAAAATTAAGTGGAGCACCTAATTCTTAGGCCCACTTTTAGACTAACCCTATAGTCTAAAAATATCCGTGGGTGCTTCATTCTTGAAAGTTGTTGTATGATGCCATAATCAGAAATGTCAATGTTTAAGGGGGTGTTTGTTTGAGTATTAATTCATGAATCAGAAATTGAGATATTAAGATCCAAAATCCTCGTTAATTTATTTCTAGCTTGAAAATGGAATTTTTGTAACAACCCAATATATATATTTTTTTATAAGAATACAAAATGAAGGAAAATATCTTCTCTCCCCCCAAGTCTCTTTCTGTCTTCTGCAGGCGGTGGTAGCGGAGAGGGCAGGGGCGATGGCTAGAAAGGGAAAGAGGGGCGCTGATTTCTGAAAATTAGAAATATTATCCTAGGCGCTAATGTGCAAATCCTAAACTTTGGTCAAATTAATGTTTAACCCTTAGCTTTTGTTGAATTATAGATTTACCCTTAATTTCATAAGATATAAACCAAGACCCCTTAACTTTATAAAACATGCAACAAGACCCCTGAATTTTGAGAATATGACATTTAAAATTCCGAACTTACTGAAATTACATAATAACCCTAAAATTTGGTGATATTATATATTGCACCTTAGAGTTGCTGGGTATTATAAAATGACTCCTAAAATATGTTGAAATTACAAGAACACCCTTAGAATTGTTGAAATTTTAGTTTTACCCCATAAATTGTTAAATTTATGAAACGGACCCTAAATGTAACACCCACATGTCTTTTCTTAAGCAGGAATAATTAAAATTAATCCTAAGGTATAGTTTTAATTATTTTATATTAATGAGATTAATGAGAGAGTGACACCTCATATCTTTCCATCACACTTGTCAAGCTTTTGCAAAATGAGGAGTTAATTAATAAAGCAAATGTGAGGAAAGGAAAAAAAAAAAATAAGCACAGCTTCATCCCTTCCATTTTACCATCTCACCAAACCACCATCACCGCCGTTTCCAATCACCATCAGTGAGCTTTGTTCCGGCCAATTGCTTCGGTTAAGGTATAATTACAGTCGAGCTCATCATTAATTCAAGCCCGGAACTTAAATCGGCTCTATTCTTTCTCCTCTATTTCTCTCCCCATCTCTCTCTGATTACTGCTGTGCGCCGCTGATTTTCTGCCGTCTTCCTTGCCGGCGCTTGGTCGCGCCGGCGGGTTTTGCGTGGGGTGTGGTGGCCAGCGCTATATGCCCCAGCGAGGTTGGTTGAGGGCCGCCGCATCTAGCGGCGGTAGAACTGGAACGTATACTATATATATATATATTCATGCTTGTGTGCTTGTGTGTTGAGATTGATGGGTGCTCTGATTGGTCGGGTTTTGGGTCGAATTGGGGAGGAAGCCGGCGCTGGTTGCGCCGGCGGGCTGAGGAAGGAGAGCCGCCGCGTGCAGCGGCGGCAACGCTGGAAAAGTATGCTATATATATATGTAAAATGTGTGTATATAGGTATTGTGTGTGTTTGGTGTGAGTGGTGGTGTTGCCGGTGACTCGGTCGCCGGCAGTGGTGGCGGCGGGCGGCGGTGAGGCGGCAGCAGGGCAGCGACAGTGGGCTGGGGGCAGGGGAGGTGTTTTGGGGGTTTTGGGGTTGAAAATGAGAATTAGCTAGACTTAGGGATCTAGCTGCAATTCCTTGGATTTAAGTGATATAACATTTAAGTCCCTGTACTATTAGGTATTCACCAAGTAGTCCTTGAACTTATAAAAACTTTCAGATTAGACCCTGAATTTGAGAGCATTAACTGTTTAACCCCCAGAACCTTCTGAAATTGCAGAACAGTCCTCAAAATTTCTAGAAGTTACAAAATAGACCTTAAACCTTACATAAGTTACAGAATCGCCCTCAGACTTTGATAAATTGACCGAACGACTATATTATGACCCCAAAATTTAATAATTTCTGTACTTTGAGTCCTAGACGTTATAAAATGATATACAACAAAACAAATGAACCCTTTAAGCGAGAAAACTCTGATTTTCGGTAACCCTAAACTAAGAACCCCCGTCTATCGATTTTCTCCAGGATTTATTTCTTTATAGTTTTTATTAGTCTTAAGCTATTTTAAATCAGATAATAAGTCCGTTTCTACTCTCTGTAGGGAGTTCACGCGGGAAACCAAATTAAGTCGGTTATCGAAAGCTTTTGAGCAGGATTCGGTGATAAGTCCAAGGTAGGGGTAAAATCTTATTTATGTTTTAATTTGTACAATTTTACGAAAAAACTACGTGACTAAGTGATTTAAATTCTGTTGTTATGTGACGTTGTTTTAAAGTGAAATGTTTTCACTACATGAATTTTATTCAAGCAAATTATACGACTTCGAAAGTTATTGATTTCAAGAGACAAAAATGAGATTGGCTCCATGAAATGAGAAGACGGGAAATACCCGCATCAAAAGGGTTTCATTAGAAACCAACATATGTCAAAGTTTTCTGTACTTACGTGTTATGTGAATTATGTGGCCAACGTGAACGTGATCAATGTGCACTATGTGTTTATGTGGAACCACTATGTGATTTTAACTGCGCATGCGCCTTCACGCCAAGTAGGGTATTCCTTGTCGGAAACCCATCAGAGCGGGGTATTCTTCGGAAACTCAGCACGAGGGGGTGTAATAACCCAAATCGGGTCGGCTTGGGGCCCTGATAGGTATTCTTCGGAAACCTATCTAGAGTTCATTGGGACTACTTGGGAGTCCACAACGTGGTTTGTGTTTTATTTACAAAGAAAATATTATATGTCCCATTTTCTGTACAAAAAACCCCACTAAGTGTTCTTTTGACACTTACCCCTTCTATGTTTTTACTTTACAGAAAGCACTAATGGCAAGAAAGGGTGAACAGAAATGCTTGTTATTTTTGTATATGTATATGTATATATAACAAAGTATATGAATGTTTTGCGTAACTGAAACCTTGGACATGTACAAAACAAAGGCTGTGCGTTTTGATATAAATATGATCGTTTTCTTCGCTGGAATGATATAGACCTGGAATATTTCTAATGGATGATTTCTAGACCTTGGTTGTTATAAATGTTCAACAGTTTAGGTGTTTTGCTGGACGCCCTATGACCAAGTTGTGTTTATACTCTGTTTTTATTTAAAAAAAAAATTAAATTAATTATTATTTGCGTTTTAACTCTTTATGAAAATGGGGCGTGACAGTTTTGGTATCAGAGTCTGGCTCTACCATCTTTTTCGTAGAGCCTTGCTCGTAAAATTTATGTGATACAATTATGTTAAATGATTAAATGTTATAACTTATGTTTTCAGGTGTTTATTGTTATAAATGAAATGTGATTTTCATAATGGTTAAGATCCACAATTTCATGGCAGATAAGATCTGTGTTTTCATGACGATTAAGACCCGTAATTAAAGTGATATGTTTGAATGTGATCGATAAAACATTTTATGTCAATCAGTTTCTTATGATAGAAATTGTGATATGAATAGTTGTAAGACATTTGAATGAAATTCTTCTAAGTTTATAACATTTTGAAATAGGGACATGATAATATCTTTTATAATATGGTTTTAAATGTACATATGATACGTTTTGTTTATTTTAGAAATTATTTTATGTTATCTCGAGTTTCCCCACTGAGTGTATTTCAAACACTCACTCCTCTTTTTAAAATGTTTTCAATTTCAAAAGTTTATGGCGTAGCGCGCAAGCGGTGGATGCCGGTAGCCAATAATAAAAGGTTGTAAATGATTTTTATTTCAAGTGTAATATTTTATAAATTATGAAAATGAATATTTTATAATAAATTTTTGAATTTAATTTATCTTTATTATTCTTAAAATAGTGATGTTTTTATATATAAGTAACATCTCGATTAAGGTTTATTTACAAAAGAAACAAAACGTCACAATTTTTAAATTCCGTCGGTTCATTTACCCTATTATTATTAACCCTATAGTCTGCTAAAACATTTTCTTTATCAACCCAATTGATACTTGGAATAAACTGGAGCACATATAAGATACACCTGTTATAAGATACACCTGTGCTAAAACCTTTTATCTTGAGAAAAGAATATACCCAACACACAACCCCACCCATCTTTTTTTATTAAATTATTTATGAATAAGTGCATGCTATGGTATAGAAGGCTCCTCCGATGCAGACGTGCATTGTATGTATCCAATAAAATATTTTTAGAATTTTATTTATTTCAATGAATTGATAATTTTTTATCTAGAAAGCCGCCTGGAATCTTTTGGAACCCTTGTGAAGGTCTTTGCAGGAAACGGGGGTTACTTTGATTTTTATTTTTACTAGGTTTGAACCCGTGCGTTGCACGGGTTTTCTAACTCGTGTAATTTACATCTGTTATTTATTTATATTTTCTATATTTGTTATTCTATATATATATATATATATATATATATTGTAGTTTTTTGTTTAGTCATATTATTATTTTGGTAAATTTTTGTATTTTTTGTAAAAATGATCAAATAGTTTATCATAAATAAAGTTTATTTAATTTAATTATCGTGGTAGTTTTTCATAAATGTTTTGCAAAAGTAATGAGTAATTTTTTTCCCCCATCGTACCTTTCGTGATGAGTATATTTTAGTTTCTTTCCTATTAGTATCCATTTCTCTTCCCTTTTTACATCATGGTTAAAGTTTGCACACTTCCATAATTTTTTTTTCTCATTGATAAATTAATCTGTATATTGTAGAGAAAGTAATTATTGTCTATGATGATATTGTTGTTGTTACTTAATATGGGTAAATTTGATGATGTTATCCCACAATGTTGAAGATGTTAAATTATATATTCAATATTGATCAATGAATTTATATGGTACAATTACAAATACACATTACATTTTAGAAGAGAAGATTTTTTTTTCATCCATGATCCATCAATGAGTGTCATATCTTAATTTGTCTACCTTCACCTTTCATTTATCTGTGCAAGATATAACTGAGCAACAATATGACTCAAACATGTAAACCTTATAATTTTAAAATTACCATTTAAATCCCTATAAATTGTTCATATATTGATCTTTTAATATAATTAAATTTGAACTTTAAATCCAAAAAGAGTAGAAGAACATCATAATATTTCTATAAATATAAAAATGTTGAAAATCAAAGATGTGTTGGTTAATTTCATCTTCCAATTCACAATATTCATACTGAAGTGTGATCACATAATATTAAGTTATGTAATTGTAAAAAATTATATTTTGATATGTTTAGCCATAGATACTCTTAATATTCAATAAAAACACATACGCATGACTTTGAAAATATTTATTGTATAAAATAATTTTCCAATGCCTTCAAATGATAAATTAATTATGTGTTTTCAATTTAATTGGTTTTGCTATATTTAATTTACTTATATTGTTTTGTCTTCATATAATTTTCTTTTTACTTTGAAAAAATTAAATTTGAATGAAAATTAAAATAATGTGATTACAAATCTAAAATCATCGTGCATTGTGAAATCCAAATTTGAAAAAATTGGGAGTAAAATTAAACTTAATGTATTATTTAATGTATCCAAATAAATCTAAAATTTGGGTTTAGATTTATTAATAAGTTACAAGTTATAATTAGGTATGTGATACCATAATCTATGAGTTGATATGTAGAGTTTAAACCACATTTAAATTTTATTAATTCATTTTAAGATATACGTAAAAAAATTATTTTAAAAATATTTATTTTTATTAGATAACTTCTTAAAAGTTTGTTTTTTATTTTACTGTAGTTAAATAAATATCATATTTTACTTTGGTGATGAATTGTTTTTCAAAATTTCATAATTGTAATATATATCTATAGATTTCTTTTTTCATTTATTATTGATGCATGTGTTTATAAATTTTGAGGTGGCATCTTTGGAGAGTTCCACTTGTCAACATTTAAGAGAACCACTTGTCAACATTTGAGAGAGCCAAACCCAACTTTTATATATATAAATTTCAATCTGTTGTCATGATAGTTTTCTGTTAAATCCTTTTGATTTAAATTTCATCTATAAATTGTGTTCATATTTTTAATGGAAAAAATTCATTTTTAATCATATCTTAGAGGTACTGGTCCTTTTTAATCTTGTTAAAATCTGATTTTCAATTTCAATTTTGTAATTTAAAAGATTGTCCAATTTAAATTATTTTTTTACCGAAATTTCAATTTCTAATCAATTTTCGACGAGTGACACACACTCGCCCCCAATTCTATAATTTTACCAACCTTAGACTTATGAGGCTGTTATTTTCCCATATGACTTTTTACAACCAAAATGCCAAACCACATCATTTAATTCTATTAAAATAAACATAAAATAATAAAGATAAATTAAATGAAATTTCCCATATAAAAAACAAAATGAATATTCAAAAAATGAAATTGAAAAAAAAAAAAAAGGGATTTCATTTCAAAGAATCCAAATCAGCACAAACTCAAGAATCCTAATTTGCTAAATCCAAACCCCAATCAATCCCTAATTTGCTCAATTTTTACTCTTCTAATTTTTTTAGGAGAATTTGTATATTTAGATGAACTCAATGACCTTACCCTTAGACTTTGAGGGGAAGGGTTGTTGGACTTTGAATTTCTGATCAAGGATAAAGATTTTATCACAGATATTGGTGGTGGAACAATTTCGTCATTTTTTTTCTCTAGAAACATTGTTTCTTAAATCATAACTTTGGTGAGCCTATATCTTGACACTACTACTGCCACCGGCTCCAATAATGAAGGAGCTGATTCAACCTTGTTCCTAGAGAAATTTGAATAATAAACTTTATATATAATTTCTATAAATTATAAATACAAATCATTACATTTAGCATTTTTTTCAATTACAATCTAATCTTTCAACCCTAATACCACAAGTCAAACACTTTCAAATAGGAACATGAATTGATAATTCTGGTTCCAAATAAAAACCTTAAACGTCATCATAAGACAATTAGAATGCAAATGTAATTAGATTAGATAGAATAGTCAATGTTTTTAATTAAAAAAATGTAATTAATTATAATTTATACCTATGCGCATATTAATACGAGCACACGATTTTGTACAATCATTAAAATACTGCTTTTCGAACTTGATAATACAATAGACATCTTTGTTATTTACGATCATGTTGAATCAACAAATTAAATCCCATGACACAACAATACCCTACACTATGACGCAACTAGCATGATTTATTTTTGAATTTGATAAAATAAAGAAATTTTCAGTCATCAATCTTGATCAGTTCTCTCCAATTAGACCACATCCAGGGGCATCAGCATCGGGAAAGTGAACAAACACAATGGAATATGGATCAACTGTTATAGGTCCTGAAGAATTAAGTCTCAAAACAGGTTCCAATGCAGGTATAGCACCACTCGAATCCAGAACCAATGCCTTCCCGTTTAGCACCATAGCACGGCTCTGTAAGTTCCCATCCATCGCAGTTAAGTGATATTCTTCTCTGCTTGTTCCATATGCTTCTTCAAAATCCAGACTGGCCTCCACTGTCGCGTTACCATCCAGATTTATCATAAGTATAGTAATTCCAGTCTGCAAGATCATATATATTCAGTTAGAAGAGAGTAAATGATATCTCAGGTGAGTAGATTATCAGTATATATACTCACAGATTTCTTTGCACAATGAGCATACGCACGGATATTCTTTGACCCAACAAATCTTGTTGATAAAACGTTTCTTCCCATTAAACGGTGCCAAAGAAGCGCGCTGCAAGACGAGAAGCCAGCTCATGAGCATATATTGATCAACATTAATTGATAAAAAGATGAATTTTAGTGTATATATAGATCAATAACCTGTAGTAATCAGGGTTTGGAACGAAGGTTGTGGTGCTGAGTAATCCATAGTTACCACCAACTAATGTCTGTCTACAGAATGTCTTTGTGTCGTAAACTGATGCTTGTCCTAAAATATCCAGATACCTGTTCATTCATGATTCGAGAATTTATAATAATTAGCAATATATATGTGTCATTGCTGAGTAAACAATGATGATCATACGATCAATTTTCTTGCAGTAAATTAGTTGAAGGTGTCTTTACCAGAAACTAAAGATGAAAGTATTGCTGACTCCATTACGACCACTGCTAAAAATCCCTCCCGCCTCATCAATCCAAGCAACTGTTTCAGTTCCAGAATCGATCAGAATCTTGCTGAGGTTCTTGAAGTACTCAATTGAACCATCAAGAACAGTTGCATTCAGAATTTTCTCTACAAGAACATCTGAAGCTTCGCTTCCTGCCCAAATGAAAATTAAAAATAAGTTAGGAATATCAATATCAGATTCAATATAAACAATTAATATTATTAGCTTGATTTGTATTCTTCACCTCCGCCCACAGTATACAAATGGTGAGTGACAACGCCTAGAAATCCTCGTGTTTTATGTATGTACTGTTTGTACCAAGTATTATCGAAGATTGCTGCTGGGCCCATTATCAATGGCTTGGAATTGGCAGCCTGGTAAATTTTCTGCGTTGAGTGATGCAGTTCACTCGTGTCGTTGGCGTATGGACCTGGAGGAACTCCTACGTTCAGTTGTCGTCCTCCTAATTCGTTACCTGCAAAGAAAACGAACCAACTTAATTCTCCCAACTAGCAAAATCCATCAGAGTATAAATTTGTGATGATTACTTACCAAGCTCCCAACCATGTATTGTATATCCCTTCTTGAGAGTATATTGAATAAGTGATTTTGCATTGGAGCTATCCCAAACACCAGTTGCGGTATTGTTCGGTTGTATTGTTTTCCCATTTAGAGCATTTAATCCAAAAATGGCCTGGGCCCTGATTTGATCCAATACAGATATAAAAATAAAAATCATTATTAGTTTTAAAATTCAGTACGTAGAAAAACAATGTCTATCTTTATGGGACATACGCAAGATATGCTTATTACTTTGTTTCCTTGATGAAGGAATGCAGTTCATCCCATCGGGCTAAGGGCAAGCAGGCCTGTGAATAACCATATAATTGAGTGGCATCATCAACGAATGTAGGATCACAGGGTTCTTGGCTGTCCTCTTGATAAATCAATTTATCTTGCAAAGTGCCACCTAATCTCATCATTAGAGGTGAAAATTCTGCATGAATTTACCAAAAAAATTTAAATTAAATTAAATATATAAGAATGAATTGCTACAATGAATTTTATGAAACAGAAGAATAGTTCAACTACCTTTTACGGCATTCTTTAGGATATTGTTATTGAGATCCTGATCAAAACAATACGAAAAATCATTACTCATATCTTATCTTTATTTTAATATCTAATAAAATATACTTAATTTGGCCTTTATTGTTACATTATGGTGCATGCATTACCCTATCAATATACATTCTTTAATTGGACTTTTTGCAATAGAATTTATGAGACAAACTTTACCACATTTAGGAAAGAGGAGTTGGCCCAGGCACAAGTCCCAAAATCACATTTTTCAGAAGGCCACAAGTCAAGTGATGCACAGATGAAATTCTCATTAACCACAGCAATTGGAATCTCCCTTCTAATATGAACTGTGCCTTCAATTGTGACATTAGCAGCATTCACTTCACATATGAAGTTAAAGCTAATTATACACAGCACAAATATCTGCAAAAGCAGACAACTATTGCCCATTTTTAATACAACTCCAACTATGTATGATCAATCAACAGGATTGCTTGCTAGCTAAGTTTGTAATAAAGAGAAGATAACTTAATATGATCAATCAAGAATATGGGTTGCTAGCTGAGTTTGTAATAAAGAGAAGATAACTTATTATGAGGTTGTTTGTTATGAGTTGCATGCATGCTTGTAAAATATATATAGCTTTAAAAGTCTTGTTATTTTTCTGCCGTGTGGAATACTAGGTGTAACCAAACTTTTCTTGAATGGGTCAATACCTGCAAAACGTCAATTGCACGTAAGTTTTTTATTTAAGCCCACGTTTAACTTAAAAAACCAAGTGTTAAGATGTCGACCAAGTGGAATTCCTTATAATATTCTTTTTGCTTCATTCCTAAAATCGTTGCATAGATGTCGACCAAGTGGAATTCCTAATAATATTCTGTTTGCTTCATTCTTAAAATCGTTGCATAATTATGTCATAATTAAGTCGGTGCTAATTCATGAGTCACAATTTGAGATATTAAGATCCAAAATCCGCGTTAATTTATTTCTACCTTCACAAACGAATTTTCAAATCCCAGTAATTCATTTACCCTATTATTATCAACCCTATTAACCTACTAAAACATTTATCAATTCCCAGTAAAAGGATATTCTCCGCACCCATCTGTTTATATTAAATTATTTATATACGTATATTTATTTTTATATGTAATATATATATACATATATAGTATATAATCCTCATGCGATATACGTGTTGTATATATCTAATAAAATATTATAAGAATTCTATTTATATCACATGATGAACTGATAAATTTCAACTAAATTTAAAATAAACGAAAACATGATAGAATATGTCATGTTATTGGGATATTACTATATTTGATAAGCCATGTATTCATTTACTTGAATAAGAGTATATTCATACACCCGGCCTGCAATCTCAACATCTTGTGCTTTTTCTTCTTTTTATTTACCAAAGGTACGATTTCAATAATTTGGATGCAATTTGGTTCCAAAAAAATTAATTAATTAGTATTCATGATATTTTATTATTTCAATTGAGTTTTAAGGATAATATATTGTAACTTTCAACAAAGACAGTCTATTTTGACCGTCTCATATGCTTGACGCGACTACAAATAAATGTAAAAATCAATAACTATCATGTCTGTTTGACAAAAGTTGAGATTTATATGTCGTTGTTAAAAGTAATAATGCGATGGCAGCGGCCCACTGAATAATAGGTGAGGAAACCCAAATAAATTAACAAAGAGAGAATGGAGAGCAGCCTACTTGAAAGCGCAATAGATCAGAAAAGCCAATGAAAATAATAAACAACAGCCTCCTTTTTCATACCTTTTTTTTTTCCTATAAAAAACAAAAGTCATGTAAATTTTGAATCTTGTGAAAATCATCTCATAAATCCTATTTCGTGAGCTGGATCGGAATGAACATAAAATATTATATAATATTTTTGTATTTATTAGGTATTACTTTGTATAATATAAAAATATTATCTAATATATATAAAAATATTATATAATATACACAAAAATATTATATGTTGTAGAAGTCACGCACGAGGGAGAAAAACATGAAGAATCCACATGGTTTTTGAAAAATTCGATCCGATCTAATTAGGGTCATATATCCTATAATACAAAAGTATTACTTGATATATAGAAAAGTATTATATGATACACATAAAAATATTACATAATTTTTCATAGTTTATCTCAACTCAAAACGCATCATATAATACAAAATATTACCTACCATATAGAAAAATATTACTTAATATATATAAAAGTATTATATAATTTCTTATGTTCAATTCCACCAATTTTCCGAAATGAAATCCATAAGACGATTTCATCTAAGACTTTGTCATCATTCTAATGTCTCATACTTTGACTTTTTTGCTTGACATGAAATGTAAATGCTGCTGCCTTTGGTTGTTCTTGAGTTTTGATGGTGAGTTGCACTTTCTCTGAGGTCTGTTATCGTGTTTTCTCTCTTATATTGTTCCATGTTATTTAAGTTGCGTGTAGTACAAGGTTCTTTAATGTTTAGGTTTTTATGCAACTTGGTGTCACATTTAATCAATTAGCAATAGCTTAATAAATACTCACTATCTTCGAACTTGAGAAACGTCAGATTCGAATCCCCATCTCCAATTATAATTAAAAAAAAAAAGAATCGAATTTTTTTTTTTTGTATTTTTATGTGAATTTGGACAAAAATCCTTTATATAATTTTTTTATGATTTTTAGGATTTTATCATGTCTTGAAAAATGTCAACTTATCGATCAAAGAATTTGTAAAGTTTGAATCTATTAAATTAAAATTTATAAATGTAATGCGATTATCATTGGATTGAAATCTTTTATTACACTTAGTGTCACGTCTCATATTTCAATTCAATCACCACACATTATATGTATTTAATGACATCACTAATTAATACATTATGTGTATTAAATATTATGGAACACAATATATAATACCAAATGTAATAAAAGATTCAAACTCATTATTATTATCTTAGACTATGTTTATCTATATCCAACCATACCCACAACCAACTAATAAACAATTAATTTCTCTCTCCTCCACATACACATTCTACACTACAACCAAATCTCATATTTTTCATACTTTATCAATAACCACCCACAACCACAACCAACCTTTAATAAATTATTTTTTTATAATTTAACAATTTTATCTATAATTAATTTTTATTATATTTTAAATATTTAAGAAATATATACAATTATTTAATATTTTAGATTTTTGATACAAGTTGGAAGAGAAAAGAGATTTGACACAAGTTGGAAGAGAAAAGAGAGTGTATGAGATTGTGAACCAAAATATATCAATATTGATATTTATTTATAGAGAATTTTATTTTATAAATTTTGGTGTAATTATTTTTTTTAAAGTGAATAAATCAAAATCTGTAATTATCTAAATAAAATACGTTCGACGAATCGTATGATGACACGTGTTATAATTGAGTGAGCAAAATCTCATGACCATGATCATGTTACAACCTTAATCATGGATTAAAATTACATTTTCCTTTTTTTTTTTCTTTTTTTTTTGGTCATTTTGTTATGCCCTTTCCCATGCCCAACGGATAAACATAGTCTTACAAACGTTAATATTCTCATCCAAATTTGTCAATTAAAATTAATGTTAACATTCTCTTCCAGTTGTGTCGATTGGAAAATAAGAAAATATTATTTCACATGATCAATCAAAAAGTAAGAAAGTATTCTTATATGAAGTTCGTTGAATTCAAATTTTTTAATTTGATTGTTTCAAATCTTTCAAAATAAATTTATTTTTCATATTCTGTATTAATAATTTATCTATCTATTGGTCCCAAGTGGTATAAGGTTAAGAGGGGGTGAATTAATCTTATCAAATTTTTAACTTTTCTCCAAAAATGTTTATTCCTCTGATGAGCAGGTAGCTAGATAGCTTGCTGCACAATAAGTTGCTGCTTGGACGGTGACTTAAGGACTTCGACAGAGTTAAAAATGTACAGCGGAAATAATGCGATTTTCGAAGGATGCTTTTTAATGCAGGATGCTAATATGATCAGATAGATGTATAAAGCAATAAAAACACAAGCAAGCAAACTTATAGAGGTTCGAGAGTTGAGTAATCTCTTTACATCCTCTCTACTCCTTCTTAAGTAGGAACTTTGTTAAAGTAAGTTCGATTTACAATAGACACAGCTAATACAAACTTCACTCTACACAAACACTGTCAGCTCTATCCACACAGGTAGCTGCACAATGACTACACTAATCGACCCACCCAGGATCTCCACACAGGTTCCTTGACCCACACAAGATATTTTTTCTTCTTTAGAAAGAACAACTATTTAGCAGGATTATCCTCTGCCTAAACGACTCCTAAACAGTCTATTTTTAGAAAGATAGAATATTCTTCAATGATTGAATGCATCAAGCTCTTTGAACTTCTGAGTTTCACGAGGTAGCTGACTTGCTGCTGGTTTAGACTGAGTGACTGAGACTTAAAGAATTTTGAGTTCTTAGAGAATATGCTTCGCGCGTAGGATGTTTCAATTCATGTATCTCTCAGGTGCACTTAATCTTCTATTTATAGGCTTCAATGAAAAATGTGCCCGTTGAAAAGACAGTTCTTCATTGGTGAGATGTCTTCATCTGATTGGTTTCTTGTTGATCTTCTGACACCTGTTCTGCAGCGCCTTCCTTTTGTTCTGCGTCTGCCTTATCCTTTTTCTACGCATCCTTATTCTGCAACTTGTTGTACTCTATCCTTGCTGCTTTTCCAAATGACATTCTCTGATTGGTTGGAACTTGAGTGTCTCTACCGGCTAATTAGTGTGCACTGATTTTGATGTATCTGAGAGTTTCCTTTTTCGCTGAAGGAATCAGTTTCCTTGACCTGAGATTCTTCAGATACCTCCCAACATCCTTTGATACTTGGACACGGTCTTCTTCAGATGATGCAGTAACTTGATGTTATGCAGGTAGCAGGGGCTTGGTGCAGGTTTCTTTGCAGAGTCTTCTTCATCTTCCAACATCCTTGCCTTAGCTATTTTTACATATGGAAACTTAAACAGATAGCTAAGATCTAATCTATTACATGTTTTGTCTCATCAAAATCTATTACAATTTGTCCTATCACTATCATTCAAAACCTCATCCATTAAAATCCTTATTTTTATATGAACTTTGGTGATAAAAGGAAAGGTTTTTTTGTTACTTTTTTTTTTCTTTCTAAAATCAGTGATATTTTCTTGAATTCGTGCAAAAATATGAAGATTTTCTTTTTTGCAATCTCTGTGTAGTCTTAATTGGGCCAATGGGCCTAATTGTGGCCACATTTCTTACAATTTTTTTCAATGAAAAGATTTATCATTAACTAAATTGTAAGATAAAATTATAAAAATATACAAATCGCTATGTTATATACAATTATGCATACAAAAAAACTACTTACCAATTAATCAAAATTAATATTCATCACAAAAGTCCAAAGCAATAATGATTAGGTTAATTTATTTTGTTTCCAGATTCGTAAAATCATTGTTCAATTTCAAAATATGATTTTTTTAAATAGTCTGCATATTTTATTTCATAGTAATTTAATTTATGTAAGTACTTAATAGTAAATTTTATTCATCTATTTTTATATTTATTAAAAAAAAATTCTATTTTAGTTTGAATTTTTAAATAATTTCTAGTTCTTTTCCAGTTTACTAAATTATTGTTCTATTTTTTTCCCGTAAATCTATTATAGAATTATCAAAAAAAAAATTCATAATCATCAAACCACCAATTATACATCGTTTCATATTATGATAGATAATACAACATACATTTTTTGTTCTTGGGATGCATTTTATGAGGAAATTTAAACCCTAGGATTTTAATATTTGGATTTCTACATCCCAATTAAGTAACTCACATGATCACAAACATACCCTAAAGTATGATGGCAAGAATGGCCTAATTGTCACCCTTTCTTATTATATCAAACAACAGAATAAGGTAAAGCAGTAGTAGAGTAAACTTAGCCAGCTCATCAGTCCTCTCCTAGTAAACATCCAGGGGCATAAGCCTTAGGAAAGTGAACAAACGCAATAGAATGTGAATCAACTGTTATAGGCTTGGAAGATTTAACTATCACAACAGGTTCCAATGCAGGTATAGCACCACTTGATTCCAGAACCAATGGCTTCCCATTTAACAGCATAGTACGGCTCTGTATGTTCCCATCCATCGGAGTTAGGTGATATTCTTCTCTGGTTGTTCCATATACGTCTTCAAAATCCAGACTTGCCTTCACTGGAGCGTTGCCAAGGTTTATTACTAGTATAGTAATTCCAGTCTGCAAGAAATACATATGTGTCCAAATCAGCAATTAGAAGAGAGTCATCTCTCAAATAAGTAGGTTATGATTCGGTATACTCACAGATTGCTTTGCGCAATGAGAATACACGCGGATATTCTTCGACCCTACAAATCTTGTAGCCAGGACGTTTCTTCCCATCAAACGGTGCCATAGAAGTGCACTGCAAGGCAAGATTAAGCTAGATTATGAGCATATATTCACCATTGATAAAAGGCGAATCTGAAGCGTTTTGTGTATAGAATAACCTGTAGTAATCGGGGTTTGGAACGAAGGTGGTGGTGTTGAGTAATCCATAGTTACCGCCGACTAATGTCTGTCTACAAAATTTCTTTGTGTCGTAAGATGATGCTTGCCCTAAAATATCCAGATACCTGTTCATTCGAGACTTGTACTTTTTATAAAAGTAATGGACAATAGATTATAAGGTGCTGATAATTAAGTAAACAATTGTGGTTACCAGAAACTAAAGACGAAAGCATTTGTGACTCCATCTTTACCACTGTTGAAAACCCCTCCTGACTCACCAACCCAAGCAACTGTTGAGGTTCCAGAATTGGTCAGAATCTTGCTGAGATTCTTGAAGTACGAAATTGAATTATCAAGAACAGTTGCATTCAGGATTTTCCCTACGAGAACATCTGGTTGTTCGTGTCCTGCAAAAAATATACAAATAAATAAGCTACTGATTGCAATAGTGGATTCAATATGAATTAATATAAATATTCTGTCTTCACCTCCGCCCACAGTATATAAATGGTGAGTGACAATGTCTAGAACTCCTCGTGTTTTTTGTATGTACTGTCTGTACCAAGCATTGTCAAAGATTGCAGCTGGCGCCATTATCGCTGGCTTGAAATTGACTGCTTGGTAAATTGATTGTGTGGAGCGACGCAATTCCTTCGTGTCAGTGGCATATGGACCTGGAGCAACTGTTAGGACTAGCTGTTGTCCTCCTAATTCGTTACCTGCAAACATTTCACGTTACAGAGGTTAATTTGGAATACCAGATAAAACAGACATGAAGAGAAGATCTCATATGGTAATTCACCTATTATAAATATGTTATGAGTACTACATGTTTTGATATTTGGTACTTACCAAGCGCCCAACCATCTATTGTGTAACCCTTTTTGAGAGTGTATTTAATGAATGATTTTGCGTTGGAGTTATTCCATGCACCAGTAGCAGTGTTATTCAGCTGAATTGTTTTCCCATATAGAGCATTTATTCCAAATACAACGTGAACCCTGATTTGATCAAATACAGAAAATAACATTAGTTTTTAATTTTTGTCTGTATATACTTATATGAGCTCTTATAAAAATGTGTATTACTTGGTTTCTTGGAAGAAGGCATTGAGTGCATCCCATCGAGCTAAGGGGAAGCAAGCTTGTGAATAACCCAATAAGTCAGAGGCGTTAAGCTTGAAGTTTGGATCGCAGGGTTGTTGAATGTTCTCTTGGTAAACCATTCTATCTTGCAAAGTGCCACCTAATCTCATTACTAGAGGTGCAAATTCTGCATAAATTTACCCACAAAGATATATTAAAAATAATTAATTGCTCCAAATGCATTTTATAAACATGGGAGAAAACGTATAAAAAAAAAAACTCGAAATTATACCTTTTACGGCATTCTTGAGGATATTGTTATTAAGATCCTGATTAAAATAATGTGAAACAAATAAATACTCATATCTCAATGTCTAGTCTAATAAAATAGAATAATTTCAAACCAGTTATATTGTAGTGAGTGTATTATCCTATCTAAACTATAATTTAAATAAAATGTAAATATTTTACAAAAAATAATTCCCACTTAAATTAAAAGACCTTGCAAGAACACAAAGGTTAAAAGATAGTTTTTGATATAACTAAGTAGTTTAAAATAACGTTTTGAAATCGATAAACTTACGACATTTAGGAAAGAGGACCTGCCCCAGGAACAAAACCCAGAATCACATTTCTCAGGAGGCCACAGGTCGAGTGTTGCACAGATGAAATTCTCATCAACCACGGCAATTGGAATCTGCCTTTTAATATGAATTGTGCCTTCAATTGTGGCATTAGCAGCATTCACGCCACATATGAAGCTTAAGCTAATCATACACAGCACAAATATCTGCAAAAGCAGACAATTATTACCCATCTTTACTATAACTCCAACTATGATCAATCAACCAAGATTGGTTGCTTTAGCTAGGTTTTTAAGAAAGAGAAGGTAACTCAGTATGTGAATGTTTAATGAGTTGCATGCTTGTAATATATATAAGAAATACGTTCGAGTTATTTTTCTGCTCTGTGAGGAAAATTTGGTGTGGCCAGACTTTTTTAATTTTTTTTAAGATGTGTTACAAAGTTGGATGAATTCGTCAAGTGTATTTATTTTATGAAAATACAAATAAAAAATGATTAGTACTGCACCAAGTTCTTTCTTTTATGCCCCAATTTAATTAAATAAAACAAGTGTTAAGATCAAGTAGACAAGTTGCAATTCCTAAATATAAATATCATTGATTGTATTCTATGAAAAGAGAAGTAGACTTATTGATTGTCCACCTAATTCATTTTTTAAACACCCCCCTTTAATTAAGAAAATCAAATTTTAATATTGTCAACACAAAATGGAGTTTTTTCTAAAAATAACATTTGTTACCTTCATTCTTAAACCAAATGAAATCGACACTTTGTTTCAATGTATTTAATTCGTATGATATTTCAAATACATTATCACACATCATGCTTATGAATAATATTACTAATTATATGAAACACCTAATAGGGGATGATCAGATCGTTCATAAAATCGTTGCATAGTAATCATTGCTAATGTACAGATATCAACTGACGTAATTGGAAACTAAATTAGCTAATTAATTAACCCCCTGATCAAGTGCAATCAAAACCAAATCGAATAGAAAAACCAAATCAAATTCGGTTCGGTTCGGTTTACCGAAATCAGACAATAGTTTCAGTTATTCATCTCGATTTGGTTTGGTTTTTGTGTGAAGATCAGTTCCTTTCGATTTTAGAAAATTTGAGGTTTTCGGTTAAATTGAACAGACAGAAACAAGGTTTTTTTAAACCCCCATTTAATTAAGAAAATCAACTGTTAATATCTACGTACACTGTACACATATAGTAGAATTTCTAAAATACCACTTGCATGGTTCATTCTTAATTAAGTCATCGCATTATAACCACTGGTAACGTATAAATCAAGCCAATAAATTACTAAATTTATGACTGAAATTAATATGGTTTACTTGCCATGAGGAAACCTAGCTGTACGCGAAGTTTTAGCTTGTGAAAAACAGACGATATCCTTGAGTATCTGAATTTAATAGGTTTTTTTAATTAAAAAATCATAATTCCTCGATCTCAATTATGTGTTGTTTTAGAGTTTTTATTATATTTAAAAAAATAGGTAAATATATTCTTTTTTAATCGAAGAATTTGTAATTCATATTTGGAATAGAATCAAATTATTCTATAAAAAGAAAAAGATCATACATCAAATTTCTTAATTTTAGCTACAGACTATTATTAGGAATAATTTTAAGAATAAAATTATATTAATACATATAGAAGGAGAGTTTTGATGAGATACGCATTTAAAGAATGCGTATTGTGCGTACTTTTTTAAGATGTCTTTTTTTAATATTTTATATTTTATATTATTCACATAATTTTTTTTTTCACGCTACTACTTCACATATGAATTTTCTTATTAATTCTCATCTCAAACACCTATCCAACATCAACATTATAGGACTCTTATCAATTCTCATCTCAATCATAAACGTAATCTCTTACCTTTTTAACAATTAACATCACACACATCAAATATACACTTTCTTCCCAATTTTCATCCACACAGATGTTATATCATGAAAAATATTGAATTAATCAATTAAATGAAATAATGAAAAATATTCAATTAATCAATTTTTAAGAATTCCTAAATCCTAATCAATGTTCAAGAAATTCTTAAAATTACTCATAAAAATTAAAATATGAATTGAGCAGCAAAAAGAATAAATTCTCATTAGTAGTTGTGGCATTACTGACATGATAGGAGAAATTGTATCACGTCAATGATATTATATATTTTTTTTTTCTGAAATAATATTTTCTTATATTTTTTCTTTAATGGAAGTTTTTACATTTAAAAAATTATGATATTGATTTTTTTTTAAAAATTCACATTTGTAGATTCATTATATTTGACGATACAAAAAAAAACAGGTAATTAAATAGACTTGAGATTTTGAGAATTAATTGAAAACTTTTTCGTAATAGATAATTGAAATGGAGGATATGATTTGTTGATTTTGAGGATTTATTAATTGATGATTGAATTAATTTTGATAATTTCTCGAACATTGATTAAAATTTAGGATTTTTTAAAAATTGATTAATTAAATATTTTTCATTGTTTCATTTAATTGATTAATTCAATATTTTTCATGGTGTAGCATTTGTATAGTGTGAGATGCGAGTTGTTAAAAAGATTTATGTTGATGAGGGGTTAGGTCTCTGAAATGAGAATCAATAAGAAAATACGTATATAAAGTGTCAGTGTAAAAAAAAAATTCACAAATTCTCCTGTGCACCTGGTGCACGGATCTAAGATCCGTGCAATTCGGGTCGGGTCGACCTGGATCCAAGAATTTTTTTATTATTTTATTTTATTTTATTTTATGCCTTGACCTTTATGTACAAATTTGGTTACCTTTATGTACAAATGTTGTGACCTTTATGTATAAATGTTGTGACCTTTATGCATTGTAAATTAGAAAAAAAAAAAGGAAGAATTTCAGCCAAATTTGTACATAGATACCTTTATGTAATATTCATGTGACCTTTATATATATTTTATATGACCTTTATGTACAAATATTCATATTTTTATGTAATATATAAAGGTATATAAAGGTATGAATATTTATACATAAATGTCACATAAATATACATAAATGTCATATGAATATAACATAAAGGTATCTATGTACAAATTTTGCTGAAATTCTTCATTTTTTTCTAAGTTATTTAACATAAAGGTCACACAATTTGTATAGAAAGGTCACCAACTTTGTACATAAAGGTTTTGCCCTGGAATAAAAAAATAAAAAAAAATAAAAAAGCAAAAGTGCGCGGATCCGAATCGACCCGGGTCGACCCGGATTGTATGTACATCAGGTGTACAGCAGTCACACTCAAAAAAATTATGTGTATAATATAAAATACTAAATATTAAAAAAAGAAATCTTAAAAAAAGTGCATATAGCGCGTATTCTTCGGGTGTGTGCCTGATCAAAATTATATATATATATATATATATATATATATATATATATATATATATATATAATTCCGTTTGAATTTTACAGTTGGAATTTACCTGTTAAACAACCCTTAATTAGAAACCAAATCTAATCTTTAAAACCACAATTCGTTGAAATTGGAGGAAGTATAATACAGTTTACTTATGATGTCAGATTTCTATGGATTTTTTAATTAAACTGTATGCCCTACCGCATTATATTAGTCTTCCAAAACCGCAGATCACTCGTCAATGCTTATAAAAAATAAGCTTTTATTAGTTGCATATATATATCAAAAATAAATTATGGGTGAGTTTTATATGAGATCATCTCACCATCCGTAATCTATACTTTATAATTCGCATATCAATTTATAAAAATAAATTTTATTTATAAATAATAAAAATTCGTCTCACGATAGTTATTCATGAAACTGTCTCATATGAGTTTTTTTTGGAAAAAGTCAAATATTAGGCTTCCACTTGTCAAACTAAATGTGTACTTAAAAAATCCATTAAAGTTTAAATTATAGGCTTACATAGATATCATAATATTTATGGATTTTTATGTGTAGATACCATTAAGTGATTATCAATTTGTTTATGAACCAAATTGAAAATAAAGATAACTTACAATTATAAGTAAGGACTATGGTTCTCAAACATCAGATTCTTCTATACTCTCTCTACGGATAGTGAAACAATGGTGAACTAATAGTTTGGTAAACTATATCAATTAAAACATAAATCAATTTAATAATGGATTTATTGATATCAATTCAATAATCGATTTATATCGTCTCTTCTTTATTTCAATTTATCATCGTAGAATTTAAGATTGAAAATTTCATGTTTAAGCATGTTTATGCACAATTAAGCATGCTAATTATGTGATAAATTTCTAACATTTTTATAATAAATTATATCATTTTGTTTTTCCATATGTTCAGTTATATTACAAAATTAGTGGTGGTAGTGGTATACTCTTTTAATGGAATTGGATTCTCGATTTATATTGATATTTCATTTTATATTTTGATATTTTTAATACATATCAATATGTTAATTAATGATATATATATATATATATATATTATGAATAATGTCATAAGTCAGATAATATGTGATATGGGAACTATTAGAAAAACGGTAATTTTACGTGGGCAGATTCTGCCCAAACAGTAAAGGTAGAGCATTAATTGAAAATTAAAATGGTGTGTTAAATGACAATTATATCCTTAATGAAAATATATACAATCAAATTTTTAAATTTGAAACCAAAACAATATTTCTCCCTCCACTCATTAATGAAACAATATTTTCTCCACATAAAAAAAAAAACTAAGACGTCTATTTGAGAAGATATAAAATTTGATTTGATAAATATTTTAAAATTATTGATTATTGTATAAATATTTATTTGATGATGAAGAAGATTTGACTTGAAAAATATTTTAAATTATTAATTATCTTACCAATATTTGTTTAATGTATGAACATTAGAGTTGATAAATATTTTAAAATTATTGATTAACTTACAAATATTTTTGAATTATGAAGAGGAAGATTTGACTTGATAAATATTTTTAAATTATTGATTATTTTATAAATATTTATTTGTTAAGGAAAAGATTCGAATTGATAAATATTTTAAAATTATTAATTAACTTACAAATATTTTTTTAAATTATTGATTATCTTACAACTATTTGTTTGATAAAGCAAAGATTCGAATTGATAAATATTTTAAAATTATTAATTAACATACAAATATTTTTAAATTACAATATTATTTTATTAAAATATATAATAATTTTATGGGTTTACTTAAACCATTTCACCATATATTTCCTTTTTAAAAACTTATTTTTATATTTATTTTTAATATTTCTATTCAATTTGATTTTTTTACCTTATAAATAACTTTTCATTTCAACTATATTAACTCATTTTTCTCCTCTATTTATGTTAACCATAAAATTGTTAACCATATCTGAATTTTAAAATTGTTCTAAAAGTATTTTTATAATTTTTCTTACACATTTTTTTTCATAATTTTTCTTATCAAAATTTCATAATTATTCTAGAAGTTATTTAAGGAGCAACACTTTGAAAGGTATGCAAATAATAGTTAAATAAAGACCAACTTAATTGAAGATGTAAATAATAATTAAATAAAAACCAACTTAATTAAAGTAAATTAAAATAAAGATCAACTTAATTAAAAAGGATATATATGGTGAAATGAAAATATGGACAAGTTCTAAAAAAAAAAGTTAAATATTAATATATAGATTGATTTGAATAATATGGACTAGTTCTAAAAAAATTAAATATTGATATGATTGATGTCGTTAATATATTCTAAGAAATGTACATATTGATATGATTAATGTCGTTAATATCGATAAGTTTTGAAAAAGTGAAATATTAATATATATATATATATATATATATATTTCAATAATATATATGATTTATGTCGTTAATATCGACAAGTTATAAAAAAATTAAATATTGAGTCGTTAATATCGACAAGTTCTACAAAAGTTAAATATTAATATATAGATATTTCAATAATATATATGATTGATTTCGTTAATATTGATATGATTGATGTCTGTAATATCAACAAATTCTAAAATATTTAAATATTAATATGATTAATATCATTAATATCGACAAGTTTAATTAATAAGAATGAAGAATGTACTGTTGTTAATTAAGTTGATCTTTATTTTAATTATTATTGGCATACTTTAATTAAGTTGATATTTATTTAATTATTACTTATATTTTGTCAATTAAATTGGTCAAAATTATGAAAAAAAAAAATGTGTAAGAAAAATTATAAAAAACTTTTAGAACAAATTCAGATATGGATTAACAAAAAAATGATGAAAAAACTTTTAGAATATGAATAGATACGGGTTAACAAAAAGATTATAAAAAAATATAGATACGGTACATAAAGATATTCGCTTGAATTTGTGCCTGTAATACTTTATTTTTTATTTTTGAATGAAAATCTCAATTAATTTTAAAAAAACAGAAAGATTATAGAATTTTTTTTAGAATTAACAGAAATATTATAAAAAAATTTAGACAAGAAGAAAAAAAAATGCGTTAATATAGTTGAAATAAAAAGTTTATTTATAAGGTAAAAAAATCAAATTGAATAGAAATATTAAACATAAATATAAAATTAAGTTTTTAAAAAGAAAATATATACCCATAAAATTATTATATATTTTACTAAAAGAATACTGTAAAGTTAATTAATAATTTTAAAATATTTATCAATTCGAATATTTCCCTTATCAAATAAATATTTGTAATACCATCAATAATTTTAAAATATTTATGAAGTCAAAACAGCAACTTAATTTAATTAAGTTGATCTTTATTTTAATTTATGATATTTATTTAATTATCAAAATTTCATAATTATTCTAAAAGTTATTGGAGGAGCAACACTTTGAAAGGTATGCCAATAATAATTAAATAAAGATCAACTTAATTGAAGATGTAAATAATAATTAAATAAATACCAACTTAATTAAAGTATACAAATAATAATTAAAATAAAGAGCAAGTTAATTAAATTTAACTGTTGTTTTAACAGTTGTATTGGAATTAGCGGGAATGAGCAGAAAATATGTGTCATCTCCATTATCATGGAGCCAAATTATATTAGAGATAGAATAGTCATTTAATAATATTAATAACATTTCTATTTAATTTTTTTTATTTTCTGTCATGGCAGAATCTGCCCATATATCACGTCTCTAGAAAAAAATCGTAAAACAATGAGCATTGAATATGATGAAATTCGCTATCTTGGAATTCAATACAAGACATTAAAATAGAATAGGAAAACATGTTTTTCATTGAATTTGGCACGTTACAATTTATCAGTGCATTTAAGTTGTAACTATTATCGGATCGGATTCCCATAACATCCCTAAAATTGGAGCATTAAACAACTTTTCAATTAACCCTGAGTCAACTCTTGATGGCTTTAGTTGCAAATTGTTTTTACCTTTTTAATTTAATAATTACGGATCAATACTATATACAGGCGGATCCAGCATGGGGATATGTGTCTACAACTGTATATACTATATACTCCTAAATTTGGAAAAAATACATATCTTTTTTATTTTTACTAAAATTGTATATATTATTTTAATCTGAATATAATTTTGTCATATTGATTACAATAAACCAAAATAAAAATGTGAAAATAAAAATGTGATTTGATCATTTGAAAAATGAGAAATGACTATTTTACGGAGGCAAAGGAAAGCAACTACAGATTTCACAGCCAAACTTAATTTTTATTTTTATTTTTTATTTTTTTTATCTCTTTTATAATTCTTTTTAAGGTTGTGTGTTTGTCATTGTAATTGTGGATTTATTATAATTTGAAATATTTCTTTTCAAAACCCTCCATTTGTCATTAACTATATTCATATTGATTACATCATTTATATACATTTTTTTGACAAAATCCGCGACTATTCACACTCCCCTTATTTATGAATACACCCATCTAAATTTTTGAATCAAAATAATCTTGTAAAAATTGATTAAAATATCTTTTTATATAATTTATAAATGAAAATATATTAATAATTACTTAAATTCTAATTCTATTCAAACTAAAATCCTAAGTTATTTAGATTTTAATCCTATTTAAACTCTAATTCTTTGATATTGAAACTATAAATATCTTAATTTTCTCTCGTTAATTCTATAAGCACCAAATTTTTATTTCTAAATAGCAATGGATCGTGAAAATCTCATGGAAATGCAGGACATAATTTTGTCTGTCATGTTTTATAACATAAAATGGAAAAACATGTGTTTTATAACAGAGAATGAAATTTTTTTTTCCCGTAAAATCAAGAAATTTGAAGGCAAATCACGAACTGTTCGAAAAAATTAGGAAAAACATTGAACGAATGTTCAACCAATACATAAGAATAATTATAAAAAGTTCGACCAAATTGAGAAGAACATTTTGCATAAATTAGACCATATGTGGTCGAACATGTAAGCAATGTTCCTACTTTTTGTGTGGAATAATTTTTATTCAGCAACAATCGGACAATGATGGAAGTGTTGGATCAGAATTTGAAGGTTGAATGACTATTATTCAACAATAATGAAGTTAAAATATGACAAAATTGTGAAAACCTAATAAGTCAACAAGAAGAGACTTTGTTGAAGTTGAATGCCGTGGTTTTCAATTTTCTTTGAAACGTTATTCTTATTTATTTATTTATTTAAAGATAATATAGGTAACGTATAGGGGTATATTAGAAAAAATAAGAAACAAAATATATAAAAGACATGCACTTAATAATGAGGGTGTATTCAGAAATAAGGGGGTGTGAATAATCATGGCCTTTTGACAAATTTATCTTAAATAATTGATATGTAATATTAATTAGAAGTAAATAAAAATAAAAATAGAAATTTTATGTGCTCCTACTAGCTCCTCGCAACAACCATGTATAGTTATCATGTTTTTATAAATAATATTAATATTTAGTCATTAAAAGTAGATACACGAGGAAACTAGTGTAATTTTATGTTACCCATGAACTAGCCATCTCTCCCTCTCTCTGATATCAAGATTTCTTGTACGATATCACATTCTGTCTTTGTCAAGTATTTATTTCTTGAATTTAATTGGTTAAGTTAATAAATAGTATTAATTCATAAAAAGAGATAGGACTTTAGAAGAGTGACGCAATGATTAAATACGAACATAAGTTATAGAGTCCACATCAACTCATTAATTAGTATACTTTTTTTTTTTTTTTTGAAACCAAGTCATAATTTGGAATTTGGATGAGTCACGCCATATGCAATCACTTTGATAATTGATCCTGGAATCACTTGAATTAAACGAAAATTTACAGCAACTTAAATAATGATTTTTATGTTTCTAGTTGAATGCTCATCACTCTGTGTTGACCTTAAATATTTATTATTTCTATATTTAAATGATGGCTTACAAGAAAGAAGTTGGATTACATGGGTTTGGATTTAATGATTTAAATAATGTGCATTAATTATGGCCAATTTTATTAGACTATCCACCTATGTGGATGGATTATTGCCCATTCAATTGGGTCAACGATTGATAGAAGATCAATTTGCTTGTCATATTTTTGAATTAGAAATCACATTTTCTTTGTAAAAAAAAAAAAAAAAGTCTTGTGTGTATAGATCTGTGCCCAACCCAACTCGATATATTTTTCAAATTAAGGTAAAGAATATGCAGCAGGCATCTCCACTCCTATTCTCTTCTTCCTCTTCCTCTCTTATTCTTCTTATTCTCAAACACAAGGCAAGGATAAAGTTTGATTGCTGTTTTTTTGGTGTGGCCTCGTATTTCTAAATAGCGCCTTTTCTTCTTCTCACTCTTCTTCATATGGTATTTTTTATAGTAATTTGTGTGAAGAGTTTTTGACTGATTGGTAAAATGAAACACCTTCTCATATCCAGCTGTACCATTGCCAAATTCATGCCCTCATAATTTTCTATCACTTTTGTGTTCTTTGCTTTTGTTGGTTGTTAGAGAGAGATAGGAGAGATAAAAAAAATTATGGGCATATATTTCTTATAATTTATGCAGTAAGAGTTATTTTAAGATTTTATTTTGATGATTATTAATTGAAGAATATGAATTTATTTGCAGAATTTTTAAGAAAAAAGATGATGAAAATCGTATTTGAAATTTTAAGATTTCAAACTTACACTCAATACACTAATACCTTAAGGTATCTATGTAATACCTTGAAGGTAAAAATATAATTCCTTAAACGTATATATAAAATATTGTAATTATGTAATAATTTAAAGATAAATATGTAATACCTTAAACTATAAGCATTAATATCTTTTAGATAAATATATAATATTTTAAATGTGCGCATATGCAATATCTTATACTATAAACATTAATTTCTTAAAGGTAAATATGTAATATCTTAAAAGTATACAATTGTGTTATACAATAAGCATTAATACCTTAAAGATAAATATGTAATATCTTAAAAAGTATACAACAAATATCTTAAGAATATACAATTAATACTTTCACTAGATGAGCAATTGATACCTCAAGAGTATTGTAATACCCAGTAATTGTTAAGCTTATTTTTAATAATCTAGTTGCTTGATTTTTTTTTCTAGGATAAGAATTATTGATTCTATTTCATCTAGCACACCACTAAACATTAGACACATAGCCTAGTCTATAGATTAGCTAAGTGATTGATTAATATAATCTTGGCTAATGGGAGCAAGTAGATATCAAGTCAAATAAGGTTTTCCTCACCATTTTTCCATCTCATTTTCTTCACCATTTTCACTGCTTCTTTCTCAGCCATCACCGCAGCCATATCTCTCACCAAAGGCAGGGTCTTTTTCGGCAAGTTTTGTATTTTTTTCTTCCATTTAAATTGTATTTCATGTCATGCCTTTTACGATTGTAGGCTCGGTGTTAGAATCGTTTTTGTTTTCCCTTGGTCTCTCCTTCTTCCGCTGTTGCCGCTGCTGTTCTACCATGGTTGGTCGCCGGCGCTCGGTCGTGCCGGCAAGAGATGTGGTTAGGAGTGGTGGCCGGTGCCTGTGGCGCCGATGAGGATGGATTAGAGGCCGCCGCAGCTCGCGGCGGCTGTGCTGGAACAGGGTATATATATATATATATTTTTGGTTGTGTGTTGCTTGGTGTGGGAGGTGGACGAAGGTTGGGAAGGGGCGGTGGCGCTGGGCTTGCGCCGGCGAGGAAGAGGAGCCGCCGCAGCAGCGGCGACGAAACTTGACGGAATATATATATATATATATATATATATATATATATATATATATATATATATATATATATATATATATGGATTTGGGTGTATGTATATGTGTATATATATAGGTATGTGTGAAGGTGTGAGTGTGAGTAGTGTCGCCGGCGACATGGGTCGCCGGCAGGGGAGGTGGTGCGGCGGCGGCAAGCGGCGGAGGGCAGGCGGGGCGACGGGGGAAAGGCAGGGGTGATTTTGGGGGTTGGGAGAATTTTGGGAATTTAATAAACCCTAGGGACCTAATTGCAATTTCCAAGTTTAAGATAATTAACCATAAGTCCCTGAACTATTAGATACTCACAGTTTAGCCCTGAACTTCTGAAAACTTATAGTTTAACCCCAAAAACTTGTTGAAATTTCAGTATAGTCCCTAGAATCCCTAGAATTTACTATATGAACCCTAAACCCTATAGAAATTATCGACTCACCCTTAGATCTCGACAAAATGACAAATAAACCCTTGAAAATTATTGAAATTACATAGTTTTCTTTGATATTTGATAATATGATGCATTTCTCCTTAAAATTATGGAATTTATGAGAATGATATTTTTGAATTTAGAATATATATTGAAATTATAAATGTTATCATATAATTACTAGAATTTAACATATGAAAACCGGACTTTAACTAAATAATAAAGATAAATTATTTTAATTAGTTTATATTATTTTAAACTCCTTATATCACCGATTAGGGTATAAAACCCTAGATTTCTTATCGAAATAATTAAGGAAAACTAGTTTTAAGACGGATTTTGGACTTGAGTATTATTACATTAATTATTATTATAATTTAACTAAAGAGTTAATTGGAATTTTAAGTTAGACCTTATATTTAGCAAGATTGCTTTTGAGACTAAAAATATAGATTCTAGAGATATTATAAAAATTAAAGTATGTACAATTTAATAGTTATCTTAAATCTAGGTTTTAAAACCCTAGATTCAAGTCTCGTTAACCCCATAACTCTTGAGAAGTTATAAATATAGACCTAAACATAATTATAGACATTATGTATGATCTTCATAATTTAATAAATAAACCAAATGCCTAATTATAAATATCAAATTAAATATCAATTTTAATCCCCTTAAATAATAATTAACTAAACATGTTATGCAATTAAATATATTCCCTAAAATAACTTATAATTTCAGTTAATTGAATTCAGGTTTATAATTTAAATTATATAGTTAAGTAAAATACGCCGTAATCATAAATATATTCAAATTTCTTAATATCTAAATTAAACTGTGAAGTACATAATTAGATTTTTTAAGACTATTTTAAAGGTCTTCAAGAATTATTTGAAACCAAAAGTTTTATAATTAATTTTCCTAAATCTAAGATAAGTCTTCTAAGATCTAATTAAAGTCTAATTAAGTTTTATAATATTTTAATAAACACATTTTCATTATAATTTCATTTAAATCAAGTTAGATGGTCTGTTAACAGAAAAATGCCTAAAATAAGAATATATTTTAATTAATAATAGTTCGATTAAATTCTAAAGCGAGCACTTACGCTTTGTAGGAAATTACGAAGGGAGGAAAGAATTAAGCTCGGATAAAAAGTAGACGTTTTGCAAGCATCTTCCGTAAAAGGTGGGAGTAAAACTTTATTTATAGTTTAAAATCGTACAATTTTATGAAAAATAATGTGACTACGTGATTTAAATTCCCTCATTATGTGGTATCGTTTTAAAGTGAAACGTTTTCACTATGAGAATGGTATTCGAATAAATTATATGGTTTTGAAAGCTATTGATTTCAGGTGATACAAATGCAAATGGCTTCAAATGATGATAAGTCGGGATAATACCCGCTAATAAGGGGTTTCTTTAGAAACCAACATATGTCAAAGGTTTTCTGTACCTATGTGTTATGTGAATTATGTGGCCAATGTGAACGTGACCAATGTGTATTGTGTGTTTATGTGGAACCATTATGTGATATTTTAACTGCGCATGCGCCTTCACGCCAAGTAGGGTATTCCTTGTTGGAAACCCACCAAAAGGGGATATTCTTTGGAATTCTCAACACAAAGGGGTGTAACAGCCCAAATCGGGTCGGCTTGGGGTCCTGATAGGTATTCTTCGGAAACCTATCCACAGTTGTCATTGGGGCTCTTCGGGAGTCTACAACGTGTATTAAATGTATAGTATTCAAGAAATATTATGTGTACCCATTTTATTGTACGAGTCAACCCCATTGAGTGTCTTTGTACGCTCACCCCTTTTATGTAAATGTTTTCAGTTTAAAGAATTTAGGGTGTGAGCGATGGATGTTGGTAGCCGATGATTAAAAGTTGAAGAGAGTTTTAACTCAAAAATGTATGTTTTATAAAAAAATTTCCTGGAATTTATTTATCTTTAATTTCTTAAATGCGTAAATTTTATTTGTAAGTAACGTCTCGATCAAAGTTTACCTTAAAAAGAAACAGGGCGTTACAAATATGCAAGTAATAACTGATACATTAGATGAATTATATATGGATGCAAGTGATACAAAGTGCACACTAATTATGATGTGATCGCACGTGAAAACGGTCCATACACCGAATCAAATTGAGGGACGAAAAGATTCCTGCCCTGTGAGCACACAAGTTTTTGCAAAAAAAGAAAAGTAATTAATTAAAGATATTGCGTGTCTAATAATCATCTTCTAATCATGTGTCAAATTATAAATACATTTCAACGTACTCATATTTCTATATTAATTAATAATTGCAAAGGTCTTCTGTTTGGAAAATAATAATCAGTTTTGTAAGAACTTAAATATGCAATAATTAATGACTATATACTTCAATATAACTCATACTAACCATTATCTTTATAATGTCCACAAAGTCAACTCTTAGAATTGTATCTACAATATTCTTCGTATCTTCTTTGTTGACTTTTAGATTTTATATTTCTTATAAATATCCTACTGTTCTATTATTTAATAGTGAATTCTCCACTCATCAATTCATTGGTGATTCAATCAATCTCTCATACTTTATTTGAGTAAAGAGAGGTTACTAAAGTGATTAATAAGTGTATTAGCTAACTTGTAGTTCTACATTTTGTTACCATGAAAATATTGCTTATCACAGTTTAGATTCAATATTATCTTACGGATATGGATATTATGGTTATTGATGAGTGGCTTTTAATCATAAAAGTGTGCTTATGCCTTATGAGTACTTACGATTACTTGCATATTTATTGTTATTGGTTTTTGGAAATAGAATTTAAGATTGTTAATTATCTAACACTTTTGGATAATCTTGGATTGATAAACGAAAAAAGAGTCAAATAGCCCACAAATGTTTCCTACTAGGTGTAACTCACTCATATTTTTTAGGTATAATAACACCATTAATGTTTATCTTTAAATACATATAACCCACTAAAGATTTTTTTTAGTACAATAAGACCACTAATATTATAAAATGTTTTATATAAATATTTTAAACTTTTCTCCTTTTTTTTTACCTCATATTTTTTTATTGTTTAGTACAAAAAAAATATTTTATATAAAAATAAAAATATGAAAATTAAAGTTTTACTTAAATTTTCAATTATATTAAACTAATGCATTATTATTATAAACCTTCATCAACATCTTTATATATGGACTTTCTTATCAATTATTATTTCAAATATAAACCTAACCCCTCATCAACATAAATATTATTTACAATTTGCATCTCATACCACACAGATGCTACATCATAAAAAATATTGAATTAATCAATTAATGGAAAAAATGAAAAATATTCAATTAATTCAATCATCAATTAACAATTTCTCAAAATCAACAAATCATATCGTCTCATTCAATCATCTATTACGATTTGATATCGTCAAATATAATGAGTCTACACATGTGAAAAAAAAATTAAAAAAATTAGTACCATAATTTTTTTAATGTAAAAATTTCCAAAAAAGAGAAAAGATAAAAAAATATTCTACCATTGACGTAGTACAATTTCTTTTGTCATCTCACTAATGTCACAAGCAACCACAGCTACTAATGAGAATTTGTTCTTTTTACTCAATTCATATTTTAATTTTTATGATCAATTTTAAGGATTTCTGGAACATTGATTAGGATTTAAGATTTATAATTTATTTAATATTTGGTGTGAGATACAAATTGTTAAAAAGGTCTATGTTGATGAAGGTTAGGTCTATATTTGAAATGAAAATTGATAAGAGAGTCCGTATATAAAAATGTTGATAATGGGTTAGGTGTCTGAGTTCAGAATTGTTGATGAGGGTTAGGTGTTTGAGATGAGAATTGATAAGAAAATCAATATATAAAGTGGTAATGTAAAAAAAAAATTATGTGTAAAATATAAAATACTAAATATTAAAAAACAAATCTTAAAGAAGTGTACGCATTCTTCAGGTGCGTGCATGATCAAAACTCTCTCTATATATATGTTTAGAGGTAAACCCCGCTTCCCGACGAAAGCCTTGCCTCGTAGCAGACTTCTGGCGAAATCTTATGTCGACCCTCGACTTACTCTACCATGTGGATCGGCATATATATGATCTTTAGACATATATATGATCTTTAGATCACGTATGTTGCACGTGAAGATCAATTCAAATTAAGGAAAAAAATAATACAAATATCTTGTATATAACACTTTATATTAGAGTTCTAATTATATGAAAATCCTAAATTATTATTATAATCTTAAATAATAATCTTTGATACGGATATATTTGACAATCCATATTTTATAAAAAAACATCCACACTATTATATAAGTAATAGATATACTTGTATGTATATTTATAAATGAATAACAAATATATTGTATCGATAATCCAACAGATGTGATATCTACAAGTTTCTCAGAGAACATTAACCTTCCAATTTCGGATTAAAGTGCAATTTATTACAAAAATAAATAAATAATTGGATTCAATCGAACGTTTAGTAAGACCCATCTATTACACATATAAATGAAGATTAATTAATCTGCATATGTTTAGGATTGGGCCATCAAAATAATTCGGAAAATTGACCTAACAAAATTAGTACGTAAAACCCTTATATATGTCCACGATTACATATCAGACCAATTTTCGGAATAAAAATATCACGTTTAGTATTTTGTGCATTAAATTTCACTCTTAATATATTTTTCATGAATAAAGTTGGTGAAGCTATATATGTGTTACCCCTATAAATATTTAATCTGCGACTTAAGTAATCCAAAATATTAGAAATTGAAGTCGTAAATGGGTAAAAGATAACACTATCAATTGAGATTAAAGTTGGGCTAATTGGGCCTCCGGCCCAGGCTGGTTTAAATTACATTTATAAATTAATTCTCACACAATGGGCCTTGATTCTTGAATCTCCATGATCCACGAAATGTAAAAGAAAGAAAAAAGACACTCCATTTGGGCCGTTTCGAAACACAAACCGGGGGGGGGGGGTGACCCATGTTAGTTTAAAATGTATAATTATAATTAGTGATATATAAAATTAAAAATGATTTAAAAATATATATATTGGACGTTTTTTTTATAGCCACTCGACACTCGTAATACAAAAAGTTTTTTTTTTTTAATCACAACATAAAACCGATTCTTTGTCACCTAAGATATTTTTTCTTAGAATATAATGATCCTCATTATCTATACAACTTATATCAGCTTGTATCATCTATATCAATCTGTATAATCAAAATTTAAATGATATAATTACATTGTATACCAAAAGAATCAATCGCTTCATCTACGTCATCCAATCATGTTCATCTAAATCATATAATTTCACCCTAATTAATTCCTTAAAAGGTAGATATAAGTTGTGGCTAATATTATTATTTAATAAGTGGCTAAATTTATTTATTTTCGCTGCTAGTAGCTGCATTCATTCAATTTATATGCTTTGATAAACATTAAAACTATTATGTATGTATTAAAACATGGGATCCATTCCACATGATAATAAGAAGTTATTAACATGTTAAAAGAACATCAAATGGACCACATACTTCCACACACACATATGTATATATATATATATATATTCACTTTTTTATAAATGTTCTTATTTGGAATAAAAATAATATTAAAAATATTTTGATGGATAATAAGATCCATCAAATAATGAGTATTGATGTTAAAATGAATGAATGTGTATTAATAGATAATGGATGTTAATGGGATGACGACGTGGATAAAATGCGAATAACATCCACCGATTTGGATGCTTCAATAATTAATTTCTCTCTTCTTATATTATTGTGCAACTCCCTTTCACGTTCTGAAACTACCTTTCTTCATAAGCTTATTTTACTCGATCTTTCAAAATCATTTTGGACCCACTTTTATTTTTCTAAAGTTGTAAATACACATTGCTGAGTTGTTTCATCAAGAATTGACTTAATTGAAACTTAATTAAGCACTAGCTAATCAACCCCTCCCTCCCTAGCTCCCCCCCCCCCCCACCTCTCACAGATGATTTCTTGTACGGTATCACTTTGTGCAGTAGTTGCAGTTACATTGGTACTTGCCACGCAATCAGTGGGTGTTGTTGATGAAAATGAGGAATGCGATTTATACAAAGGGAGTTGGGTTGTGGATGAATCGTACCCTCTCTACAGCTCTGCGAATTGTCCATACATAGCATTGCAGCAATTCAACTGCACCGGAAATGGACGCCTTGACCTCCAATACCAGAAGTACAGGTGGCAGCCCAATAACTGTGACCTACCAATGTAACTCCCCCCTCTCTCTTGATTTGTTTGTTTTTGGTAATAAAGAATAATGATTCATTGTTACTTCATATGAACTTTCATAACATCTTATATAAAACAGTTTTACGGATAGTTATACTTACTGTGAGATAGAAGTTTCGTTATCCACAAATCAAATTACTGATCTCGGTTCAAAAAATTTATGATTGTGATGTAATAAAGGTGGGATGGGGTAGAGTTTGTGGAGATGGTGAGAGGGAATAGCATAATGTTCGTTGGAGACTCAATAAGCATGAATCAGTGGATGTCTTTGGCGTGCATGATTTATGCAGCCAATCCAAACGCGCCTTATCAACCCCCTAAAAGAACCGGCCCCTTATCCACCATTGTCTTTCCGGTTTGTTAATTTTTTTATAATTTCTTCAATTTATTTTTTATTATATCTTTGGTTAGTATTTGATTTAATTAATTTAATTGTTGCAGGAATGGAATGTTACGTTGACATATCAGCGGAATGCATTCATTGTGGACATAGCAATTGAAAGCGGAGTGAGAGTGCTAAAACTCGACTCTGTTGCTCTTAGTTCTCAACAATGGCTCCAAACCGATATTTTGATATTCGACACGTGGCATTGGTGGCTTTACACAGGAAGAAAACAACCGTGAGAATAACTAATTAATATCGTTTTTTTTTTTTAAAGATAGTGGACAATTTTTAATTTTGTTTTCTTCAATATAAATAAGGTGGGGGGCTATGCACACCCAAAAATTCTAAACACATCCCAAATTTTGAATTTTTATACCTTTCAATTTAAAAATAATGACGATTGTGTAGTAAGTTTTGGGGGTGTATAGTCGCACACATATAAATATTAGAGATTTTCAAACGTGACCATATAATTTTGTTCTATCAAATTCGTTTTTGAATCACTAACTTTGAATCATATTACTTCAGATGGGATTTGATCCGAGAAGGGAATTTGACGATGATGGACATGGATAGATTTGAGGTGTATGAGAAAGCATTGAGGACTTGGGGAAGATGGGTTGACCAAAATGTGGCTGAGAAAGTTGAGATATTTTTCCAGGGCGTTTCTCCTGATCATTGGAAGTAAGTATATTTGTAACATTGAGCTAATAAAATTAAGTTATAGTATAATATAATATTTTCAAAATGCAACAAATTTTTTATTTCCCTAGTAAAATTTTGACCCTTTTTTGATAAAAAAAAAAATTGGATAAATCAAGAATGTGGAAATTAAGTGATCATGATGTATACATTAATAATATGACAGTGCGAGTACTTGGGGTATGCCGGAGACACAACGGTGTAGGGGAGAAGATGAACCTTTGATGCAATCCATAGAGGAAAACAACAACACTATAAGAGCGGATGTTATATTAAAGGAGGTTTTAACGAGTATAAATAAGAGCGTTCATTTATTAGACATGAATGAGCTATCGAGATATAGGGTTGATGGACACCCTTCTATTTATGGAAACCCAAGTCATCGAGGCATGGATTGCACCCATTGGTGCCTCCCCGGAATACCTGATATTTGGAATCAGCTTCTTTATGCTATCTTATCACCTACTTTTGTAACCACTTCTTTTCATTTAAAAGCAAAATTATTTTAGATGGCGTTTCGTAAACTTGTTTGAAAAATCCTATATACTGTTCCATTTTAATTGATGTATATTCGCTGTTGTAATGGGAATGTATTTCTCAATTATTACTTTTTACCAAATAAAATGAGACTTAATGTATTGTTATATGTTTATTGTTTCATGTTAAATAGACATATATCTGTTTCTGTTACATTATAAAAACAATTTATTTAATAAGATGGCACAAGAAGTAAAATTAATTTTGTCGGATTAATTAGATATTTTAAAAAAATTATTACCTACGTATATTAATTAAAATAATGTAGAATTAGTTGGGTCAAGAAATATCAACCCCTTTCTGAGTTGTGAATTGTCGCATGAGTGCTAATTATAAATGATGCATCAATTAGCAAATAATTAGTCCCATTCTCTCTGATCTCTCTCTCTAGAATTCGCAGATATGAGTGCTTGTCCGTTATCACTCCCTGCAGTTGTTGCAGTTACACTGATACTTGTTCTCACACACTCGTTGGCAGTTCTGGATCAGAATAATAAATGCAATTTATACGGTGGAAGATGGGTTTATGATAAATCGTATCCTCTCTACCGCTCAGAGAAATGCCCATTTATGATACAGCAGTTTAACTGCACCGGAAATGGACGCCCCGATCTCCGATATCAAAAGTACCGATGGCAACCCCATACTTGTGACTTACCAAGGTAATCCTCTCTCTCTCTCTCTCTCTCTCTCTCTCTCTCTCTCTCTCATTCATTCTTGTTGATGTATGTTGTATAATCCTAGGTGGTATGGAAGAGAAATAGGAAGAAGAATGAGGGGGAAACGCATAATGTTCGTGGGAGACTCAATAAGCATGAATCAATGGCAATCTTTGGCCTGCATCATTCATGCTGCTTATCCACCTTCTCCTTATTACCCCACTAAAACAACACCTCTCCTATCCACTATTCTCTTTCCGGTTAGTCCCCCCCCCCCCCCTCTAAATTAATTAATTACTAATTTGTATGTAATCATGCAATCGCATATTTATGTTGCTTTATGTGTACAGTCCTTGAATCTTTTTGCATTCACATTGAACTCCTAAAAGTCCCAAACATTATTAAAAAAAAAAGAGGTTTAATGACTCAATTAGAAAATGTACAAACGCATAAAATTTAGCATAGTGGATAATTCAGGGGTATAAACCAATTTTATTCATTATCTTTCTTAAAGTATAACAATATAGATTATACCGCTAATATTTTTAATATTTTTACCAAATAATATTTTATACCGTTAGTATTAATTTGTAGCAACTAATGATCAATTCAAGCACCTTCAAATTTGCAGCAATTGAATATAACGTTGATGTACATGCGGAATGCATTCATCGTGGACATAACAATGGAGGGAGGACACAAAATACTGAAACTCGATAATGTAGCATCAAGTGCAAAACAATGGCTCCAATCCAATATCTTGATCTTCGACACGTGGCACTGGTGGCTTTACACCGGAAGAAAACAACCGTGAGAAAAAGATTTAAAATAGTGATAATAATAAACTAATTTTCTCTCTCAATATAACATTTGTTTAATATTTTATTTTTTCAGATGGAACTTAATCCAAGATGGGAACGTAACTATGAAAGACATGGATAGGTTTGAGGCGTATGAGAAAGCATTGAAGACTTGGGGTAGATGGGTAGACAAAAATGTGGATACAAAGAAAGTCAAAATATTTTTCCAGGGTGTTTCTCCAGATCATTGGAAGTAAGTAATTTATAGAGCTTTTAAATATGATCTGATTTCTTGAGTTGGGAATGATTTGTTAGCCATTAATATAATAAAGGATTCAAAACTTTGACATGACAGTGCTAGTGGTTGGGGTATGCCTGAGATGCAACGATGTGGCGGAGAACGAGAACCGTTGGATCAACCGATGGAGGAAGCCAACAATAATAGGGTTGCAGACACTATACTGAAAGACGTGTTAATGGGTATGAAGAAGAGGGTTCAACTGTTAGACATTAGTGGATCATCAAAATTTAGGGTTGATGGACACCCTTCAATTTATGGAAACCCTAGACATATTGGCATGGACTGTACCCATTGGTGTCTCCCTGGAGTCCCTGATGCATGGAACCAATTCCTCTATGCTGCCCTTATTACAGATTGATATAGTTACCTACTTAGTTTCTTTAAACAGAAAGAAAGAAACCTAACTTAATTTATGTTTGGTAATGTTATTATAGTTATGTCACAAATTCTGGCTTGATCGGCTCTTGGACTTGTTGGGCTTGTTTTTGAAATGATCAGACTTTTAAATCTGAGCCCGATTTTTGAATGGGCCCATCTAATTGTAATCTGTCATAATCTTTATTAATTTCGATGATTTGATGTGAGAAGAAGAAGAAGAAGAATTAGGTCAATATCAAAATTCAATACAGACAATAAGTGACAGCTCTTTTCTTTTTTTGTCGTCTTGAAAGCATTGATGCCCTCGTGGGAGCAATTATTAAGGTTTTGGTCTTTATCTGTTAGCTGCTAACGCGGTTTTTCCTTTTCCTTTTCATAATACTTAATTCAAAACCAATTATGGAAAACTTATTTTTTCAGCCACAAATTTTAATTTTAAAAGATCTTATTGACTACATTTCTTCATTTTATATTATTCGAGTTCTTTTTGGCACTAATTAGAAGGTACCCCTGATTCACCTATAGAATAATAATATAGTATTAATATGCTGTATTAATACTCAGGTTTCGAAAAAGTAATTCTACAACCGTCATGTTTCGGAAAACCTTCGATTTTTGGTTCTAAAGTTTCGAACAAACATTTTTACACTGGTTATGTTAGTAAAAACAAATTTTTTTTTCTAATGTATAGTAAAAAAGAAACTGCAAATTTGAAAGAATTTTATATTTCATCACAAAAAATTGACAATAAAAACCCTTAATTTTGGTCATGATCCAATACAACAACATGAAATAGATCATATAACTTTATTGAATAAATTTCATAACAAGATCCAATTTATAAATTAATTCTCAATTTTAGACCCGGATTCTAAAGTTTCTCAATAAGGGATTCAATTTAACATTTTTTCTCAATTCAAAACTTGAAATTTAGATTGAGTTCTCAATTCAAGATAAAATTTCATTTTATTTTTTATTTACATTTATAAATTTATTTATATTTCAATATGTATTCATATTTTGGATAAATTAAGTCAAGTTAGTGTGCTTTAAGAATAATTTTTATCTGACTTATCTTAATTTATATGAAAAAAAGAAAGAAAGAAATATAATTAATTTAACTTATAAAATATAATTTATATTAAATATTAAAATTGATTTTCTATATTTTTATATCATAAAATTAAGAAAATAAAGGAATCTTAATTTTTTTTAATATATAAATTAATACAAGTCCGATGAAGATAGTTTCAAAATTGCACGAACTTATCTTAATTTATCTAAATTATAAATACATATTAAAATATAAATAAATTATAAATATAAAAAAAAATGAAATTTTGTCTTAAATTGAGAACTCAATCTAAATTTCAATCTAAATTTCAAGACTTGAATTGAGAAAAAATGTTAAGTTGAGTTCCTTATTGAGAAACTTTAAAATTTGGGTTTAAAATTAAGAACTAATATATAAATTGGGTCATGTAATGAAATTTATCCTAACCTTATTATTAGGATTTCAATGTTTAGATTTTGATGAGACAAATCACATATGTAGTAGGAAGTTTTGAGTACCCCATTTTTCACGATGTTTAAGTGAATACATAGACTAAAATTGAGTCCAGTGTTAAGTGGTAATAATGGAGGTTGAATAAGGATAAAACTGCATCTATGCCCTTAAGAAAAGATATCGCTGTAAGAAGACAGGATACAGTATTGCTGCGTTAAGGCAGAATACAGCATAGCTGCAAGAAGGAAGATACAGTAACGCCGTAACAAGACAGAGCTTTTCTATCGCAAAGAAGGAAAGAACGGCATGTAGCATCGCTGCAAGAAAGGATACAGGAGTACTGTTGCAAGAAAAGGATACAGTAGGACTTCCAGAAGATACTGCAACCAGGTCTAAGTTACCGCAGCATTGCAAAAAAGTATCAGCTGCACGAAGACCTAGGATACAGTGCTAAGCCTACAGACCAATCAAATTAATAAGCGCATCTTACAACAATGAGTATCTTACAATCCTAGGAAGGATAAATGCAGTACGAGGAACGAAGACTCATGCAAGAATAAATAGAGCCGTTTCAAAGAAGATCAAAGTTGCAGACACGGAGCCAATACGAAGATGCCACGTGGACTGACGCGCTGCAGAAAGTTGCGAGCCGCAACTGCCGCATTAAATGCTCCGAAAGAAAAAGTCAAGTCGCATTAAATGCGAACCATGCCTTTGGTCAGACTACTTCAAATTCAAAAGAGAGATGTCTCCTTCAACGGACATCTTCTCCTATAAGTATAAATAGAGGAAGAGATACACTGAAGCTGGTTACTGAAACTACTGATTAACCGAACAATTCACAAAGCTTACAAGATCCAAGTATTCAAGTCTACCATCAGTTTCAGTCACTCAACCTTCCGAAGTGAAGCAAGTTCAAGCTGAAAGTTTCCTCAAGGATTCAGAAACTCACTTCGAAGCACCAGTTGAAGAAAAACTTTTTTATCTTTTTAACCTTGTTGCTGTGTGTTTAGATTGTTTCAGTGGTGTCGAACAGTTGATAGGAGAGATCCTTGCTGTTTGTATAGTTGTCTAGAGTTAGGCAGCTTCCCTATGTGGGAGTGTGTAACCCTGTGTGGGTGAGCCTTTGAAGTCTGGACTTCAGTAGGTGGTTACTTTGTAAAGTTGATAGATTGTTAGGAGTGTCCTGTAATTCAATCTTGCTTAACAAAGTTTCTGCTTGAGGAGCAGTAGAGTGGACGTAGAAGGATTACACCGCATTTGAACCACTATAAGCCATAAGTGTTTATTGCTTTATTTATCTATGCTTTTACCTTCTATTTCTTGTTTGTATCATTTGCATAAAACATTTTATGATATAAGCATTTTTGAGAAAATCAGTCTTGTGTTATAAAAGTAAGCATAAAACTCCAAGTTACAACGTGCTGCACTGTATCCCTGTGCTGCAAGCAGTGACTATCTGACGCTGCAAGTTCAAGTAAGTTGTAGAGCAGAACGGTTTGTTTAAAGAATTGCAAAATAAACCAAGGTTCATTCACCCCCTTCTGAACCTCGGACACCACTTGAGACAAACACTTATTTTATGGAAATCTAATTTGAATATTACAAATTAAATGTTGAATTAATTTCATAATAAGTATCATTCTATTATTGTTATTATAAATTAAAGAACATAAGAATTTGACAAATATGTCCTAGGGCTCTAGATCTGTGCCTCCAATCCAACTCAATATGTCAACGCGGACCCATACCTCACTCCCACGCGTGGCCACACCATAGTTGGTGTGCACTGCGCACCATATAATTTCATATATAATTCATCCAATGAAAGTATTAGTTGCATATATAATTCCATTGCATACTTTTAAGGTATTTATTGTATAAATTCAAGGTATTAGTTGTTCATTTAGTAAAGATATTAATTGTATGTTTTTAAAGTATTAATTATTTACTCTTAAAATAGGGGTTAAACGGGTCGGGTAGGGGACATGGAGGCACGAATCTAAGATCCGCATTTCGAGATATATATAAGCCCTTCTCATCAAGAAATTTATGATTTAAGATTGGGAAAAGAATCAAATTGATTTCCATAAAATGAATATTAATAGGGATAATTTGGAAATAAAATTATTAAAAAAAATCTAAAACGACACATAACATAAAAAAATTTAAAATTCAAAATGATATTTATTATAAAATGGTGTGGAAATTTATTTTTTATAAAAGTTGAAATGTTTATCGTTACCTTAAAAAGGGTAATTTTGAGGGCTCGTTTGGATTGGGGAATAGGAAAAGAAATCCACCAAATTTTTTTAATTTCTGTGTTTGGATTGTGGGATTGTTGGTTGGTTTGATAATGGCCCGGTTGGAGAAATAGATTTAAATATTGGATTCGTTGGGTTTAGGGGCTGGACAACTCAACCGATCATATAATGTCTATTAATATAATCCCATGAAAAAATGATAAATTTACCCCTACTCTTCCTTTTATTTACGAAATAAACATCATATAAATACACATATTTTGGAAAGGGTAGTTTGGTAATTATCCTTTTTTTTTAATCCTAACATATACCAAACAAGATTTTATAAACAAACCTACTTTAATACACTCATAATCATTTAAACCAAACATATACTTTACTAAAACCTACTACAGAATTTACTACAAAACCTACATATCAAACATTTAAATAACATATTTTTTATCTTCTATAAACAGTACAATTCCACCCAATTTATCAATCTTATCAAACCCATCACTTAAAACAAACGAGAACCCTATGTGTTTACTTGGGATGTATGAGATTAACTAGGATATGATAGGTATTGGGATAAGGATATGATGAGAATATGATAAGGATAAGTTTGAAAAAATTATCAATTGTTTACTTTGTATGATTAAATATGAAAAACAAATAGCATCTATCAATCTTAATTGTTTATTTCAAAATGATTAAAATATATTGAATGATTCAATTAATGAAAATTATAAAAAAAATATTATTGAAATAAAATAAAAGATCAAAAAAATATAAAGAATTATAATTGAAATAAAATAAAAAATCAAAAAAATATAAAGAATTATAATTAAAATTGAAAATTATTTAAACAAAACTAAAATTAGAAATTAAATGACATGGAAAGTTTTTTTAAGTGTACAAAGTAACTAATAAAATTTAAAAAAATATACAATTAAATAAAAAATTATCTTAAAAGCTACAAATTAATTAATAAAACTTTCAGTTAACTTAAAATTTATTTAACAAAAATAATAATTATATATTTTTATTTATTAGAATATTTTTCAAAATATATTATCTATTATTTACTTTCAAATACTTTTCAGATTTTATAATTTTTATATTTATTTAAATATTTACAAAAAAAAAAATTGAGGGATAAATTTTATCCCTAGTGGGAAGGTGGGATTAGTATCCCACCATTTATCCATTTTTCTCTCATTATCCTGGGTCAAGGGATGTACCTCATTTTTTGTATCCAATAAAATAAACATGAAATAAGTGGAATAATTTAGTCATATCCCACTTTATCCCTCCAAGTAAACGCAGCCTAAATGTATTATTTTGGTGATTATTTATACGAGCTAAACTCGTTTGTAACGCGTGAAGCAGATCTCGTAAAGGGTCCATTAATTTGTACGGACGAATATTTTGACATTCTGAATATATTTACAATAAATAGCAGCCACAAAATAATGGCTAGAATAAAACAAAAAATTATAATTAAAAAATCAAATTCATCTGTAGCAAAGTTGAGAATTTGGATTGGTATCGCTGTTCGCTTTGGTTTCCGTTCTCCCACATTTAATGAGTTCATATTTGCCCCGATTTAATTTGGTCAAAGGCTCAAAGCTACATGATTATGATTTTCTATTATAGTGATCAATTAAATACAAAAATTCCTATAGACACATAACCTTGTCGTGTATAATTCAAATTCATTTACATAAATCAATTTGTATTTTATATTTCATAAATTATGGAATTATCTGTCGGACAAAATTTCCATCACATGTATCATACTCATAATTTAAATATCATGTTTTTTTTTAATATGGTATCATTGATGTTTATATTTGTATTTTATTTTCTCTTATCTATCATTAGTGTATGCGATGTTTTGTTAAATTATAACATATGATTTTTTTTGGAGGAAATAAAGATGAATGTACATTAATAATACACATGATAAGAGATTATAGTCATGAATTTTTATTTTTTTAATGTATAATGATCTAGCTATTATTAGCGTTAATCCATACCGAGTCTATTATATATATATATATAATATTTTAAACCTATTATATTATCAAATATGTCATTTGTTTTCTTTTTTATTAATTAAAATATTTATTCCAAAATTAAACCATTTTTCCTTCTTTTTAAAAACAATGATCTAATTATAATATAAGTCATAAGATAAGGTTGAGCACTCCACAACCTAGACAACGGACTTAGTGTTATATATAAGGAATTATTTTATAAATATAATTTCATAAAATAAAGTTTTAATATAATTTAAATATATATTTAATTATAATTTTGTTTTAATATAATTTAAATATATATTTAATTATAAATATATAAATATGAGTTATGAATTATGAATTGATTTAGCTCGTAAAATTAAAATTATGACCTGTTTTATAAGAATCCTATTATTCGGTTAGATAATATGGATATTTATAACTCAAAGATTTTGAGGAAGTAATAATTATTATCTTAACCACAGTGGGAAATAATCATATAAACTTGAATTCTAATTATGACCTGTTTTATAAGAATCCTATTATTCGGTTAGATAATATGGATATTTATAACTCAAAGATTTTGAGGAAGTAATAATTATTATCTTAACCACAGTGAGAAATAATCATATAAACTTGAATTCTATTTTAAAATTTTGAATTCCGTAACGTTAATCCATAAAGTTTTTTCCCATTTCACGAGGAAATATTAAATCGGTTAATGCAATATACTAACAAGATGGTAAAGAGAACTCCATGCCTTAAATGGTACGGAAGAGTATTGGAACCCTACAAGGACGGTGATCAAGTGATATAGAGTTAGATGTTTGGCTTTGGGATTTTAATTTTAAATTCCAACAAATACACTATTCAATTTGTTATTTTGCATAATTTTGCGGTTTAATACAGTACTACTTATATAAGATTTATTTTATTTTTTGACAGCACTTAAACAAGATTTATTGAATGCAAAATTAAATGATAATTACGTAATCCTTTGTTAAAAAAGGAAAAGTTACATGAATATCAGAAATGATCTAGGATCCTCGTCCAATTAAACACGTTGATTTTCTTAAAAGTAGCCCCCATTTGGAAATAATATCCCAACAAGGATTTTCTTAAAATCTATTGTTTCACTCAATCAAGAAACCTTTTTATCCTAAAAAAAAATTAAAAAGAATAGAACAAATCTGCAAATGTGACCCCGGTTCGAGCTAATTTGTCCACCTCTCAAATGAAAAAAAAAAAAAAAAATTATATATATATATAAGATCCATTTGGATGGTTTGATTTCAAGAAAAATTTGGAATCCAAGATAGTAAATTCATGTATGGTGTTTAGATGAATTTGAATTTTAAATCCACCACTTTCATTTTAAATTAATTTTAGAATTATTTTGATAAATTTTAAATCCACTTAAACTTGAATAAATTTAAAATCCATTCACTCTATTCAAGCATAACCTTATATAAGTTGGACTCGTAATATATTTAATAAACAACTCAAAATAGTAATTTTCTGATATAATTATTGACAACTCTTTATAGACAACGTTGACAAAAGTCAAAAAATGGGTAAAGCATTGGGTTAATTATTATTATTTTTTTTGGAGAGAATTAAGCGTGTCAATTAATATTGGTTAAACGTAGTTCCATCATCATTAAGTTTAATTTTTTTTTTTACTCATTTATTAGGGATGATACCATAAAAAATTTAGACCATGTTCAGATTTCCCCGTTTAAGCTCTTATTTTGTTTAAAGTTTATTATATTTTATTATATTATAATTATTTGTGTAATGTTATCTTATAAAATAAATAAAATTATTTAGTTGCTTTATTTATAAATATTATAAACGTCTTATATAAATGGAGGTCTGACTATGATACAAATTCTGAGCTTCTAGAATCCTTTTGTTTACCTACCCACGTATTTATGTGCATTTCATGAGACTTGACTCATTTATTAGTGATTAGTTAACTGAAAGAAAATGTTCAAATATCTAACTCTTAATATATCCTTATCGATATCGATATTGTGTAATGATTTTATTTTTTTATTATATAAAAAATAAAATTAATAAATATTCTAAATTTTTAATATATCAATTATGGATACATTGATTACCTAAAATTACTATTTATTTGCATTACTTAATTCCCTTCTATTGATTACCTAAAATTACTATTTATTTGCATTACTTAATTCCCTTCTAGTGGCGCACTTTGAAAATAAAATAAAATTAACCACCCATGTACTTATGTGCAAATGAGATTTGACTTATTTAATTGGTGAATAATTAACTCAAAACATTCTTTATTTGCATTAAGTACTTAACTCACTTCTAGTGGCAAACTTTGAAATTTGTATCTTATACAATAGTTTGATTGTGACATGTTCTTACGGCTTTTATCCCTTCTTCAAATGTTATTTTTCATTTAGATTGATAAACGCGTGATACAAAGTTATAGGAAATATATTTAATTTGTGAATACATATATTTTGAACATACTTTTGCAGTTTTGGTTGTGATTGATTAACACATGTTTTTCGAGTAGTTTTCATTTCTAATATTTTTTTTTTTGAATATGAATAATTTCAAAAACTCATTAATGTTCCTCAATTTGAGAAAAGTACTCAATTTTTTTTCCTAACTACAAACAACACATTTAGATATTTCAAAAAATAAATTAAGGTAAAAATTTGAGTGACACGTCTCACGAATTACATTTTATTAGATGAAGATCCACTCAATTTATTTCATTTTATTATTTTGGTAAAATAAATTAATATGTTTGGTTTCATAGATCTTAATATGTGATACAATCTAATAAGACAATGCCTCAAAACATAAACCTCTACCGGTAGTTATGATTTTAATATGTGAATAGTTTAAATATTTATAAGATAACTTAAACCTAAAAGTTAATAACTCCTTTAATATTTGTAACTGCGTTGATGTTATTTAATATCTCAGCTACCCAAGTTTTTGAAAAAAAAAAATCACTTATATATCTGTATTTATTTTGAACGGATACCTGTCTTTATTTATTTATTTTTGAAAAAACCTATCTTTATTTATTAATTAGCCTTCTTACATATTTCTTCCGTGTTAAAGAAAATGTTGTTTTAGAAAGAAAAAAATCTCATAATAAATGTTATTCTAGAATTTTAAAATATATTTACCTAAAAATTATAATCTATCAAAAATATTCCTATATACAACTAGCAAAATAAATATGTTAAAGATGGTTATTAAGAGCAAAGAATAAAGAGATGTAAAGGGGTAGGGTACAAGTAAACCTATCCCATAACCTAAACTATTCTAAAATGTTTTACCCATACCCTATCTTATTATTTTATGTCGGGTATGATATAAGTAATATCCTATGAATGTATGAATATCCATTGATAAACGGATTATCCATTTACATAATATATGACATAATATTACACATTGATAAAATTCATTTTTTTCATCGAAAAAAATATTTTATTGGGCCGGACAAGCCAATCGAACTTATTTGACAAAAAAAAAAAATCATGATTTAAAATCGAATATATAATTTTATAATGTGATTGTCGATCACTTAATTTTATATTTCCCCACGACAAAAGAATTAAAACAACAAAATACTTTGGTGGGAAAAAAATTATATTCATTTAATGAAAACATACATTTCATGATTAATTCCTTCAATGAACTCCTAAAATGTTATATAAAATTAAACATATTATATATATATATTATACATATAAAATAAAGCCATAATTATATAATTAACAAATATATATATATATAGGTACAATATTATGTAAACTAATCAGGTAATTGGGTAGAATAAACGGGTAAATTGTTAAACCCATATCCCACCCTTACCCTAACATACTTTAACGGACAAGAATAAAACCCTTCTTATTACCCTAAATTTTGGGTTTTGTCCTATTTGATTATCCAATTACCCACAAATAATTCTACTTTGCGGGGTAAAATTGACATACCTGATAAAGAGAAAAAACCTCCTACAATTATTATATTTAAATAGGATAAATTATATTTTTATTACCTTAATTTGTATAAAAAAATTTATAACATAATTTATTTTGGGAGGAATGACGTAGTTTTTATTTGTTTCTACAACAATACAATACATCCTTTGGATTCTTAAGACCATTTGTTTTCTTACTTTTTGTGGGTAGTTAATGAGATGGAACTTCAATCAAGCCCTCTTTCCATAATCCAATAGGATGACTCAACTTTCAAGCACAATCAAAGACATCTTAAACAAATAAACTATAAATATCAGAACTAAGATTCTTATCTTAGTTAACAAAGTAATCTACAACATCATCATTAAGCTTAGTAATCATGGGTAACCACTGTAAATGAACCAAACATCTTCTTTGGTAAAGACAAGAATGGCAAAAAGCTAAAACGCAATGAGATTCCAAATATAAAAGTCCATTTAGGCTCATCATCCATGTCCGGTCCCATTCTCTCTCTCTCTACTTACTGTAGCAGAATAAATTATAAAGGTCTCTGCAAATCCTTTCCTACCTCGCGTACTAAATTATTCATGAGTCGATGGATTTGTAGTCAGAGTTACTCAAGCTGAACTTCTCCATGCAAATTGATTCGCTGCAATTTGAAAGAAGATTAAAAAGAAGATGAGGAATTTAAGTGTTTTCTGCTTTATCATGGTTTTCTGCAGCTTTTATGGTTCAGCAGCTACACTGCCCAAGAAGCAGCTCCACCCAAATGAAGGTAAAAATCTCAGCTTTCAGCTAAAAAGAATATCAATTCTTGATTTTGGTGGGGGCCCATAAGAAATTCAGTGTTTTAAACATGTTTGTTATTGGTTGGCAGTGACAGCATTGAAGGAGATTGGAAAAAGATTGGGCAAGAGAGATTGGGATTTTAGCAAGGATCCTTGCAGTGGCGAAGGGAATTGGAGTTTGCCCATTATAAGAAAAGGCTTTGAGAGTTCTGTCACTTGTAATTGCTCTTTAGATCAGAATTCTACTTGCCATGTTGTTAGCATGTACTATCTCTCTCTCAGAAATCTATCATTTTTATGTTGAGTTTTCTTTACATGTGCTTTTTTATACAGAGAAAATCGCATTGTCTTGTTAAGTTTAATAATAGCAGTGAAAGATGAGAAGTTTCTGTCTGAATTTGATTGTGCGAAAAGCTTTACCTCCATGGCCGGAGTTGTGGAGGAAAAGCTTGATGATTGAACAATGTGTTGACTGAATATAGTCAGTCAACGCTTGATGAGTCAGCGGTTGACTTTCTCACAGTGTCTTTACTCATCCAGCTGTCAAAGGCGGGCTTAGGGTCCATGTCTGTCTGAGACTGACTACGCACACCTTAATTGGGCTACAAATATTATTAATGAATAAAAAAACATGTCCTGTCCTTTTCTTGATAGTTTTTTATAGCAATATGGAGCTGGCCTGGCCTCTTTATTGGGGTGATGTGGGGGTTGATGAATCAGATGGCATTAACAATCTTGAACTTAATTTTTGGCAAAGTGAATATGAATAGAATTGATATATTGTTTGATTAGTTGAATAGGATTGCTCTCGACTATAGAAAAAAAACTCGATTCCCATACATTGTTGCAAGTTGTTCGTCAAGCACAAGCTTAAGATATGTGCTCAAAATCCAGTACTACCATGGTTTGAAACTGAAGTCTATAGATTGATTTGATCAATGAGGCTAAATGGAAGGATTATATGAACCTATTTTTGATTGAATGCCATTTGGTTTATCTTCATAATGCTGGGATTTTTGTGGATTTAGTTTTTGATGTTTAAGAATTTAATGTGTTATTGACTCAAAGTTATATTAAACTGCTTGCAGAGCTTTGAAAGCACAGAATTTAACGGGAGGTGTTCCGATGGAATTTGCCAAGCTTCGCCATCTTGTGCACTTGTGAGCATCAGCTCTAATCTTAGTAGTCATTGTGCTTTGAGAAATGGAATATTCCTTTTGTTGACGTTCTTACTGTTGTGTTGTGTAGAGATCTTAGTCGGAATTACCTTAATGGCACAATACCTCTCCAGTGGGCTACAATGCGCTTGACTGATTTGTAACTCCCAGCTCTCTGCTTTTGCACCATTCGTTTATTGCTTTATGAATGCTAAGTAAACCACATCCTAATTTTTCATTTTTTTTTTTTTTTGGTTGAATATCTCCAGATCAGTTATGGGAAACAGATTGTCTGGTCCATTTCCAAGGGTTATTACCAGAATAACCACCCTTGTTAACCTGTATGATGCACTCTCTTTTAATTCTATGCATTCTTGTCTTCTGTTGTTCTGTTCCCTTCTGCTAAATCTGCACCTTACGAATTTTACGTGCAGGAGTCTCGAAGGGAATCAGTTTTCTGGACCGATTCCTTCTGACATTGGACAATTGGTCAATTTGCAAAAACTGTAAATAATGTTTTAACACTTAATTCACTTATTCAAATTTGCTTTCTATCAGATTATCCTAACCAGTATTTGTTTATGTCCCACATTTCAGTGTTTTATCATCAAATGCCTTCACAGGAGATTTACCAGAGAGATTCGCCAACCTGACATCCTTAACTGATTTGTGAGTACTACATCTGTTTGTTCGAGACTCTTTTCAATGTGTCGAGCAAAATTTACTTCTTTGATAAAACTAAAAGATTTGTGACTCTAATTGCCAGTATCTCTAAATTGTCAGGAGGATAAGTGACAATAACTTCACAGGACAGATTCCTGACTTTATCAGCAGCTGGATACAAATTGAAAAACTGTAAGTAGCCTGATCTTTTTCTCAAGCATTTACTATGTGTACTTGTTCCGAGTAACATAAAAATTCAACCATGCAATTTAGGAAGCTTCCAAAGACGTGATGATATTTGGTTGGCTTTTTCAGGCACATGCAAGGTTGCTCTCTTAGGGGCCCGATTCCTTCTTCTATATCAGCCCTGACAAGCTTAAGTGACTTGTGAGTGGCTTATGATCATTTCATGCACCAACTCTTTCTTACATGTTTTGGTGCAATGATTTTTACTCCCATTTATGACTTTCAGGAGGATCAGTGATTTAACTGGTGGAGTATCGACTTTTCCTCCACTAAGCAATATGAAGTCCTTAAAAGTGCTGTGAGTTTAAACAGACTTCTTCCCATTGATGATATCAAAAGATTTGATTTTAGATTACTAAACTCTAATCTTCTGTATAGGATACTGAGGAGTTGTTTAATACATGGAGAGATCCCTGAATATATTGGACACATGAAAAAATTGAAAAATCTGTAAGTATTTGAGACTTTGTTCCACTTGGTTCTAAAGCCCTCATAATCTTTAAATCAGATTAAATCAATTGTTTGGATTAGGTAACATACTTTTTAACCTAAAAAATTCATGTTGTCCTAAATGTCAACCGAAATCTTATATTAAGCTTTGCAAGTGCAGGGACCTTAGTTTCAACAATTTGACTGGAGAGATTTCTGCTTCTGAATTTGACCATCTTGCAAAAGTTGATTTCATGTAAGTTTTTTTTATTCTTTTCCAGTTCTTTTGGGTGCCATTTTGTCGATTTACTTTACAAGCATATATATGCTAAATTAACAACTGTCATTTGTTCTTTTAGGTATTTGACAAGCAATAAACTAACGGGGCAAATTCCTGGGTGGATTTTACAACGAAACAAGAATGCGTAAGTAACTTTATCCCACATGCTTGTGTTCTATTTTAGTTTAGACCTGAAACACATAGTTTCACTTATTTCTATAAGTTTCCTTTTACAGCATAGTATCAGCTATAATGGCATACCTATTGGCCTCAAATATTCTCAAAGCATGATTTCAGGGGCAATAAGTTAACTAAGTGTGTTGACATTGCTTCTCATACTAATTATGCTGTTTCAACTACAGAGATATCTCTTATAACAATTTCACATCTGGAAGCTCATCAATTAATGAATGCCCACGAGGGAGCGTGTAAGTGTTTTATGAAATTTCAACTCAACATTTTGATGAATTTTTATGTGCCATCATAATTTTTTCTGCTTATTATTTGCTCCAGAAACTTGGTGGAGAGTTACACATCAGCCGCCAGTAAATCGTAAGATTTTTATCTCTTTATCTCTTTAGTGATTATATAATTATTGTCATGTAATCTGACTTTGATACTTCCATTTCAAAGAGAATACAATTTGAAACAATATCAATGGTATTGATTTTTCTTTTTTGCTTGATAGAAGGGTGCATCCATGTATGAAGCAAGAGTTTCCCTGTTCTGAGCCAAAAAATCAGCGTAAGTATGCTCGCCATTATTTGATGATTATATCAACTTTCTATATCTTTGCTATATTTGAGTAAGTCCCTGCAATTCTTATGTAACTTTCTACCAACAGAGGGCTACTCATTGCACATTAATTGTGGTGGCAAGGAAGTGAATGTCAATAATAATACAACATACGAACCTGATTTAGAAGCCAGAGGGGCTTCTATGTTTTACATGGGGAGGAAGTGGGCATTTAGCAGCACAGGAAACTTCATGGACAACGATCTCGATTCTGATAACTACATAGAGCACAATGTTTCTATGATATACAATACAACTTCACCACTATCAGAACTCTACCGTACTGCACGTGCTTCCCCCCTCTCTCTCACTTACTATGGCCTTTGTCTCCTGAATGGCAACTACACTGTGAAACTTCATTTTGCTGAAATTGTGTTCTCAAACGATAGTTCGTTCAACAGCCTTGGCAGGAGAATATTCGACGTCTACGTGCAGGTACATATGGCATTAACATATGTACATTGATGAATTAATGTTTCTTCATGTTGGATTGATTACAACATACTATGCACCAAAAATGCAGGGCAAGTTGGTTTTGAAAGATTTTGATATTGCAGCTGTGGCTGGTGGGCCCGGAAAGCCCATCGTAGAGACGTTCACTGTAGAAGTTACGAGCCACACTCTGAAGATCCATCTTTACTGGGCAGGGAGAGGGACCACTGGCATCCCACAGAGAGGAACTTATGGTCCTCTTATATCAGCCATATCAGTAGATCCTAGTATGTTATTGATTCTAATGTTATTAACTTTACTTGGCTCTTTTGAAGCACTCTATGCTGTTTCTTGACAAAATTCCTGAAATTTTTTGCAGATTTTAAACCTCCAGTTCATCACAAGAAAATTAATTCTACTATGTTGGCTGGGGCAATAGCTGGTGGGGTTTGTCTCTTAGCATTGGTTCTTGGAATCTTGCATAAGAAAGGATATCTTGGTGGCAAAAGTTCACAAGATAAAGGTACAAATAGTCCCCATGTTTGCTGAAAATCTCTGTGTTATATTTTCAGAAGGTTTAGTCCCACATTATGCTTAGGAGCTTATATTACAGAATGATATCTCAGCTTTGATATTCTGATGAAATTTGTTATTGCTTCATCGACAGAGCTTAGAGGCCTCGACCTGCAAACGGGTCTATTCACATTAAAACAGATCAAGGCTGCAACTAAGAACTTTGATCCGGCAAACAAGATTGGCGAGGGTGGTTTTGGTTCAGTGCACAAGGTACTATTGTAGTCTTATTTTCAAGGGCTGATCACTCATAGATTTTCAGCATTCATTAAGCCTAGCAGGTTCTTTTGCTATGAATAGGGATTGCTGTCAGATGGAACTATAATGGCAGTGAAGCAGCTTTCCTCGAAGTCCAAACAGGGAACAAGGGAATTTGTCAATGAAATAGGAATGATATCTGCATTGCAACACCCGAATTTAGTAAAGCTCTATGGCTGTTGTGTTGAAGGAAATCACTTGATGCTAATCTACGAGTACATGGAAAACAACTGTGTATCTCGCGCTCTTTTTGGTGAGGACCATTTTCCGATCAGTCAAGATCATGCATTTGAATGCCTTTCATCTTATGTTATCTACTCTTATAGGAAAGGATACTACACAAAAACAGAAGTTGGATTGGCCCACGAGGAGGAAAATATGCGTAGGCATAGCCAGAGGCTTAGCTTACCTCCATGAAGAATCGAGAGTGAAAATAGTCCATCGAGACATCAAAACAAGCAATGTTTTGCTCGACAAGGATCTGAATGCAAAAATATCCGATTTTGGCCTTGCAAAGCTGAACGAGGATGACAAGACCCATATTAGTACTCGGATTGCTGGGACTATGTGAGTTTTTCTTCTTACATCATCTATACTTCTAATCATTGAAAACATTAAAACTTTGACACATCATTTTGTAGAGGTTACATGGCTCCAGAATATGCAATGCGTGGTTACCTGACAACCAAAGCAGACGTCTACAGCTTTGGAGTCGTTGCACTCGAAATAGTCAGTGGAAAAAGCAACACCAACTATAGGCCAAAGGAAGATTTTGTCTACCTTCTTGATTGGGTATGAATTTATTCCCTACTAAATATTCAAGATTGTCCTTTTTCCTTTTTCGATATTGATGATCATATTCTTGATCAGGCCTACGTTCTTCAAGAAAGAGGCAGTCTACTAGAGCTGGTCGATCCGGACCTGGGGTCTGCCTACTCATCCGAAGAGGCAATGGTGCTGCTAAATGTGGCCCTTTTGTGCACCAATGCTGCTCCAACTCTGAGGCCAACAATGTCCCAAGTAGTGAGCATGCTCGAAGGACGAACAGCAGTTCACGAGCTGCTTTCTGATCTTGGATTTTCGACAACTGATTCCAAGTATAAGGCGATAAGAAACCACTTTTGGCAGCATCCTAGTGTGAGTCATAGCATGTCAACAAATAGTCCATATTCCGATTCATCTCTTTCAAATTTAGATAGAGATGGAAATGGAAATGCCATAGCTCAAAGAGCTGATCAAGATGTATCTGATAAGAACTAATTAAGTAGTATACTAGCACGAGATTTTAATTACCAAGCAAGTGTACATAGTCATAGGATATTGGCTTCTTTCTAAGGGTTTCGTTGATGTTTGTACTAAGCACAAACAATAGTATTGTAATGTATTTTTGTATACGAGACTCTATGTTTCCCATCGTGTTCAGTGCATACAGAAAAAATGTATATGCTAAAAAGATATATCTCTAAAAATCTCAAAATTAAAAATAAGAAGACGGTTACTCAAAATTAATTAACACATCATAACACACTCGAAACAAACACATAACATGTATCACTCATATTCAATGTCTTTATACGAAAAATAAAAGCAAAATATATCCAACTAATTTACTAATTATTGGAGTATCAACGAATTGGGCTAATTAAATTTATTACAAAGCGAGTCAAAACTTAGGTTGTCTTCGATTTTATAATATCCATTTATCTCCAATTTCTTAAAAACAATTTTAATATTTTAATGATAAAGTCTAAGAAAGTGAATATATAAAAGTATAACAAGGAGCCGAGCAGAAGCGCAACAGTAATTGAAAATGGCGACCTTATTCAAGAACACGCCAGTGACGACTTCGATCCTTCTACTGTTCCTCTGCAATGCGATCTCGTCAATTGCATCCGATTCTTCTTCCACAACTATGCGCACCAACAATTGGGCGATTCTTGTCTGTACATCCCGCTTCTGGTATTGTACTTTCTTGATACTCCAGGATTCTTTGTTTCTTGATTTCGTCAAGCACCTCCGCTTCTTGATTTCATGAATTTCGGCTGCCTCCTTTCACTTTCGGAATTCTTGAAAAAACAGTTGGAGTAATTTGGTAGAATTTTCTGAATTCTTGAAACAACAGTTGGAGTAATTTGATGGCAGAAGCGTAGAACTTAGGCGGCTTTTGGGAAATTTAGGCAGTATATTTTGTTTTTAGTTAGTTCGATATTTGTGAAAATCAAATTTTCTTTGTAATTTTTTTTTTTTTTAATAATAAGCGTTAGGTCTGGTGGATCAAAGAAGATAGGAATTTAATGGGTTACTTGGTGATTTTCAGTTAGTCCGAGGAGCTCTTAAGAGTATGAGTTACTGAGTTTAATACAGTGGGAAATAGTAGCTCTATGTGTGCTTGAAAATATTATTAGTTGTGTTTCTAAACTGTTATATTCTTGCAGCTCGCTCACAGTTTATTTTTCAGGTTTAATTATCGGCACATGGCAAATACTTTATCCTTATACAGGTAAATAGGGATCTATTCTTGGTTCCTGTTATATTTAACGCATTATTAGTATGTTTCAAATGATTTTTGCTTCTTTTGGACGGATGCCTTGTCTTCAGAACGGTTAAACGATTGGGAATACCAGATGAGAGGATAATTCTCATGTTGGCTGATGATATGGCTTGCAATGCTCGGAACAAGTACCCTGCCCAGGTCTTCAACAATGAAAACCACCGTCTCAACTTATATGGAGACAATGTTGAGGTGGGTTCAATTGTTTAGTATGTTGATCATTTGTCTTTCATTTAAGGGACTGCAATGTGGTTAGATGTTTATGTTCATTGGATTCATAAATTTTACCTTTTTATTTCCAGCTATCTCTCTGATTATGGCATGCTCCAATTTAGGTAGATTACCGAGGTTATGAAGTGAATGTTGAAAATTTCTTGCGAGTATTGACTGGCCGTCATGAAACAGCAGTCCCAAGGTCGAAACGACTTCTCAGTGATGAAGGTAGTCATATACTTCTTTACATGACCGGGCATGGTGGGGATGAGTTTCTAAAATTTCAAGACTCAGAGGAGCTTCAGAGTCACGATTTAGCTGATGCAGTGAAACAAATGAAGGAAAAGCGCAGGTGTTTGGATAGCTTGTGACTGGCATGTTTTACTAATATTTATTTATATTTTAAACTTTTTGTTTGCAATGTGACGAACAAAGGTAGTGGAATCTAAAACATCTTCCATCTATTTGAGGCTTTGAAAGGAGTTTGAACAGTTTATTGCATGATCTCTCTGCCCCAAAGGATTTCATATCAATTAAAGAAAGTATTTTCTTCTTTTTTTTTTGTTCCAATTATCAGATTTAAGGAGCTGCTGATTATGGTAGATACTTGCCAGGCAGCCACTCTGTTCTCTCAGGTGAGTGATTTTTTCTTCTCTGGATCTTTCCATACGTTTTTAAATGACATTTTATTGCACTGTTTGTCTGACTGTTTTGCCTTTAATATTTTTGTGTATGCTGTTGACAATGAAACTGTTAGCCTGTTAAAAAGTTCCTATGTGACAGCACTGATACTTTATTTGGATGTATATCTTCTGTTTCTTGAGATTGGCTTCTTAAATGACATTTCATTGCACCGTTTGTCTGACTGTTTTGCCTTTAATATCTTTGTGTACGCTGATGACAATGAAACTGTTGGCCTGTTAGGAAGTTCCTATGAGACAGCACTGATACTTTATTTGGATGCATAGCTTCTGTTTCTTGAATTTGGCTTCTCATTGTGGTGTTGTCCACTGGATGCACTTCATAATCCTTGTTTCAGATAAGGAAAAAGAAAATCAAAAGAATTAGAAAATATTGCACTTCTTGACCTTGCTCCCATGATTTAGCCCTATTATTATTGCCTGACTTGAGAATCATACGATTTCATTTAGTTTCTCTTTGTAACAAAAGCAAGTTCAGTTTTCCTTTTTTCTGGAAGAGAACAACAAGAAGAAAATGTATTTTTCCTTTCCATTTAAACCTTTGGAATGTGCTTGTTTGCCTTGTTCTCCTGAGTTAGCGTATACCGTTGCCAATTCTATTTTTTCACAAGTGCACTACGTTTGAAATTTTCTTGAGTAATAACTAATTGTAGTAAATTCTTATATTGTGGGGTGTGTTTTACAGCTTCAATCACCTGGTGTTTTGGCTATTGGAAGTAGCAAGAAAGGAGAAAATTCATACTCACATCACTTGGACTCTGATGTAAGTATTGATATTTTGTTGGATCCTGCATAAGAGGGATATTTCGGGGACATGTTAAATTGCTGCTGTTCTTACTACCTTCTTCAGTGGTTAACTTATCGGTTTATACTTCTTCTTTTGTTCTTTTTTTGCAGGTTGGTGTATCTGTTGTAGATCGATTTACATATTATACTCTTACCTTCTTTGAGAGGTTAAATATGTATGACAATGCCTCATTGAGCAGGTATATTGATATAAGATTTTGGTTTATCCATAGTTATCTAATTCTTCAAATCTGTGCTTACTTTTATGTCCTTACATTTTATGGTAAATTTGCTAAGGTTATAGCACTCATGGAGTTCACAATATAGTTTTATAATGCAGCTGCATAACATATTAGTCCTTAAATAATATATGTCATTCAAGTGTATGAATGGTTCAATGTCTCACTTTGCAAATCAGTTGTAGTAGAATGTGGATTCTGACAGAAGTAGCCTTTAGCTGCCATTTGATATGACTGGCTTTCTTTCTCCTATCCTAATATGATAATAAACGTGGTTGCAGAAGAAATTTGCCACGTTGCTGAAGCAATTATGGAACTTCGTTTGTTTCCCCTACATTAAATAAATGTCTTATCTACTTATCTGCTTATCCATTATGGTGATAGAAGCATGGAGTATTTGTTTCATTTTCATGTAAAAAGTAGGTCATCTGACCTTCTAAACAAATTCAGCACACAAGTTTCATTTCAACTTCTTTCTTTCTGGATATCATGGTGAAATTGCTTTGAATCTTTGATGTTTCTTTCCAAACTCTGCTCTGATTAGAATATTGTTCTTAGTTTGCAAGGTTTCACCTAGCCAATAAAGTTCCCAAATAGTGATCCCAAATCTTGATTTGACCCTTTGTTTTGCAGTTTATTCAATTCCTATAATCCAAATACGTTGATGTCAACTGCATACTATCGGACTGATTTATACCAACGGTGGTTGGAGAAGGTATAGAATTCAAATCCGTAGTTTGTTTGTATTTCTTATTTTGGCTTTTTCAGTTCAGTTTGATAAGAATTCCTGTTGAATCTTCCTTTTTTTTTTTTTTCTTTCCATTTTCACTTACCTTTTTTGTTCTTTACTGTATTCAACATGTAAATTGCCTTTTTCTATTTCTGCATGCTGTAAATAATGCTACAGCTATCCTGAAAGGAAGTTAAGGCGAGATTTGAGAAATATAATCACAAATTTATTTTTCTTTTTTCCTGGATTACATAAGGATATCTATTTATGCACAAAAGTGTATTAAGAATACAAAAGTTCCTTATTTTCCTCTCCTGCTGATTATAGGTACCGGTGACCAACTTCTTTGGTTCTGTCATGGAAACCATCCATACTGATTCACCTTATCGAGCTTTCTCAGGCAGATACTCCAACAAACCTGAACTTGAGAAGCCTTCAGACCAATCAGTGAGGGAGAAACGAAGAACTCTAGAAACTTCTTCAGATGTTCCCGAAGTATTAGATGACTCTAAAATAAATGTGAGATCTCTACATCCTCGCATATTCATGATGCTTGGTTTAATTAATTTTTCAACAACCAAATTTCTTGAAAGTGACAAAAGTAGGGGTTTTGTTGAGGCAGGCTAAACAAGATAGTTGCCCATTTACACGAACATGGGATGCTATTCTTGGCTGGATGGAAAAGATGAAGCAGATAGATAGTGTGGTCAACTATGGTTTGGTATTGATGTTCCCAGTAGTGGTCTTCTCTTCTTGGCTTTCACATTGAAGGTAAGAAGCATCAAATCCTGATTGGTCCCATTTTCGAAACATTTTAATTGATTACCAGACTGCATTACTGTTATACCCTGCTGAAGTTGATGCACATAAATACATAATTTAGTGATTTACTTGCATGCAATATGGTAAAGTAAATGGTGTATTACACTAACAGTCTACATTTATTGCATTTTCGTGCTGTTTAACGTGAGATAATCCTAAACAGGAAGCTGGCAAAAGCTATGGACAGATTGTTTGTGCAAAATCAAAGAAGCTGACCGTTCAAAGTGTGTATGCTGCTCTGCTTTGAAGAAGTTTGAATTATAGAGCTGAAATATCTTTTTATGAAAAGCGTATGCAATGCTGAGGTCTCAGGCTGTGTACTTAAGAACTTCTGGATTTTGACAACTTTTCTTAGCCATCTCTATCTGTTTTTCTTGCATAACAATGATGTCTTAAAAGTAAGTTATCTTAATACCGCAGAATATTTTAGAAGAGCGTAGAGCTGTAATAAAAGTGCAGGCTTAGGTACTCAGGTATATCCAGTTTTCTATTATGTATTTGTTACAATATCTTGTTTCAGCGTATAGTATTATAGTATCGTATTCTGGCATTTACTGATAAAATATAGTACGAGACTGGTTTAGATAATTTTTTTTTTTTTTTAAATTATAATCGGGGTTAAGTCAGTAAAATGAATTTGAGGGAGTGGAAAGTAGAGAAACAATAAGAATTAGAAAATTTGTGTGATCCGAATTCGAACCTTAGTCATCACAATCTACATTTTTATAAATGTGGGATATCATTTGAGCTACAAGGCTTGTGGTCGGGTTAAATCAGTAAGGATGCACACAACTTTAAGAAGGATTTTACTCCAGTTTTATAACAAAATTTGTTTCGCATGGGGTAGTTTAAAACTCGGTTAAATAGGTTTTGAGGTGGTTTGGGTTGTGTAAGGAGCCTATTGAATACCATGTTAATCTTTTATATATATATTAATTATATAAAAATGTGGATATTTCTTGTAAAATATGGATTGCTCAATATATACTTATTATAGATTCTTATTTAAGATTATAACAGTAATTTAAGATTTTCATATTTAAATAATTTTATATTAGAATTCTATCTAATTCAAAATCTTATAAAATTTTATTATAATTAGAATTCTAATATAAAAGTGTTATATATACAATATTTGTATTATTTCTTTCTTTAATTTGAATTGATTTTCACAAGTGTTATATATACAATATTTGTATTTTTTTTTAATCTGAATTGATTTCCACATGCAACGTATGTGTTTAAAAACTCGTATATATATATATATATTTGCAATAATATATAGTATAGAAAAGACTTGTGTTGAAAAGAATTTTCTTTACGGAAAACAACAAAATTGAATTGCAAGCAACCCGCCAAAATTTCTTAATTATGTGGAAGAACAAAAACGAATCTTTGATCATTTTTGTTTTTTTCTAATAATATGAATTTCAAAATTGGCTAAACCGATGATAACTCGCCACGTGTACTTAAGAATACAATGTACAAGACTTACAAAGTAAATAAATATGGCAAGTATTTTCCGCAACCATAAAAATTAAAGCTTGACTTAAAAATTTCGTCCAAAAAAAGAAAAAGAAAAAGTTGACTTACAAATTTAATATTTTAGTGGGATAATAATACTCACGAAAATACTACTTAAACATAATACATAACGACCGATATGATGCCCTAATTTTTAATTTGCTATGAAAATTTCACATTAAGCAATGAATTAAGTTTCTCTTTCTTATGATTCTCTCATCTAAGTGGGAGTCCTTTCCACAAAGAAAATTCAACGACTGCGACTCTGTTTACCGTTTACCCTCCAATGCTGAATTCAACGCTCTCTTCAGTTCAACTATATGTGTATATAAACTGAGAAAAGCTATTTAGCATCTTTGAAATTTTCAATTCGGACCCATGATCTCGCTATTTTCCTCGTTAAAAACCAAAACTGACAAAATTATTACCAGGGTTTTATAATTTTCTCCTAAACTGAGAACATATGTTCCTTTTTCTCCACGAGTTGTTGAAAGTCAAGCCTGGATTTTGACGATTGTTATCCTCTTCTGTTTTAGTTTTCTTTCTATATATATACATCTCTTTCATTCCGTTTTAGTTTCTTTTTCTCCAAGAACCTAGTACTTCCCCAATGGGAAATCTGTTTTTTCTGAAAAATGAAAATTCTCACTTTCAATCATAGAAACATATGAGGTAATCAAAAGGGTTGGTAAATGTTTATTGGATTTTAGTTATCTTTTCTTTGTGATGATGTTGCAGATTGGAGTTGATTGGTTGTAAATAAAAAAATATTGTTTTTTTTAGGGTGGTATTGTGAGTGATCATTTCTTGTCTTCTGAATGATATGTGGGTTTTGGGTTTCTTTTTTTGATCTTGATGATTCTTGCTCTCGTTCTTGAAGGGTCCCACTAAAAAAAAAAGAAAAAGGATTTATGTAGTTGATCTCACGGGAAGATTTATCAGGGGTTTTGTGGTGTTATAAGTCATATTATGTATTTATACTTTCTTTTATAGATTGATCATTGGTGATGGAGGCTTCAAATGACAGTTCTAATTCAACGGCGCCGTTTCTCCTGAAGACGTATGAGATGGTGGATGATCCATTGACTAATTCTGTTGTTTCTTGGAGTCAAACTGGGCATAGTTTTGTTGTTTGGGATCCACCTCAGTTTGCTGGAAATTTGTTGCCAAAGTACTTCAAGCACAACAATTTCTCCAGCTTCATCAGGCAACTCAATACATATGTAAGATCTTTGTTTTCTGAAATTGCTTCACTTCATTTGTAGTTCTATTTCTTTGCTTGTTTGCTATCTTTATATGTATCGTGTATGTGTTGTATATGTTGTGTGTTCAATAGGCTATCAGTTGAACTTTTAGTTTTCGATATGGAAACTATGCATTTCAAGAAAAGGATTGATGAAACTGAAGAATCATAGTTCTTGAGGGTCTTGGTAGGGAATTAGAATGAGATATTTGTTGTTGAAAGCTTAGTAAATGAAACCAATTATATAGAAGAATAAACATTCCAAAACTTGATTCGAGTGGTTGCATCCACTTGGCTTTGTATTCATTTCTCTGTCCACAATTTGATACTTTAAGATAGTTGTTTTGAGATTAGGCTTAAAATTTTGTTGAACATTGCAGGGTTTTAGAAAGATAGATCCTGATCAGTGGGAGTTTGCAAACGAGGAGTTTATTCGCGGGCAGAGACATCTTTTAAAGAATATACACAGGCGAAAGCCAATCCACAGTCATTCAGGTCAAGGAAATGCATTTCCATTAACTGGTTCAGAAAGAGAGAATTATGAAAAAGAGGTTGAAAAACTGAAAGGAGAAAATATTCTGCTTTTATCACAAGTAGAGAGACATAAACATGAGAATCAAGGATATAAACATGAACTCAGATCCTTAGGACAAACATTGCAAAATATTGAACAGAGGCATAGGCAGTTGATGACCATCTTGGCTCAGCTGTTAGAGAAACCTGGATCCACCTTGACGACCATCGAACAGTCAGAATCTCGTAACAAGAAAAGAAGGTCGTTGGCCTTGCATTTCTTGCATGGTGAAGGCGATCTTGGGGAGAACCAGAGCTCGATTTTCCTAGAAAGTTCAAGCTCGTCATCTCTTCCATTGTTAAGCTTGGACCAAGTCAAAAAATTAGACTCATCCTTAACTTATTGGGAGGAGTTTTTCCATGGGATTGACCAGATTCCATCCGAAGATTCCTATGGTTTTAGGTTGCACACGATTCCTTCTTCACCTGTCATAACAGAAATGGAAGCATCATCTGGAGATTCTGATTTGAAAATCCCACCTTGCTCGGCTGGATGCCACATGTCCGCATCACCTTCAAGGAATGGCCATTCCTCTCCTGAGCTGGCTGTATCTTCGTCTCACATTGACAGTCCGGAAATATCGTCCATTTGCATTAATCTAGACTCGGGGCTAAAGCCACTGGACATTGATGTGAATGTAAGCCCAGCTAAGATTTCTGATAATGAAATGCAAGAAGATCGACAACAACTAGCTGGGGTGAATGACGTCTTCTGGCAGCAGTTTCTGACGGATGCTCCTGGTTCCTCTGTGACTCTGGAAACACAAACAGAGAGAACAGATTAGAACATAGCAAGAATTCTGGTGATGGTCACTACAGGCTAAGCACTTACACGATTCATGGGAATTCTAATTCAAGTTCAGAGATATCTTTTTTACTATCTTGAGGTATTAAGTAGGTGTGATGGTACATAATTAGATATACCTTTCAGTTTCAGGGTATGGTTTTGATTGTTTTTACCCATTTTCTTTAAATTTTACTTCTTTATAATGGCGAAGTCTGAGATTTGTGCATAATTTAATGTAATATTCATCTTAGTATAAGAAATTGGGTGGCCTCTCGCTGTACTTACTCGCTAATAGATCCTAATAAGTATGAAGTTCCAAAAGTTGTAGCAGATTCTCATATAGAAAACTCGGAAATCTCTTTCTGTAGTCAAGATTCCGACTGTGCAATCATATCTTTATTGTAGATATGCTAAATCTGGCTGAATATCACATTAGGTCTGATGTGGTCATGTTTTCAGTGATGAATTTGATATAGTTGTTGTCAGTTGCTGTTGCTTCTACTCATTACACAATTTGCCAATGATTCTTGATTTTTGATTATTTTCATGGTGTGTTCAATCCAAATATGTCTCATATCTTCTATGTTTGTAATAAGTGAAGTTGTGATTGTTGATGTAGGAATGATGAAGAAAAGGGTTTGCTTGTATTGGTGAAGATGATGGTGATCCAGCACGAGAGAAGACTAGACACCAACTCACCTAACGAGAGTCATGAGCTGTTGCTAGATTTTCAGTTGAAGAGATTTGCAGATGAAATCTAGCTTTATATAACTAGTTCCACAAAAAATGTTGGCTTTCATGAGTTTTGTTTTGCAAAACTCGTAACTCATTTACAAAAACTAATGTCTTATCTATACCGTGTATTTATTACTATAAAATATATTCTTCTCTGCAATTCTGAAATTTTTGTAACCATGTTAGGCCTAATCTCTACCCATACCAATCCTTAATGTAGTTTTTACTCTTTCAAATTTGACTTTTTATTTATTTATTTCTTCAGTTCTTCACAGTATATGCATATCTCAGTAAGTAAGAGTAACTAAAAATATAAAAAATAAAAAGCAAAACATTTAAAATTATTTTGCTATCTACATTTCATTATACAATTAACAAGGGTTTTTCCCCCCTCTGTTATTCAAAAGGAATTTAACCCTCTTATTGTCACTTGTCTAGCAAACAAAACTATAGGACTAGAAAGTTATAATTTTATAATATAGCAAGGTAGTAGAATTAGACTTTTAAATGTGATATTATTTATGACAAAATGCAGAAATAAGGCAATGAGGTTCATAAAATTTGAAATTTAATACTTTTATAATATCCCATAATATATTGAATTTTGGATTTATGCAATTACCATGTCATTCCTTGATTTTATTTTATTTTTGAAGAAATTATTCCAAAAGTTCACATAAATTTATGTAAGTTTCTTAAAACCTGTATTATTTGACTGTTGTGTGTGAATTTATTTGAATTGGTTTCCATGATTACACAATGATAGTTTCCTTTTAAACCTCCACGTTTTATTCGCATTCCTTCTCTGCTTAAGAATCCATAACTGCTCCTCTCCTTCTCTTATTAATTTGCCTAATTTTTTCTCTCTTTCAAATTTAAATTCTCTTTTCTTCTCTCCGCCGATAGCAGACCACCGCCGCCGGAGGAGCCAACGGTAATTAAAGCGTTCAATAATGAGCTCACCATGCACAGCGCCGAGGCTTGTCCGATGTAGAGTGAGAGAATTGGCATCATGTTTCTATGCTTGCCGATTACCTTTAGGTATGTAGAGAATTCTCTCAATCACTGGATGGATTTGAGTATTTTATATTCCGATTTACTCTGTTGCAAGCACATTTAAATGTATGTATTCTGATTGGACTTCTATTGTGTTTGATTTAGAGGACGATCAACCAGATATCTTGTGCAGCAATCCACCTGAAATCTCGAGAGAGAGCATCGTTTTCGACTTTGAGGAAAGCAGTAGGGGCAAGAAGTCCAGTCGGAAAATGTCGAATAGTATTGAAATGGGAGGAAACTCATCAGAGCCTCGATTTTCAGAGGAAGAGTATATAGTTTTCTGCTTCAGAGAAGATGGAGCGATCGATATGATAAATAATGACGCCAATTCATCGGAAAAGAACGATGAACGCAACAACATTGTTTCTTTAAAGGTCCAATCTCGACGTATATGTATTTCATCAGGTGTAGCATTTAGAAGACTACTTACGATATGTTTTTGTGATCACAGTGCGGTGAAAAAGGGAGGGAGAGCAGGGATGATGAAATAAAAGAGATGATGAACCCTGTTTCTATGGAGCAGCAAAATTCAAGCAATATGGAGTCTTATGAGTCATGTGATTCTAATCTATCAGATACCAGCACAAGCTCTTTTGCCTTCCCTGTGTGAGTGTATAAATACAATTGAAGCATTAATGAATATTTGAATCTGTAATTGATGTGCTACATTTTATGTAATGCAGATTGGGAATTGAATGGATAGGAAGCCCAGTTCACATGCCCAGAGAAGGAAAGCAAGATGATGGAAGTGTGTGCCTGCACTGCTGTAGATTCTAACTCATGATTCGAATTTTCTCATTCTCATTGTTACTATAATGTTTGCTGATCATTGTTGCATGATGTTTAGATTCAACAATTTCTTGCCAAGTAGTTACAATTATCAATTTGAACAGAGTTTTATCATCTTGTAGTGGATGTTGGTGTATTTGGACTAATTTGTGATTTGGTTCGATGAATTTATTGCACTAATGGTTATTTACTTGTTGCCCTTTGGATTATATTAGATTTTGGGCGGACGTTAGAATTTTCATTTCCAAAATTGGTTTTGATATCTTTAGCAGATCGACTATTTTGATACCATTTATTTGGGGAATGATTGAGATTTTAAGTGAAATAAAATAAGGTTAGTTTATTCCATTTTTTTGATGGAACAAAATATTTTGGTTTGTATCAAACATTACGAAGAATCACATTTGAAATTTATTCAATTCATGAAATAAACATTTAAAATATATAGATATCTAATTTGAAAATACGACACGACCTAGTTTCTCTCCTTTTTTTATTTAGGAAATTTAGGTTAATGTTTTTCACATAAATTTAGATAACATATTATCTTAAAAAAACTTGAGAGAATAACGAAGTTATATTTTTTACCCCAATTTCACTAGGGCAAATTATTGGAACTAATTAAATACACACTTTTCGCGGAAAACAACACACACTTTATGACCAGAACATAACGGTTTTAACGAACATCATATCACACTCTGACCACTCTCAACAATTATTCCGTACAGAATCAGGAAACAAAGTTCCAAAAAATCATACGGAAAATCAAGAAATACTAAATTTCAAAGGTCAGATTCGATCTCTGCTATTTGAATTTATTAATTTTCATATAACCCATTTGCCGCCTCCTGTAAGGTTCGCGTTCTTGATTTTCATATGGTTCGCGTTCTTTATTTTCCATTTTGCAAATTTTGACCCATGTTTGTCTTCTTGATCAAAGTAATTTGGTAAATCTATTATCTACTTAAATTAATTACCAATTAGTTTTGCATTTTATTTAACGATTATAGCGATTTCTAGGGCACAATTTGTGGATTCCTATGATTAAAGTTTGATTTTCTTTTGGCATTTGATCCATTGAAACAGAGATGAAGTGTTCAATTTGTTGTTTATATAGTTATACAGTTTTTGTGTGTTTTAAATGGCAGCAACTGAAAATTTTGGGAGCAAGCGATGAAGGTTTTTTTTTTCCTTTTTTGTTTTTTAGCTGTTGAGAAAATATAGTTTCTGTCATATTTTATTGCTGCAATTATAATTAAAATGTGTGGGATTGAATGGAGTGTAGGTAATGATAAAGAGTGGTTCGAGAGTTGAAAGGGTTGAGAAAAGTTGAAGTGTCAATTTGAGGAGAAAAAGGTAGGGAGTTCTTTTAAAACGGGCTTCTAATCGTCTGATAAACGTAACATTCAGCTTGATTGGATAAGGATGTAGTTGAGAAAATGGAATCTTAGACAGCGAGAGACTCGGTTTGAGTAAATTTCAGTGGACTATGGAGCTTGATGGTGATGTAATAGATACACCAGCTAGTGGTGTTAGAGATGAGAATGAAAGTCACGTGCCTCCTGATATTGAATTCGGTCATACAATCAATAAAAGATATACGAGTAGCCCCATTGGCCTAAGACATATGGACTACCAGAGCCTGTCTAAGAGAGATACAGAGAATCCAATCTCTGTTGTTGAAGTGCTGAAAACGTTTTTTCTAATACTGGTCTGGTACATAATCAGTACATTCTTGACACTGTGAGTGTTCATCTTTTCTTAACCATTGAATCGTCTATGTTTCATTCATTTATTTCAGATTTTTTTTTTTTTTAATTGCTTGTGTTCCTGGATCAGGTACAATAAAACCTTATTAGGAGACAAAATGGGGAAATTTCCGGCTCCACTGTTAATGAACACGTTCCACTTCGTCATGCAAGCGTTTCTCTCAACAGTCATTACGTGGTTTTGGTCTGATAGATTTCATTCCTCTGTTATGTCCTGGAGGGATTATTTTGCAAGAGGTAGGAAGTGTTGTGATAATTAACAAGTGTCCATTGTTTTGATTATATCTATCTCATATTTCCTATTGAGGTTTGCCATAGATTAACTTCGTTAACAACTAATGCTACAGGCATTTGCCTTTCACAGTTGTACCAATGGCCCTCAGCACTGCTATGGACGTTAACCTAAGCAACGCATCCTTGATTTCTATCTCCGTTACCTTTGCCACTATGGTTGGTAATTCTGGGTGCTCTATCACCATTAGTCCTTTAATTTTTTGATGAAACTTCTTATGTTCCGTTGTTTGATTTATCTCATGAGAAATCCTCAGATGACTATGTCAATTTTCTTTTATTTACAGTGCAAATCGGCTTCACCAATATTTCTCCTTATTTTTGCCGTTGCTTTCAGGTATTTATTCAATGAATTGATTAAGTTAATTAGATCCGAACTCCAAGCAGATTGCTGTAAAGCATTTATTGTAACTAAAATATGTGTTACCTTCTTTTGAACTACAATAGACTCTTTCTGCACTTCGAAGAATTATGATGAATATAACGTTTGTGATCAAAATAATAAGCATTACCTGGCTGCTGATCTAAATAATGTTTGTGAAGATTGGAGTCTCCAAGCGTGAAGCTGTTTGGCATTGTCTTTGTGATTTCTGTTGGGATACTATTAACAGGTTGATAGATTTCTCCTTTAACTCCTATTGATTTATATGTAGGTTTCCATGGTAAGATTTTGATGAATGTTTATTCTCCAAAACTTATGGTCATGCAACATAAATGCTTTTACTTTTCATGTATCATTTGAAGTAATAACATAAGAGATTTATGGTCATGCAACATAAATGCTTTTACTTTAATGATTGTCCCTTATTCACATTTTGGGATCATAAATTTGTTTCTTCAAATGTATTCCATCGTTACGCCTTTTTAGGTTAAGATCACTTATTAACATCTGATGGTAACAAATAATGATGCTATTAATGGATTTATATAGTGGTGAAAAACAAACTGCACCTTTTGTTTTTTTCTTTTTTAAGATTAAGCCGCCCAAATGAGTTTCTTATAATTTAATTGGTCCAAAATGCAGTTGTAAAGGAGACTGAATTTGAATTTTGGGGTTTTATTTTGGTTATGCTTGCTGCTGTCATGTCAGGGTTCCGATGGACAATGACACAGATTCTTCTCCAGGTACATGAAGCACTTTTAATTGTTGCTTATTTTTGGTATTAATGATTTAACTATTACTAGTATACTCACTTGTTTCTGTTTTTGGCTCCATCTTCCATTGATTGGTATGTGCTGATATTGAAACGACCACAAAGAAAGAAGCCTATGGTAAGTGTTACTCAAAGCCTGGATTTTGTCCTGATTCTAGCATTCATTTAGCTATTAACTGTGTCTTTGTGTTCATAAATTTCTGACATTTTCCCTTCCTCTATTTGGAGGTCTTAAAAACCCTCTTCTTTTGATGAGCTACGTGACACCAATTATGGCAATTACAACTGCTCTGTTTTCTCTGTTATTGGATCCTTGGAATGAGTTCAGAAAGACTGATTACTTCGACAGCCCATGGAATATTGTGAGAAGTTGTTTTTTGATGTTCTTTGGTGGAACTCTTGCTTTCTTCATGGTGAACTTCATAATTTGATCCTAACTTCAAAATCCCGTCTTTTTTAAGAAAAAAAAAAAACTGACTTCTTGATGTTATTGCAGGTAGTAACTGAATATATTCTCGTGTCAGTGACTAATGCAGTGACGGTAGCGATTGCCGGGGTTGTGAAGGAAGCCGTGACTATTTTGGTAAGACAGCAACATGTTTGAGAATCAAATTCAAGAATACAGTACATGTTTAAACTTGTTATTCGTGTTGTGTTCTCATTTTTGAATACTTATTTATTTCAGGTGGCTGTGTTCTATTTCCATGATGAGTTCACTCTGTTGAAAGGGGTAGGCCTTGTAACAATCATGATTGGTGTCAGTCTATTTAATTGGTACAAGTAAGTGATTGAGAAAACACTTTCTAACCTACACAATCTCTAGCATTTATTCAGAACAAATTCCGAGCTTAACAGCGTGCACGTTTATCAGATACCTGAAGTTGCAGAAGAGCAAGAAAAACATCGGGTCGCCAACAGATATTCCGTTGTCTAGATATGTTATCCTTGAAGATATGGATGAGGAAGATGAGAGCCCCTAGAAAAAGCCCAATTCTGCATTTGAACATATCCTTCCTGGTAAGTTCTCAAACACATGTCATGCCTTATCTATAAGCCCTTTATGCATCTCTTATTTGTCTCTATCTTCGATTTTGACTAGGTGTGAAACTTCAATAGAATCGGTTTTGTCCTCAGTTGCTATGAGTACGTTGCGTTTTCAAGTGCAGAGGCTGGTAAGAACTTCCCACATTGCTTATGGGTGAAGTTCTTGAATGACTTTTGTGCACTTAAGACACCCTATAAGGGACATTGAGCAAGATTTTTTTATTTTTTTATTGGAAAAAAAGGTTTTTGATCATCTAAGTTTACCTTATTAGATTTTTCAACATTTATTTTTCACCTTTTGATTTTTAGTTCTTTATGTTTAAGAATTACAATTTTTCAGTCCTCTTACCTAGACGTACTCAATCGGTTCGAAAAATTGAAATCGGGTCAGTTCGAACGACAGTCAACTCGACCCGATTCCAAATCAGAACTGTAAACCGGTTTGATGCGGTTTGATTTTGGTTCGGGATGTTGTCGAACCGTGAACCGGTGGTTAAACCTTTTTTTTTTTTTTTTGCATTTTTGGAGATGACACATGGACGGCTCGGATGGATCGACCGTTGATGATCAACGGTCTATATAAAATGACCGTTGAAGATCATCGATTCGAACCGGCTAATTTATTATTATTTTTTAAATGCCACGTGTATGACCCTAATATCTTGAATTAATTATGAATGCCACGTGTATGGCCCTAACTCCAAAGAGTGTGTTTTTATGAATTAATTACATAAAAATATATTAGTTTTAATCTATCTTGTATTTTTATGTTAATTACAAGTTTATGTTATGATGGTGAAATAGATAAACGAAAATGCAAAAAAAAAAGAAAAATTCAAAACCGATCAAATCGTAGAAAGAAGAAAGGAAAATAAAGAAAAGGGGATAAATTGACGGTTCGAACTGTCGATTTCGGTTCAACCGTTGGTTTCAAATCGAAACCGAAATGGAAACCCCCACGATTTGGTTCCGATTTACCCTAACCGATTAGAAAAATCGTCTGTTCCAAACCGATTGACCATGTCTACTCTTACCTACTACAACAGGTAAATTTTTTATTTTTTAATTAAAATTCATTTTTAACAACAAAAAATCATTTTTTTAATTGAGAGGACACTTAATTAGTATTAATAGAAAAACCTAATATATCTAAGTCCTGGATGTCCAATTATTAATATTAATAATTAATAATAAAATTTTAATCCATGTATTAAGATGAAAATTAAATTTTGTTATTTATTAATATTAATTTTGACACATTAGATTACATATTTGTAATTTAAAAAAATTAGTGTTATATCAATTTAAAAAAATTCTAAATTTGCCCAAATTATTAATATTAATATTAATAATTAATAACAAAACTCTAATCCACGTATCGGAATGAAGAATATTTTTTTTTTCTTAAAATTTATTTGAAATGTTAGACAAAAAATACAAATTTGAGATTTAAAAAAAAATAAGTTTGGAATGCTTAAATTATTAATATTAATATTTAATAACAAAATTCTAACTCACGTATTGGGATGAAAAATAATTTCTTTTATTTGTTAATATTAATTTAAGCATACAAATTTATGAAAAAAAAATTAATGTTCTCTTCAAATTAAATTTAAATAGAAAAGTAGTTACCTGTTATAGCAGGTTAGATGGCTAAAAATGATATATCTTAAATATATATGACTAAAATAAAAAGGAAAACAATAAATGATGAAAAATCAATAAAATAAACTTAGATGGCCATTTTTTTTTTTAAATTGTATGTTCACAATGTTGTATGGGAAACATTCATGTAGAAGCTTAAATTCAAAAAAAATCCTTATTTTAATTATTTCACGCGCTTATTAATGTGCTCCAGTGTGATAAACCATGTACATCTATAAACTAGTGACGATTATGAGCAAATCATGAATTCAAGATTGGCTGTTCTAACACGTGTGGAGAAAAGTCAAGACTAGACCCTCGTACTTTACTATATATACATTTGATGCAAGAAATTCATTCTGTACATTCAAGCTTCAACTCCTCGGATCCCTGATAAGGTTACAATGTCTCCATCTTGGAATATCATCTTCACCCTAACTTTCCTCTTTTGTCTATGTTCCGTTAACTCACAGCCGTTTGATTATCCAACGGCAACCCTCTCTTCTTCCTGGATCAACAGCATCTCCGCCAATCACTCCGTCAGTTTCACAGACTCCTCGACCGTTAGAGCCATCCTTCTCCGAGGAGCTTTCGGTCCAAGATACGCCGCAGGTTTCTACTGCAATGGCACGTGCGAAACCTATCTCTTCGCCATCTTCATCGTCCAAACAAACAGTGGTGGAGGTATCACCATGCCTTCCTTCGGATTCCCGCAGGTTGTCTGGTCTGCCAATCGGAACAATCCTGTTGGAATCAACGCCACGTTGCGCCTCACAGCTGAGGGTAATTTGGTCCTCAGAGATGCGGATGGCTCGTTGGCGTGGTCTACTGAAACTTCTGGAAGATCTGTCGTAGGGCTGAAACTGACGGAAACAGGTAACCTCGTTCTCTTCGATGCGAAGAACTCTGTGGTTTGGCAGTCTTTTGATCATCCGACAGATGCTTTGGTTCCGGAGCAGATCCTCGTATCTGGTAAGAGGCTGACAGCAAATGGAGGTTCGTATTCGTTGTCGATGACTGATAAAGGATTGGTGGCTTCGAGACTCTCTAAAGTATACTACGAGAAGTTGTACAATGGAAGAAAGAAGAACAAGGAAGCAAGTTTTGCTAAGTTTGAAAATGGAAGCCTGGCATTGTATGTAAATTCTGTTAGGAATGCAGATATGAGAATACCTATTCCTGTGGCTACTTCTGCTCAATATATGAAGCTGGGGCCTGATGGCCATCTTCGAGTGTTCGAGTGGCTATCGCCATGGAAGGAAGTGGCTGATCTTTTGAAATGAAACCGCAAGTTTAAGAAAGTGAGAATAAATTTGGTCCGATTACAGTGGCTAAAGTTATACGATACTCGATAGGGATTGAGTGTTTCTATCCAACATGTATAACAAAAAATAAAAAATACCCATCTGATAAAAAATTAAGTTTTTTTATCTAATTTGAAAATAAAATTATCCAACTACCCTTAGTACCCAATTTGCATTGTGACTTAGATCACTATGATGTTTACCATCGTAATCTACTCTTACCATCTTGATAAATGACAAGACCATTGTGATTTGTTCTTGCTATAGATTTTTGTGTTTTTTTGCGATTTTTACATTTTTCTAAACTCCAATTTACATTCAGAAACACATATTTTGAAGAAAAATTTATCAACTACATTTACTAAATTTAAAAATTATTTTTATCTACTTCTTTTGAATGACAATTAAAAGATGAAATTTATACTAAATCATGTTCGTAATTTAGGAAGGAAAAAAAAGATGAAAAAAAAATTCAACTTATATATGAGGATGGATAGATGTGATAAATGTGATGGATAAAATCATTTAAAGAAGTGGGTAAGAACATTTATAATATTTTATCTTTATTTTAAATAAAAAAAGGTATTTTTTATGAAAGTAAGTATTTTTCATTTTTTATTATATTTGTTGAATAGAATGACATATTTTCATATCTATTCTAATGATATTTAAATGATCAGGTTGACGCTCATGATAATGGCTACGGTTATATGATATTTTATTCGAATTTTGTTGTTTTAAAAAGGACAACATTCCAATTATATTATAGTGGTTGTAGTTATAGTGGTTGAATGATGTTAAAACTCTACATTGATTAAACAACATTATTAATTATTAAAAGGGACCTGTGATTGGAGTTTGTAATATGGAGGAGCAAACAAGATAAGGTTAGTTTGTCAAAACATGAAGTCAATATTGCTGCTCTAAAACGCGTTGACGAATACACTTCATGGACCAAGTACTTTAATCTAAAAATTTGTAATATTTTAAAAAGTTTATCTAGCTAGCAATTTCACCTTAAATGTAATTTCTATTTAATAGTATTATTTATTTTAATTGAGTCTGAGAGAAGAAAACCTGATATTTCCCAAATGAACTGATTTTGTTTAAGCCCACTAAAAAATAACTTGGTCCTAATGAAATGAAATGAAATAGGTGATCTGACGTCATCCAGTGATTAAATTCAAAGCATGGGCTGATATAAATAATCTTTGAATAAATAAAAGTCAACTTGCATATGATTACCCGGGTTAGTGGATCTCTTGGCAGCCTGTTTCCTCTCCCCATTGTTTTGATCTTACAACCAACTGTTTATGTTTAACCAGTGTTTAAGACCCAGTGAAGTAAATCTTGAATCTGCTTCAATCCTTTCCATGATGTCTCCACATCGGAATATTGTGATCTTTACCATTGCCTTCTTCTTTTGTCTAAATTCTGTAAACTCCCAGCCACTCGATTATCCAAGAGCAAATCTCTCCACCTCTTGGGCCAATAGTGTCTCTGCAAATCATTCAGTGACATTCACAGACAATTCAACTGTTAGAGGCATCCTACTCAGAGGAACTTTTGGCCCCAAATATGGCTGTGGCTTCTACTGCAATGGCACTTGTGAAACCTATCTCTTTGCAATCTTCATCGTCCAAACAAACAGTGGTGGAGGCATCACTATGCCTTCCTTAGGATTCCCACAGGTTGTCTGGTCTGCCAATCGAGACAATCCTGTCCGAATCAACGCCACGTTGGAGCTCACATCTGGTGGTGACTTGGTCCTCAGAGATGCAGATGCCACGCTGGCATGGTCAACCAACACTGGTGGAAGATCAGTTGTGGGCTTAAACTTGACAGAAACAGGTAACCTCGTACTCTTCGATGCAAAGAACTCTGTAGTTTGGCAATCTTTTGATCATCCAACTGATGCTTTGGTTCCAGAGCAGATCCTTGTATCTGGTAAGAATTTGAGTGCAAGTGCTTCATCGACTAATTGGACTGAAGGGGGTTTGTATTATTTGTCTGTGACAGAAGAAGGATTAGAAGCTTCTATACAGTCCAATCCTCCACAGGTCTATTATAGGGACTTTTATGATAGCACTAGGCAGAAAAAAGAAGCTAGTTATGCTAAGTTTGAAAATGGAAGTCTAGCATTGTATGTAAGTTCAATCGAGCCAAATACGAACGACAGAATACCTATTCCTGTGGCTACATCAGCTCAGTATATGAAACTGGGGCCTGATGGCCATCTTCGAGTATTTGAGTGGCAATCGCCATGGAAGGAAGTAGCTGATCTTTTGACAGGTTATCTTGGTTTGTGCAACTATCCCATGGTTTGTGGGAAATACGGAATTTGTTCAAACGGGCAATGTAGTTGTCCCAATGGCACAAGCTTTAGCCAGATAAGTGGTAGGCGTCCTGATCTTGGTTGTTCTCAAGTGATTCCATTGGCATGTAATGATTCAGACAATCACAGTTTCTTGGACCTTGAGAATGTAAACTATTTCAGCTTCATCCCTGACATTATAAATACTGATGTGAATAGTTGTAAAGAGGCCTGCTTGAAAAACTGTTCTTGCAAAGCTGTTGTCTTTCACTATGGCTCAAATTCTTCTAATGGTGACTGCTATTTACCATCAGATATCTTTTCTATGATGAATAATGAAAAGGATCTGACCCACTATAATTCTTCTGTGTCTATAAAAGTACAGAGTGTTCCACTTGCAACTGCTGCTAAGGGAAAAACCAGCTTCTTATGGCCTATACTGGGAATGATTCTTGGAGCGGTTGGTTTAGGCATTGTCAGTGGATATATGATTTTTGTATATCGCAGGAGGAGGAGAAGATTAGAAGAAGTCGAGGAGGACTATTTAGACCATGTTCCAGGCATGCCCACTAGATTTTCTTTCCAAGAATTGGCAAATGCTACAGACAACTTCAACAAGAAACTTGGTGAAGGAGGATTTGGATCAGTTTTCGAAGGGCTATTACATGATGGCACAAGAATTGCAGTGAAACAGCTTGATGGAGTGGGTCATATCAAGAAGTCATTTCTTGCAGAGGTTGAAAGTATTGGGAGCATTCATCATATCAACTTGGTGAGACTGATTGGCTTTTGTGCAGAGAAATCCCACAGGCTTCTGGTTTATGAGTATATGTGCAATGGCTCATTAGACAGGTGGATATACTGCAGAGGCCAAGAGACAAGTCTTGATTGGAATCAGAGAAGAAAGATCATCCTGGACGTAGCCAAAGGGTTAGCGTATCTTCATGATGATTGCAGGCAAAAGATTATCCACCTAGACATCAAGCCTCAGAATATACTAGTGGACGAACATTACAACGCCAAACTTGCTGATTTTGGTCTGTCTAAACTCATCGACAGGGACCAAAGTCAAGTTGTGACAACCATGAGAGGCACACCTGGTTATCTCGCCCCCGAATGGCTTAGTGCAATTATTACAGAGAAAGTCGATGTTTACAGCTTTGGAGTTGTGCTTCTTCAAATTGTGTGTGGCAGAAAGATTTTCGAGGCATCCAGGGAAGAGGAGGAAAGATACCTATTAGCCCTTCTCAAGGAAAAAGCTGAGAAAGGACAGTGGCTCGATCTTGTCGACAAATGTTATCAAAATGTGGAGTCCAATGATGCAGATGTTGAGAAAATGATCCAAATATCAGCATGGTGTCTACAAAGTGATCATGAGAAGAGGCCTTCAATGTCAGTAGTGATTAAGGTTTTGGAGGGTGTAATGGATGTCCAAAAAGACATTGATTACAACTTCTTGATTCCACAGTATCTGATTAGCAGAATCCCAGAAGTAATTTCACAAGACACAACAGCTCTACTTCCTTCAATTCTATCAGGGCCAAGATGATTTCAGGTTCTTGAATCAAACTGTTTTCTATTCTGAACTGCACATGTAGATTCTATTGCAACGCGGATAGTGATTATTGTCAGTTTGCTCTATATATTGTCCAAATATCTAACGAAGTATTGCCACAGCTTGTCTGGTCCCTATTTTAAAAAAGGTTGCAAATGTTTTGACATAAAAACTTATAAAATCTTGTGTATAACTATAACATTTGTGCAAAACTTCTCTAACCTATACTTTACATTATTTATTTATTCATTCTTGTCTTCTTGCAAGAATTGCTCTCTTAATAATCGTTAACCGGCTTTGCAAGTTGTGTATTCCTTGCAACCCAGTTTAATCCACTTGCTAGTAAATATTCTTAAATCATTTTTTTGCATGTTGGTTGATTCCTTGCTGCCCCCTTCCCCCCACTTCCTTTAATATTTTGTGTTAAAATACTAAAAATTGAGTAGAACTAGGAAGCATCGAGCATCATTGACTTCATCCAATATTTTCCAAAGGTGGGCATTAGCAATGAGATGATGATGTCCCCATTTCGGATCATCTTTTTACCATAGTTAATTTTTTTTTCTTGTCTAGATTCTGTGAACTCCCAGCCATTTGATTATCCAACTCCAAATCTCTATACTTCTTGGATCAACATCGACAACACATATCATTCAGTGAGTTCTGGAGATCATTTCAAGTTTTAGATTCATCCTTGTCAGAGGAATTTTCGGTTGGGTATATGCTGCTGGGTTCTATTGACACGTATCTGTTTTCCATCGTTGTTGTCCACATCGATAGCAATGGAGCGATGTCGTTGTTAGGATGTATACTATAAGCTTAGCTTTTGTATGAACATCTATTTTGATATGAGAATCTTTTATTGTCAAATGTTTGCATTTTATATTTATTATATATGTTATTGCAATTGTCTAATTAATTTATATTGTAGATAACATGGTGTGTGGTGCCACACAAAAGATCATGTTCGATTTATACTGACTATATAATAGAACAAGAGCTCTGTTATTATGGATGTGCGTTCTCTTAATCATTATATAATAATAAGCACGTATACTCGATATATGTTTCTTTAATTTACCAATGGGTGAGATTTATTCATTAAATCAATAAACTTGATAAATTGGGATATAATGTTATTTATATGATTTGCTAATAATTATAAAATGAAACTGTGTTCTAATTATTTAGAATAATAATGTCTCATTAAGAGGCTCATAAGGATTATCATGTAATACTCTTGAAATTAGATGTTAATTAATTGAATTGTCAGTAATTCATTTTGTCACGCTCTATTTTCATATAAAGCTTAAAATGCGGATAATTTTTTTTTTTTAAACAGAATGTAATCGCAGCCTTATCATCCTAGGACGTCCATCAAAAATTTCTAAACTGTTGAGATTTTAAAGCAATCAAGAATTTAGAAGATAACCAGGGAAAAATACGTAGGTTGATAACTTTGCAGCGGAGAAACATTCTTGTTCAAATCGCAACACAAAAACTTTGTTTCGTATATAGCTAGAGTTTCAGAAATGCAGAATATATCCATATACATTATTATATACATGCAAAAATAACAGACACTTGTACTGTGGAAAGGGGACACATAATATTTCTTTGAAATATTTCTTTGACAATAAATACATATATCACGTTGTGGACTCCCAAGTAGTCCCAATGAACTCTAGATAGATTTCCGAAGAATACCTATCAGGGCCCCAAGCCGATCCGATTTGGGTTATTACACCCCCTCGTGTTGGGTTTTCGAAGAATACCCCGCTCTAATGGGTTTCCGACAAGAAATACCCTACTTGGCGTGAAGACGCATGCGTAGATAAATAGTCACATAATAGTTCTCACATAACACATAATGCACATTGATCACGTTCACGTTGGCCACATAAATCACATAACACATAAGTAAAGAAATCAATTGTCATATATTGATCTCTCTTGAAAACTCCTTTGATGCAGGAATTACCCCGACTTTTCATCATATATAACCAGTCTCACTTGAAATCTGTAGCTCTCAAATCATATAATTTACTCGAATATTGTTCACATAGTGAAAACATTTCACTTTAAAACGACGCCACATAATGACGGAATTCAAATCATTTAGTCATGTAGTTTTCTGTAAAACAGTACAATTTAAAAAAATATAAATAAGATTTTACCCCCCCCACCTTGAATTTATCACAAAATCCTGCTCAAGAGCTTTCGATAACAAGCTTAATTCTGTTCCCCGCGTGAACTCCCTACAGAGTATAAAAATATGACTTATCATCTGGTTTAAAAGCTTCAAACCAATAAAATCTGTAAAAAAATGACTCTTGAGAAGATCGATAGACTAAGGTTCTAAATTTAGGGTTTGTGGATTTCACCCCTAAAATTAGGGTTTTCTTGCTTAAAGGGTTCGTTCGTCCTGTCTATATCATTTTACAACGTCGTAGGGCATAAAATACAGAATTTATTAAATTCGGGGGTCATAATATAATTTCTGCAAGTTTTAGGGGTTGTTCTGTCAATTTATCAGTCTAGGGGTGATTCTGTAATTTCTGCAAAATTTAGGGTCCATTTTGTAATTTCTATAAATTCTGGGGACTATTCTGCAATTTCAGAAAGTTTTGGGGTCAGACTGCTATTTTATAGAAGTTTTGGGATCAATCTGCTATCTCAGAGAAGTTCTGGGGTCATCCTAGTAATACTCGTAAGTTCAGGGGCTAAATTGGGTATATCCAAAAGTCCAGGGACTAAATTGCTAATTCTCCTAAACCTGGTATTTGCAATCAAGCTCCTAAATTTAATTAAATTTCTAATTACACCCCCAGCCCCAAATCCACCTAAACTGCCGCCTCTCTCGCCCCTTCGCCGTTGCCGTCCGCCGCCTCCACTTCCGGCGACCTCCCGTCGCCGGCGACACCACCATTAACACCACCGCACCAAATCAACACCCAAAACACACACAAAACAACATATATATACATACCGATCCACACACATTCATACATATATATACAATCACATACATATATATTTATATATATATACCATTCCAGCTTTGCAGCGGCGGCTCTTCCCCAAATTCCACGCCGACGCTTCAAGCGCCGATCCCTTCTCAACACACACCCCGCATACATATATACATACACAACCTCAAGCCACAAGCATAAACATATATACATATACTTTCCAGCACTGTCGTTGCTGGCTGCGACGACCTTTAATAAATTCTCGCCGGCGCTACAAGCGCCGGTCACCACACCCCTCCACACGACTCGTCGGCGCGACCGAGCGCCGGCAACCACAACAGCAATACAGCGACGGCAAGGCAGCGAAAGAGAGAAATATCGGGAGATAGAAAAACAGGGTCGATTAAAGTTCCAAACCCGAATTCATGACGGGCTCGACGGAAATTATACCTTAAACGGAAGAATTAACCGGAAACAAAGCTCGCTGATGGTGATTGGGAGCGGCGGTGATGGTGGTTTGGTGAGATGAGAAGTATGGAAGAGATGAAGCTGTGCGTATTTTCTTTTTTTCAAAATCCTTCCCAAAATGGGTTTATCCCTTTTCCAAGAGTAATTTAACGGGTCCCACCTCTATTGAGGTGTTTATCATGCATAGAGAGAGAGAGAAATACAAAGATGACAAGGACAATGCTCCCAAGCAACACTCTTAGCATTATCTAGCTTATAATCTAATGTGAATGATTAAATTTTACCTTAATTATCTCTAATTTTCTAAATAAGGGGTACTACACATTTAATTAACGGATATTCGATATCTTAAATATAGGGAGATAAACGAGCACATAATAAATAAGAGCTCATATTTAATATGAATTTGAGACGGTAGTTCAATAATAACTTTTTAGTGGATCGAGTTATTATTGATGTGATTAAGAAGTGTGTTCAGGCTAAACTCCCATCAGGAGACCTAATCATAATTTTTGTAGCCTATAAATAAGTTTTAAGTCAGCCGCTTTTAAACACAGAAAAATCTCATAAAATGATTTTAGTAGAAGACGGCTGGTATTCTCGAAGGATCGTTGCCCACACAACGTTCAAGAAAAGGCGAGGAATATAGCTGAATTTTTTTTTAAAAAGGCTAGAAGATCGAGAGGTCCAGACTCTATCGATAGTTCGGTAGTTCTGACCTTAGAACTGGTTAGGTGAAAGGTATGATTCGTTTTTCGCTGCGCATTAATCATATCTTGTATGGATCCCGAATCAGATAATTGCATAGGGTTAGCGATCCGGCGGTTCCAACAGTCGCCTCCTCAGGTTGTCTGGTCTGCCAATGGAAACAATCCTGTTAGAACCAATGCAACTCTGCAGCTCACAACCGAAGGAGAATTAGTCCTGAAAGACGCAAATGGCACGTTGGCATGGTCCACCAACACTATTGGGAGATTGGTTGCTGGTTTGAAATTTATGGATATAGGAAATCTCGTTCGATGCAAATAACTCCGTCGTTTGGCAATCTTTTGATCATCTAACTGATTGCTTACTTCCAGGACAGATACTAGCATTGGATAAGAATCTAACAGCGAGTGCTTCTTCAACTAACCAAGGAGGTCTCTATTCTTTGTTGATAACTGGAGTAAGCTTAGCAGCTTCCATACACACTCAAACTCCATTGGTGTACTATGAGACCACTTATGCTGTGTATGAGCAGAATGAAGAAGCAAGTTATGCTAAGTTTCAAAATGGAAGTCTATATATAAATGGAGTGAAGCCTCTATATCCAGAGATATCGATACCTGAATCCAAAGCTACCTCAGATCGGTATATGAAATTGGGGGCTGATGGTCATCTTAGAGTATTTAAGTGGGCTAATGAATGGGAAGTAGCAGCAGATATTTTTACAGGTTATATTGGTGAGTGTGGATATCCAATGGCTTGTGGTAAGTACAGAATTTGCTCGAACGGGCAATGTAGTTGCCCTGATGGGGCTAGCTTTAGGCAGACAAGCCCGAGGCATCCTGAACTTGGTTGTTCTCAAGTTGTTTCACTCACGTGTAATGCTTCAGAGCATCATAGTTTCTTGGACCTTGAGAATCTAAACTACTTCAGCTTTAATGCTGATATTAGCAGTACAGATAGGAAATAGTTGCAAAGAAGCCTGCTTGAAAAATTGCTCCTGCAAAGCTGTTATCTTTTAGTATGAATCATCAGATCCTTCCACCCGTGACTGCTATTGCCATCCGAGATGTCCTCATTGATGAATCATGATAAGGGTCAGAATCTCTATAGCTATTCTGTATATCTCAAAGTACAGATTGCGACGCCCTTGGCATCAGGAATGACTCCAACTGCTGCTAAGCCGAATATTAGCTTGCTAGGGCTTATACTGGGATCAACTCTTGGAGTTGTTTGTGTAGCTGTTGCTATCGGAACAACTGCCTTTCTGTATCGAAGGAGGAGAAAGTTAGGAGAAGCTGTCGAGGAGGACTATATAGACCATGTACCTGGCATGCTCACCCGGTTTCCTTTCAAGAGTTAGCAACTACAACGAACAACTTCAATAAGAAACATGGTGAAGGAGGATTTGGATCAGTTTTTGAAGGGTCCTTAAATGATGGCACCAAAATTTCAGTGAAAAGCCTTGAAAGAGTTGGTAACATCAAGAAGTTGTTTCTAGCAGAGGTTGAATCTATTGGCAACATTCACCATATCAACTTGGTCAGACTAATCAGCTTTTGAGAAATCACAGAGGCTTCTTCTGGTTTATGAGTTTATGTGCAATGACTCTCTAGACAGGTGGATATACTGCAGAAGCGACGAGACAACAACGTTGGTTGATTGGAATCAGAGAAGAAAGATCATCCTTGACATATCCAAGGGATTGGCCTATCTTCATGAAGATTGCAGGCAAAAGATCATCCAGCTAGACATCAAGCCTCAGAACATACTTGCTGATTTTGGACTGTCTAAACTCACCAAAGTCAGGTTGTAACAACCATGAGAGGCACTCCAGGTTACCTCGCCCCTGAATGGCTCAGTGCAGCTATTACAGAGAAAGTTGATGTGTACAGCTTTGGAGTAGTGATACTTGAAATTGTGTGTGGTAGGAAGATTTTTGAGCAATCCAGGGCACAGGAGGAAAGATATCTGTTGGCCCTTTTCAAGAAAAAGGCCAAGGAAGGACAGTGGCTCGATCTTGTCAATATATGCTTTCAGAATGAGGAGTCCAACATAGCACAAGTCTAGGAAATGATGCAAATTTCTGCATGGCGTATAGAAAGTGATCATGAGAAGAGGCCTCATATATCAATGGTGATCAAGGTGTTGGAGGGTGTTATGGATGTCCAAAAAGACATCGATTTCAACTTCTTGATTCCACTACCGGAAGTTTGTTTACCAGATGTAACTCCTCTACTTCCTTCACTTCTATCCTCGCGCGATGATTTCAAGAGTTCTTCCATCTATTCCACAAACATGTCAACTCAAACCATGTACTATGTTAACAAAACCAACAGCAAAACTAATTTGATTCCGTTTTCAAGTATGTTTAAAATGTTGTATAAGAGTGTCTTTTGCTTTATTTTACTTAATGCTATAACATTGTTTGTGAAAACTAGAATACCGGAAACAACCAACTTATTGTTACTCAGAAAAGTTAAAGAACCTTTTTTTTTTAATAATAAAAAAAAAAAAACAAAAAAAGTTAGATAACTCAAACAATTCAAGTTTTTCCATTACCTTTTTCTTATTCCTCTCTTTTCTACATCTCTCTCTAACAAATTTTTAATAATTTAATTCTCTCTCTCTCTAATTAACACATGTTTCTTTTAAAATTGTACCCTTTTCCATGAGTCGCCCACTTTCCAACTTTCCGTGACTCTCTTCATCCGCTTCCTCTTTCACATTTTGTGGGTTTTTGCGTTCAAACCTCTTTATTTTTTCAACTCTCTTCATTCTTTTCTTTCTATCATATTTCTTCAATCATAACTATTTAGCATAAGGAATAAGGAATAATCTTCACACATTTCTGCTTTCTTTATTAAAGTGATGATGATGATTTCTTCATTGTGCATCTTCATCTTCTTCACCACAATTACTTACTTTTCTTTCATAATTTCTGTCCACTCACAGCAGCCATTTGAGTATCCCAAGGCAAATCCCCCCACTAAATGGACCAACAGTATCGCTCTAAACACAGATTGGTTTGCAGATACGTCAAGTCTTAGATACATCCTTAACAGAAGAAGTACTACTTCTGGTCTAGAATACGCCTCCGGATTCTATTGCAATGGCGATCCTGATTCCTGCGTCTTTTCCATTCTCATTGTCCAAAGACATCGAGATGGATTGCCGCAGGTAGTCTGGTCTGCCAATCGAAACAACCCTGTCAAAACCAACGCCACTCTGCATCTCACAGGTGAAGGAGACTTAGTTCTCAGAGATGTCGATGGCACCATGACATGGTCTACCAACACCGCTGGAAGATCTGTCGTGGGCTTAAATCTTACAGAGATGGGAAACCTCGTCCTGTTCGACGCGAAGAACTCTGTAGTTTGGCAATCCTTTGATCATCCAACTGATTGCTTGCTTCCAGGCCAGATCCTCGTATCTGGTATGAATCTGACAACAACTGCTTTGTCGACTAATTGGAGTGGTAGTAATGGTGGTTTGTTTTCTGTTTCCATTACTAGTGAAGGCTTAGTAGCTTCTATACTCTCTGATCCTCCACAGGTATACTATAGAAACTTGATTTATGAGAATGATATAGAAGCAAGTTACGCTAAGTTTGAAAATGGAAGTCTAGGTTTATATTCTAAAGGAGACGAGCCCATAAAAACAGATACATCGTTAACTATTACGAATGCTAACTCAGTTCAGTATATGAAACTGGGGGATGATGGGCATCTTAGAGTGTTTGAGTGGCGTGATCCATGGACGGAAGTGAATGATATCTTTACAGGTGAAATTGGACATTGTGGTTATCCCATGGTTTGTGGAGAATATGGGATTTGCTCAAACGGGCAATGTAGTTGCCCTAATGGGACAAGCTTTAGGCAGAAGAGAGAGAGGCATCCGAATCTTGGTTGTTCTCCTCTCGTTCCTCTGACCTGTAATGCTTCACACAATCACACTTTTGTCGACCTCTATAATGTAACCTACTTTGCCTTAAACGCCCACAGTGTTGTAACAGATGATAAGGATGCCTGTAAAGAGGCCTGCTCGAAAAATTGTTCCTGCAAAGCTGCTATCTTTAGTGGTGGTGAGTGTCGTATGCCATCTGAGATCTTTTCATTCATGGAATATGACCATTCTTCTGTGTCTATAAAAGTAGAGATTAATGAAGTTGAAACAGATCTGACTGTGGCCAAAGGAAAGACTGGCTTGTTAGTGCCTATACTGGGATCAACTCTTGGAGTCATTTGTGTAGCCGTTGTAGTTGGAATTGCAGTCTTTGTACACCGAAGGAGGAGGAGGAGATTTGAAGTAGTTGAGGAGGAATATTTAGATCATGTTCCAGGCATGCCCACCAGGTTCTCTCTTGAAGAGTTAGCAGCTTCAACGGACAACTTCGACAAGAAACTTGGTGAAGGTGGATTCGGATCAGTTTATGAGGGATTGTTAAAAGATGGCACAAGAATTGCAGTTAAACACCTAGATGAAGTGGGACATATCAAGAAGTCGTTTCTAGCAGAGGTTGAGAGTATTGGGAGCATTCATCATAGAAACTTGGTGAGACTAATCGGCTTTTGTGCAGAGAAGTCCCACAGGCTTTTGGTCTACGAGTATATGAGCAATGGCTCTCTAGACAGATGGATATACTACAGAAGCCGCGAGACAACAAAGCTTGATTGGAATCAGAGAAGAAAGATCATACTTGACATTGCCAAGGGATTGGCCTATCTTCATGAAGATTGCAGGCAAAAGATTATCCACCTAGACATCAAGCCACAGAACATACTCCTGGACCAACATTACAACGCCAAACTTGCTGATTTCGGACTGTCAAAGCTCGTTGACAGGGACCAAAGTCGGGTTGTAACAACCATGAGAGGCACACCTGGTTATCTGGCCCCTGAATGGCTAAGTGCAGAAATTACAGAGAAGGTAGATGTGTACAGCTTCGGAGTAGTGATTCTTGAAATTGTGTGTGGTAGGAAGATTTTCGAGCAATGGAGGGCAGAGGGGGAGAGATACCTACTGACTGTCTTCAAGAGAAAAGCTGAGGAAGGACAGTGGCTGGATCTTGTGGAAGAATGCTGTCTGGATGTGGAGTCCAACGTGGCACAAGTCGAGGAAATGTTACGCATTTCAGCATGGTGTATACAAGGTGATCATGAAAAGAGGCCTTCTATGTCAGTAGTGATAAAGGTGTTGGAGGGTGTAATGGAAGTCCAAAATGACATTGACTACAACTTCTTGGTTCCACGGTATCTGAGTAGCAAAACCCCTCAAGTTACTTCCTATAATACAACTCTTGTCCTTCCTTCTCTTCTATCTGGGCCACGATGATCATCTTATACTTCCTCATCTATTTTATTTTTTAAGCAACATTTTGGATCCGTTTATTGTAAAATACTATTTTGAACCGCCATTTATTTCGTTAGCAACCATCATGTAATTGTTAAGAATAAAATCATGACGTAAGTTAAGTTGGCCTAATTATTATTCTGTCATTAATTTTAAGTTATACCGTTAGTTTTGTCAGTTTCGTCTTTATCATTTCTTTTTAACGTGTTAAATAGGTCTAATATTTGTAATTTATATATTAAAAATCTTGGTCGGTTTGAGGCACTCGAAAATATATACTTATCATCTACCCCAAACAATTCTACTATTTATTTGTGTCAGTTATTTTTTTCTTTGTTTTATTTATCAAAAAAAATAGAAGACTCAATTTATAAATTAATTTTAAATTCTAAATTCAAATTTAAAAGTTTTTTATTAAAAGACTCAATTTTAATTTTAATTTTTTTAATTTAAAATTTGGAAATTAAATTGTGTTCTATAAAATTTTATTTTCATTTTTTTTATATTTATAAATTTATTTATATTTAATATGTATTTATATTTTAAATAAATTAAGAAAAGATATTGCAATTATGGAACAATCTTATCTAATTTGTATTAATTTTTAGGATGAGACTATTCACACCTCATACTTTTCCTAACACACCCTGATTTTTTTAAATTTTAATTAAAATAATACGATAATAATAATATTAATACCCTTCAAAAAAAGCAAAACCCTCCCGTTTATTGATTTTGTTTTTTTTTTTCATTTTCTTCTTGAATCATTAGGAAATAACATAGTAATACAATGTAAATCATTTCATGATCTAACTAAATATATAAATATTAGGTAAAAATAGTATAGAGAATTTTCTATTTTTTTTTTATAAAACGAAACTGTTCTGTTCAATCTTGGTAAGCCGAATACATAGAGGTGTGTGTCGGCCACTTGACATCGAACATGTACACAAAAAAATCAATAAAACGAAATAGTTTCAATCGATTTTGATCGGCCAAACACACTATTACATGTTGACGTCTGGTGGCCGAATACACCTCTATATGTTCGGTCTACTAGGATCAAACGGAACTATTCCCTTTTTTTTATTTTCTTTTTGTGTTTTTATATTCTATTTTTTATATAACTTCACATAATACTTACATATTTACATATCCTATAAAATGATTTGATGGGTATTGTTGATTTATTCTAAAAAAATCAAGAAAGAAGAAAAAAAACAAAGAGAAAGAAGCAGACGAGAGGAAGAGATGTGAGAATTTTCAAAAAACAAATTAAAATTTATTTTAAGAATAAAATTGAAATTTAATTATAATTGTTTTAAAAATTAAAATATTAAAAAGTTGGGGTGGGTAAAGAAAAGACTAATTTTTATTGGCATTGTTGTCCCAATTGGTGTCTGTATAATCATACTCGCTGTTTCTGCTTCCATTTTCCTGAGAAAAAGAATAAGGCAAAGACAACAGGAGCTCTTGTGGAGTAATATGTTTATTCTTCTTCTTTTTGATGTTGAGTTTAATGGGAAGTAACCTTAAACTCTCTTTCTTTTAGCTGATGAATTAGCTACCGATGCGATTAGCAATCGTGACTGAGCCTGCAAGTTTGTTTTCTTCATCCGCACTTGAAATGTTGTTTTCAATGTAATCTGATCTCTTTCTTATCAATGAATTGAGGAATGATGTTTTTTTCTATCCTTATATATAATGATTGTATAATGTAGTGTAGAATTAAAGCTTGTAGTGCTTACTCGATATGTAAGCTATTGTGTATTGAAGTGCCTATTATTTTAGGGGTGTTGGGTTGGTTTATTTCTTCTCACTCAATTTAATGAGAAATTGTTCTGAAAAGTCAATCACAAAGTTTGATTTAGTTATCTCCAGTATGCTCTACTTCACTTCTCTGGGCCTAGGTGATCATGTTAAGAGTTCTTGATTTTTTTATGTCTGATGATGTACTTCGATTTGTGAACAAGCGATTTGGATTGTATATACTAAGTGCTGAACAAGCAATGATATGCGATGGGAAATTTAGAGCCTAGTTAATTTTTCTAATTGATCGCAGTGGAAAACCAGACTATCAAATCTTATTTATTATTGTCTTAGATTCATGGCAGAGTTCGAAATAAATAAATTAAGGTAATTAATAATGGGAAACAATTAAAAGTAGCCAGAAAAGACACATTAATATGGGAAACAATTAAAATAGCCTGAAAAGAATCTAAACATCTGGAATAGGATAAGACTAATTGTTAAATGAAATATCATTCCGCCTCATCAAATAAAAGAAAATACAAAAAATATCTAAAAAAAAAAAATTAAAAAGGCCAAAAAAATAAAATAAAGGGGAACCAAAATCCCTAATTCTAAATCACAACCCTAGTTGTGAAATCGAATTCAAAATCTTCAAATTCTTCAAGAACTCTAATTCACAAATTTGAAAAAATGGCTGAATCCAGTGGAAGTTCAGAACCAATTTGATGTATTGTCGTTAAATGGTTTTCAAAATATGGATTCCCCTCACCCCTTCATGGCGGTGGAGGCGTTCTTCTTCCCAAACGAAGTTCAAGGTCGAGTTCTTCTTCAATGGCAAATTCTTTGCCATAATCATAGCTGTTCGACGCTGATGGCTCCGTTTTGCTTGAATGACGCACAGAAGAAACGACGCTGTTGGTCCACCACCGGCACTGCTGCTCTTTTCACGTCTCAAATTAATGTCTTTATAAAGTATGTTCTCTTTTGAATATTTGAATAAAATATTTGTGATTTTGGTATTTGCAATATATTTCGCTTTTTTTTGCTTTGGAAAATTACATATTATCAAATTGTCAAGTCACTGAAACACTTGAAATTGTTTTCGGATTGAGTACTTTATAACGAAATTAGGATTAAATGAAGTATTTCAATTGACCAATTGAATCCATCGATACTCCAACATAGGTTGAAATAAATGTAGATGGGTTCCCAAATCCATGATGGAAGAAAATCTGGCGAACAAATTCAATAATTATGTTACCTCATATTTCCAAATCTTTGATGAATCTTTTCGGTCTCAAAGCAACTCTATTGGGACCTACTGGTGAATTGAGCTATAATAAAGTGTGTTCTTTTTTTAACCTATGATTATTTGATACACTTGACTTGACCACCCCATTGGAAACATTGAAGTCTTGTTGATCTTGTCATTTGAGCATTGCCGATTCCTGTGATGATGTCTCGATTTAGGATCATCATCTTCTTTACCATACTTTCTTGTCTTATGATGTAGATCCTATCAGAGCCAAGTCCATACCAACCTTATATCTCCCTTCTTTATGGATCAATAATGACAACACTTTCACCACTGCAAATCGTAAAACGAGTTATGATGATAATTCAAATGTAGAGGTATCCTTGACAGAGCAATACCGTATAGCCCTCCAGGTTGATTTGCCTGCGGCTTCTATTGCAACGGGACATGTGACACGTACTTGTTTGCGATATTCATTGTCTCAACTGATTCAAATGGTACCTTCTATGAACACATGGCAATCGTACATGTTGTCTGGTCTGCCAACAGAAACAATCCTGTTGGAGACAATGCTACTCTGGAGCTGACTGATGAAGGAGACTTGGTCCTGAGATGCTGATGGCACGCTGGCTTGGTCTACCAACACTGCTGGAGAATCTGTTGTAGGTTTAAATATGACAGAAACTGGAAATCTTGTTCTGTTCGATGCCAGCAACTCAACTGTTTGGCAATCTTTTGACCATCCAGCTGATTGCTTGCTTCCGGGGCAGAGCCTCGCATCTGGTATGAGTCTGACTTCAAGTGCTTCATCGAGTACTGAAGGAGGTCTGTTTGCTGTGTCTATGACAGAAAAAAGTTTTATAGCTAGTATACTCTCTGATGCTCCACTGTCATACTATGCATACAATGGCTATAACAAAAATAATAAAGAAGCAAGTTATGCAAAGTTTGGAAATGGAAGTCTGGATATGTATATAACTGGAGTCGAGCCTCAAGTACCAGATAGATCTATATCTATTCGTAAACTTTGTATGTTCAATATATGAAACCGGGGCCGGATGGGCATCTAAGGGTATTTGAGTGGGGTAATACATGGACGGAAGTGGGTGATGTTTTAACACACTGGTACTGTTGGTGAGTGCGATTATCCCCTGGTTTGTGGTAAATATGGAATTTGCTCGAATGGGCAGTGTAGTTGTCCTCGAAGTGAGGCTAGGTTTACACAGGTGAGTTATAAAAGTCCTCATCTTGGTTGTTTTCAGGTCACTCCACTCACCTGTAATCCTTCTGACAATCACAGTTTCTTGGACCTGGAGGATGTAACCTACTTCACATTTCGTCTTAGCATTAAATTTACAGATATGAAGAGTTGTAAAGAAGCATGCTTGAAAAATTGTTCCTGCAAAGCTGCTATCTTTCATTATATCTCAAATTCTTCAATTGGGAGCTGCTATTTGCCATCCCAGATCTTTTCTTTGATGAATAATGAACAGGTGCTCACCGGTTACAATCTTTTGTAGCTATAAAAGTACAGGTTGCTATGGCACCCCCCAAGACCAAGAGAATGCTAGGACCTGTGCTGGGATCAACAATTTCTGTTGTCTGTGTAGGTGCTGTCATTGGAACTATAGCTTTTGTGTACCAAAGTAGGAGGAGAAGATTTGAAGATATGGAGGAGGAGTATTTAGATCATGTAGCAGGCATGCCTGCGAGATTTTCTTCCCAAGATTTGGCAATTGCAACAGACAACTTCAACAAGAAACTTGGTGAAGGAGGATTTGGTTCTGTTTTTATAGGGTTATTACACGATAGCACCAGAATAGCAGTGAAACAACTTGATGGAATCGGTCACATTAAGAAGTCGTTTCTAGCAGAGTTTCAAATCTTGGCAGCATCCACCACATCAACTTGGTCCTACTAATTGGTTTTTGTGCAGAGAAATCCCACAAGCTTCCTGTTTATGAGTATATGTGCAATGGCTCTCTAGACAAGTGGATATACTGCAGAGGCCATGAGAGAACAACGCTTGATTGGAATCAAAGAAGAAAGATCATACTTGATATAGCCAAGGGATTGGCCTCTCTTCAAGAAGAATGCAGGCAAAAGATAATCCACCTAGACATCAAGCCACAGAACATACTCCTGGACCAACATTATAACGCCAAACTTGCTGATTTCGGACTGTCTAAGCTCATAGACAGGGACCAAAGTCGAGTTGTAACAACCATGAGAGGCACTCCTGGTTATCTTGCCCCAAATGGCTCAATGCTGTTATTACAGAGAAAGTAGATGTCTACAGTTTCGGAGTTGTGATTCTTGAAACTGTGTGGTAGGAAGCTTTTCTAGCAATGGAGGCCCGAGGATGAAAGACATCTACCAACCCTATTCATGAAAAAAGCCGAGTTGGGACAGTGGCTAGATCTTGTTGACAAGCGCTTTGAGGATGTAGAGTCCAATGTAGCACAAGTCAAGGAAATGATGAAAATTGCAGCATGGTGTCTACAAAGTGATCATGAGAAGAGGCCTTCCATGTCCATGGTGGTCAAGGTTTTGGAGGGTGTTCTGGATGTCCATAACGACATCGATTACAACACGTGGATTAGCAGAATCCCAGGAGTTGGTTCTCCAGATTTGACTCTTTTACTTCCTTTTGTTCTATCCGGGCCACGATGAAGTTTAGACTCTCTAGTCGCATATATCAGCCTGGAATAGTCCTAGCTTTTGATCTGCATCTACTTATACATTTTTGTGTTGACTTTCAATAATACTGCATTTTTTTTTTCACTCTTACACGTCGACTAAGGCTGCTTAGCATCCATCAACACGTGTTCAAAATTATTACTCACCATGCAATTGTTGAACTTCTATTGTACTATAATTGATTAGTTATTTAGTTGAATTAGTTTCACTGCACTGAACTAATTATGGTATTAACACACGAAATCATATGGAAGATCTTATCCAAATATCTCTCTTGCTCCATTAACTCTCCCTCTCTCCTGTTAACACAGTAAAATGGAGAAAATTTAACATAGAATTCAAGAATAAAAATTTATACCTATAAAAGAAGGGTTTGACTCTCTCACAATCCGCCACATCAGCATTTTGAAGGAATCTAGAGACGCCACATCAACATCTTGAAGAAATATAGAGTTGTTATGTATCCTCCTCACCCCTTCATCTCAAACTTCTCTCCATCTTTTCATCTTTCTCTTCAATATCCCTCATTTTGATTCTGATCATTTGAATCTCTCAAACATCTTTTCATCTTCCTCTTCAACATCCCTCATTTTGATTCCAACCATTTGAATCTCTCAAATTTCTCTCACAGCCTCTTTACCTCACCATCTAATTCCGATAAGAGATGGATCAAGAGGAGATCGATAAAGTTGTTCTGGTATATTTGGATATAAGAGATTTTAAGCAACCTTGCATCGCCTTTCAGCAAGAGAAGTAGCAGCACAGCAAAGGCAGCAACACCTCATCCACTGTACAATAGGTTAGTTATATTTTTGAGTGTTGCAGTATTTCCGATAATTACTATTGGACTGCAATCTTCTGAAAGGTTGGAAACCATAAAACTTGTCCTACTAGGATACATGACCACCATTTGGTCATGTTTTAAGCAAAAAAAAAAAAAAAGTGTCCTAATTTTGATCTTTATTAGTTCCACATGATATTTTTGTTCCTTCGTATTTATGTCATACCAACATCATGATCTTTAGTTTTGTTCATTCACATTTATAAATAGCATCAATCTGTAATTATGTTTTTGTATTGGAAGATTATTTGTATCTTGAGTGATCATGAACAGATGTCATATCAATTCTTTATAACGTAAATCTTCAATGGATGGATATATGTATTAGATGTAGTTTATCTTCATGCAAACATTCTCATTTTAGGAAACCACATTATGACTTTGAGAGAAAATGAGATTTTTTTTCTATGCTAGGTACCAGAAGAAAGCAGCGCTGCTTGCTCAAAACTTTGTTGTTTCTTCCAATGAAGTAAATAAAAAAACCGATAACTATATCAATGTGCCTCTTCTTCTACTAATTTTTTTATTCTTTCCAAAAAATTTAGGTTGCGCAACAAACATTATCTTTCATGAGAACTATTCAAGCATATTGAACAGAAAGAAAAGAACTGCAGAGGTTCTAGAATTATGTTAAAGATTTGACTACTGAAACTTGCAGCACGTGCATGCTGTAAACTACATTGTTAGTACATTATGTTAACTAGAGCTCGCAACAAACTTATTTGCATTAACTGAATCAACTTGAAGTTGAAGGGAATTTTGCTCTCGACTTCTAGATTTTATTTTGATTTCAAATATTTCATAAACATGGGTAATTTAATTCATGAGTTTTTGTTAATTCGTTGATTAGTTGTTGCTCAAAAGACACCTTAATCTAATACTTGGGTTTAACACATTCTTCCCCCCAGAAGATATGTGCGTTTCTTCTTATTGTCTCTCACTTCCTCAAACATTTCTTTCCTTCTCTGTAATGTTGAAGACATGATCTATAAATGTTGGCATGTTGGGACAAAACAATAGGATTAAATTAAAAAAAGAAAAATCAATTAAATTGAAAACACATAATTAATTTATCGTTTGAAGGTATTAAAAAATTATATATTGTACAATAAATATTTTCAAAGTCATGTATATGTGTATTCATTGAATATTAAAAGTATATATAGCTAAACATATCAAAATATAAGTTTTTACAATTACATAACATATTATTATGTGATTAGACTTCGGTATGAACAAAAAATTGAATTTTTGGAAAATGTACAAACTTTAAACTTGGTGTAAAAAGGGAAGAGAAATTGATACATAATAGAAAAAACAAACTAAAATATACTTATTATACAAAAGGTAGGATTTGACACAACAAAAAAAAACTTTTAAAAGACATTTGTGAAAAATTATCATAATAATTAAATCAAATAAATTTTATCTACGATCAACATCATTTAAAAAAAAAAACCAAACACAATAAATAAATTAGCTAAACAAAATAACTACAATATATATATATAGAATAACAAATACATAAAATAAAAAAGAAAGAGCAAGTGTAAAATAGACAAGTTAGGAGTTGCACGGGTTCAAACCACGTATATAAAATAAAGTATAGTGGACAGAAGGCGACAAATTTGCCAGAAATGAATTATGCAATAAAGTCAAGTGGATATATATTAAAATAATTCAAACATAAATCTTTGTCTCTCTTCCCTGTGCCTGCATTCACATGGAATATTATTGATTTTGCCTGTAGATGTAGATGGATCATGTACAGTTCCTCTCTTTTGCTTTCTGCATTCTAACCATTTTCAAGCTTTCTTTTGGAGTTGATACACTTTCTCCAGCCCAGACTCTTGCTGATGGAGAGGTGTTAACTTCTCCTGGCAAAATGTTTGAGCTGGGATTCTTCTCTCCTGGCAAATCCGCGGCTAAATTCTTGGGAATATGGTACAGAGCTACACCAGATGTCGTTGTTTGGGTTGCCAACAGAGAAAATCCAATCATGGATTCACATGGGGTTTTGATCTTATCCCAAAATGGGACTCTGATTCTCAGCTCAGCACAGATCTCGATAGTTTGGTATTCCAATTCATCAAGAGAGGCATCAAGCCCCGTTCTTCAGCTCCTGGATACCGGTAATGTTGTTCTCTTGGACAATTCGTCGAACATTTGGCAGAGCTTTGATTACCCAGGTGATACCAGGCTGCCAGGGATGAAGTTGGTGGACAATCCTGATTATGGATTGGATAAACATTTAACATCATGGAAAAGCGCTGATGATCCATCTTCTGGAGATTTCGTTTACAGGATTGAAAACCATGGACTTTCTCAAACGAGTTTTTTCAAGGGGACTGAAAAGCAATGCCGAGCTGGCCCCTGGAATGGGTTTTACTTTACCGGGCTACCACTTGTGGGCCATCAAGCTTTCGATGTTGAAACGGTTTTCAACAATGGCAGATTGGTTTCTCTCTCTAACCATTACAACGAGTCTTTTTTTGTGAGATTGACCATGAATTATTCGGGCTTGCTTCAACAATACATTATGAATGAAGAGAGGAATGGATGGAATCTTATATTTTCACAGCCAAGTGAAACATGTGACCATTATGGGTGGTGTGGTCCTAATAGTATTTGTACTTCTTACAGAACACCAGTATGTGAGTGTCTGAGGGGGTTCAAGCCAAAATCTCAGAAAGAATGGAGTGCATTCACCTGGGCTAAAGGATGTAGTCGAATTTTGCCACTAGATTGCCACAAGGAAGATGGGTTTCTTAAGGTTGAAAGAATCAAGTTCCCTGATCCATTGAACTTTCGAATAAACACTACCATGACTATTGATGAATGCCATAAGCAATGCTTAAACAACTGTAGCTGCACAGCTTATGCTTCTCCTTACTTGAGCAATGAAACCAGAGGCTGTTTGATGTGGTTTAATGACCTGATTGATGTCAAGGAGTTCACTGGAGATGTCAGTACTGGACCAAGCATCTATATTCGTGTGCCTATTTCCCAACTAGGTAACTGACTCTTGCTAATTTTATGTCAAGAATTATTTGGAAGATCAGCAAACAAGCTGTTCAATATGCCTTATACACACTAATACGTGATTCTCTAATTTAGAACATATGACAGGTCAGAGTAAGAGGAAAAGACCTGCAAAGTTTGTGTTGGTGGCAACTATTGCTAGTTTGGGAATGCTAGTCTTGTGCTCGCTCGCAGGCGTAATTTTCATGAAGACACGCAAGACAAAAGGTTGAGTTGCTAATCTTTTCTATTGAATGATATATGCTAAGAATTATTTCGACAGACCCTGAAACATAGGTGCAACCCCTTTGACAGGTTATAACAAGGAAAAGAAAGACTCAGATTTACCTCTGTTTGGTTTGGCAACTATTGTAGCAGCTACAAATAACTTTTCAAATGGAAATATGATTGGAGAAGGCGGTTTTGGTCCTGTTTACAAGGTACATTATCATCTAGGTAATATTGATACGTAAAAGTGCTTATTTATCGATAAAAGATGTTTCTTCAGTATCTATAATTCGGTGAGGAGATGTTGCAGGGAAACCTATCCGCTGAGCAAGTAGTCGCAATAAAGAGAATGTCGAGAACTTCAGGACAAGGTGCTGAAGAATTCAAGAATGAAGTTATTTTGATTGCCAAACTCCAACACAGGAATCTTGTCAGAATATTGGGATGTTGCACTCAAGGAGAGGAAAAGATGCTAATCTACGAATACATGCAGAACAACAGCTTGGACTATTTCATTTTCAGTATGATTCGTTATCTGTTTTTTGACATCTCAAATCAAATATTTAATCATATACTTGCTAAAAGTTCCCCACTATGTGCAGATCAGGAGAAAAGTGCACTACTGACTTGGCCAAAGCGATTTGATATTATTATGGGGATTGCTCGAGGTCTTCTTTACCTCCACCATGATTCCAGGCTAACAATTATTCACAGGGACCTTAAAACAAGCAATATCTTATTAGACGAGAACTTCAATGCAAAGATCTCAGACTTCGGTTTAGCTAGAATGTTTGAAGGCGATCAAGCTACTGCAAGAACAAAAAGAGTCGTTGGAACATAGTAAGTTTCACTTCTTCACGGGCTTATAGTATACAAAAAACAATCTATATATATCTCTGGCATAACCTAATGAAGAAAAGATCATTGCAGTGGTTACATGGCTCCAGAGTATGCTTTTGATGGAAAGTTCTCCATCAAGTCGGATGTTTTCAGCATGGGAGTTGTAATTTTGGAGATAGTGAGTGGGAAGAAAAACCGAGGCTTCAACCATCATTCTTGCTATCATAACCTTTTGGAACAGGTGAATTGCATTTATTGCATCTCCATGATTTGTTGCTCATTAATGAATACTGAACACTTGAATAAGTCCGTCTTCATTGCTCATCATAGGCATGGCTACTTTGGAAGGAAAATCGAGCGTTGGAGCTGATGGATCCATGCTACATCAGCTCATGTGTTGAATCCCAAGTAAAGAGATGCATTCAGGTCGGATTATTATGTGTTCAGAATGTAGCAGACGAGAGGCCGGTTATGTCCTCTGTGATTCTCATGCTAAGCAGTGAGGACACAATCTTGGCTGAGCCAAAGAAACCTGCATTTTTCTTGCTCACTAGTTCGAATAGTTTCTCCGAGATGAATGCATTAGGAAGTAAAGATTCAAGAAGTGGTTCTATAACCATTACTCAATTGGAAGCAAGATAGTTGTTGAAAGATGCAACTACTGCCATTAAGAACTATTACCATTTTACCCTTACTAAAGTGCAGGTGGACCTCGTTAGGACAAATTAAGGTCGTGACAAGGGATGCCACAATTATTGACACGAGGTGGAGGACGATATAATCAACTTTGTGTCAACTTTTATCTTGTGATTCCGCTCATTCTTTGTGAATTTTTATTTTTTTTCCAATTTAGGTCTCTTTACTTTCATTTGTAAATTTTGGGACTTTATACTTTCTTTTTCCTTTAGATTTAAACCATTTGCATTCAACTTTGCTAATTATTGAAGTATATAGATCCAGTTCACAAAACTGAAAGTAAAGTGACTCGTTTTTTTTTTTATATTTTCTAAGAAAGTACCAAATAATTTCTCACATGTACAAGAAAAAATTGAATGTGTACATCCATGAAAGATTTACAACAAAAAAATTGAGCTCTAATAATTTAATAAATATTTTTATGAGTCTTTCATACTTATTTACTCAAATTTTAGTCGAAATTAGTTTATCAAACATAAAAATGTGTTTAAATTTTTTTAGATGTTTCTATTTAACCAATTGAGCATGCAATAGCAATTCACATGGAATATTGAGTAATCTGATTTAATTTTCGGATCTAGTCTCTACCTGAAATTAGGGGTGTATTGGATTAAGATTTTAAAGGACTTTTAAATTGAAAAAAGTCATGCGGATTTAAAAGACTTTGCAGGATTTTTATGACTTTTAAGATTTTGTAAGATTCTGTAAAAACTTTTTAATCAAGATTTTAATGGATTTTGTAGGATTTTGTGGACTTTGCAGATGAAGTACGATAAAATTTCAATTTTTTTTTCATACATTCGAATTTAAAAAGAGTCAAAGACAAAAATATCATTCTCCAATTTTTTTCATATCATTCAAATTGATATTTTTCTATTTTTTCCCCAATTTTCCTATAATTTGTTATCGATATTTTTTCGACATTAATATTTTTCTATATTCCATCAATATTTATAGATATTTCTCTTTCTTTTTTCCCCAATTTTCTATATTTCATCAATATTTATCATATTTCTCTTTCTTTTTTCCCTAATTTTCCTATAATTTGTACCATGATATTATCGATATTTCTCCAACATTTCATCTATTTTCAATATCGATATTATCGATATTTCGTTGATATTTATGAATTTTTTTTGTCGTTATTTATTGTTTTTTCTCCAATATTTCACTTATTTTTCTACAATTTGTAATATTCCATTAATATTTACCAATATTTCTCTGTTTTTTCATCAATTTTTCTATTAATTTGTACCATAATATTATCGATATTTTTTCGACATTTCATCGATATCATATTATCCATATTTTGTCGATATTTATGGATTTTTTTTGTCGATATTTATTGTATTTTCTCCGATATTTCAATTATTTTTCTACTACTATTTTCCTGTATTTTTCATCGATACTATGATATTTCTCCGACATTTCATCTATTTTCGATATCATATTATCCATATTTTGTCCATATTTATGGATATTTTTTTTTGTTGATATTTATTATTTTTTCCGATATTTCACTTATTTTTCTACTATCATGAATATTCCATCAATACTTTTCCTATTTTTTTCACAAATTTATAGTTTATTGGATGTACTGTGGAGAAAAAAATCTGAAAAAAAAGTAAAGGGAGTATATATATGAAAACCATTAACAAGTATAAGTATAAAAACATGAGAGTGATTGATTTATATATATATATATATATAAAGATATGGATAAAACTATTAACAACTATTACCCAATACAAACAATATATATATATATATAAAGATATGGATGAAACCATTAACAAGTATTACCCAATACAAACAAAGAGATACAGTATATACATGAAAATCTCAATAGCATCTCCTAATCCAATATAACTCACATATTCATACATGAAAACACCAATAGCATCACTCAATATAAACAAAGAGATACAATATATACACATCACGAATTTTATGAAATGTATAAAGACAAAGGTAAAGAGACACACTATACATATCACGAATTTTTTTTTCATATAATTACAGTATAAAGATAAAAGTGAAGAGACACTATACATATCACTGAATTTTTTTTCATAGAATTACAATATAAAGACAAAGGTGAAGAGGCATTATGAATTTTTTTTTCATAGAATTGCAATATAAAGACAAATGTGAAGAGACATTATCGGAGGGTACTTCAACAGTCACTTCAAGAGTCCTCTAAAATCTGATGGGTTTATTCACTGAACAAAAGTGAAGCGATAATCATTCACTGAACAAAAGTGAAGATACATTATCGGAGGGCACTTCTTCAAGAGTCCTCTAAAATCTGATAAATCTGATAAGTTTGGATGAGATTGTTGGTATTTAAATACCACTGAAATTGGATGAGATTGTTGGTATTTAAATACCACTGAAAAATAAAGATAAAGGTGAAGAGACATTACCGGAGGGCACTTCAACAGTCACTTTAAGAGTCCTCTAAAATCTGATGGTCACTGAATCCTCTAAAATCTGATTGGTTCTGATGGTCACTGAATCCTCTAAAATCTGATGGGTTTGGATGAGATTGTTGGTATTTAAAAATACCACTAAAAAATAAAGATAAAGGTTTACTTCAACAGTCACTGGGTTTGGATGAGATTGTTGGTATTTATAGATACCACTGAAAAGTCCTTTAAAATCCATCTAACACAATAATCCTATAAAATTCTTATATTTTTGAATATCAATGGTTTATTTTTAAATAGTAAAAAGTCTTGTATGAATATCAATGGATTTGAATGGATTCTTTAAAAAATCTTGAAAATTCAGATTGAATACCAGTGAATTGTTTTTAAATGATATAAAATCTTTAAGTGACATAAAACCCTGATTGAATATCAATTGATTATTTTTAAATAGTAAAAAATCTTGGATGAATATCAATGAATTTGAATGGACTTTTTAAAAAAATTTGAAAATCCAGATTGAATATCAATGGATTATTTTTAAATGACATAAAATCCTGATTGAATACAGCGAATTTAAAAAAAAAAAAAAATCTTTTAAAACATAAAAATAATACAAAGAAAAAATAATTTGTCGCGCATACACATGTTCGTACTCTTAAACCCTGCTTTGCTGGGGTCATTTGGCTTCGTGAGTGATTACTCAAAGGAGATTTCTGGTGATTCCTTAAAAGGATTTTCTCTGAAATTTTATTCTCAGGTACGTGATTCTTTATCACATTCCACTTATTTCCTCGTTTAAGAAAAGTTAGTTAAATTCCTTTAAGGATTTCTTATATGTTAATTTGATTTTCTATTTTCCCTAAATCGAGGTTTATAAATTGGTTTGTTATTTGTTAGATTTTCAGTAAAGAAATTTAAAATTTTAGTTTGTCGATCAATTAATTTAGAGAGCAAATTATCGAAGATTGATTTTTTCTTTTGTTTATGTTTTTTTTTTTTTTTGAGATGCAGTTGAATTTAGCAAATGGCTCAGGTAAAAGGATTGGTGATTTAATTTAAAGTTATGCACTTTACTTGGTGTGATAGTACTGATGGTATGAGCAATAATGATATCGGGTTATTGTGATGTGCCGTGTTGCTCCTTACTGCTGCAATTTATTCGATCAGTGTCAATAAGTATAAATTTCCCGAAAGATTGTTTTGTGGTTTTTTAGGATATTGCAGTTGAAGGTTAATTAGGTTTGCGAGTAGGTGGAGGTATAATTAGGGTTTTTGTTTCTTGATATGTTGACTTGATAAATTATGGAATGCAGTGAAATATTATGACATGGAGAGTTCTGATGATGAAAAAGACTGTAATGCTGAAGCTTCTATACCAAAGGAATTAGGTCATTCATCAGAATTCAAACATACAAAATTTGTAGACGATGTTCTTAGAGGACCTAATGAGAGTTGCTGTGATAATTTTCGGATGGATAGACAAGTATTTTATAAATTGTGTGATTTGCTACATACCAGAGGCCTACTGCGGCATACAAATCGAATCAAGATCGAGGAGCAATTAGCAATATTTATGTTTATAATTGGACATAATCTAAGAACTCGAGCAGTTCAGGAGCTATTCAAATACTCTGGTGAAACCATCAGTCGTCATTTCAACAATGTTCTGACTGCAATTATGACTGTTTCATTAGAATTCTTCCAATCTACAAAATCTGATGTTCCGCCAGTTATTCGAGAAGATCAACGCTTTTACCCCTATTTAATGGTGAGGATGAGACTTCTAGCTTTCAATACTCATTAAAGCTTTCTTTTAGTTCATCATTCTTATAATATACGATTTTCAATAAGAATTGTGTTGGAGCAGTTGATAGCATACATTTCCCAGTGACAGTTGGTGTGGATGAACAAGGACCTTTCCGAAATAAGGATGGTTTTCTTTCGCAAAATGTATTGGCAGCATGCTCATTTGACATGAAATTTCATTATGTTCTTGCTGGTTGGGAAGGCTCTGCCTCAGATGTACGAGTTCTAAATTCAGCTCTGACTAGACGTTACAAACTGGAAGTACCTGATGGTACGTTCATTTTCTGTTCAATGTAAAGGATTGTCTAAATTATATCGCATTATTAATGATAAGTATGGGTCTGACTATGCCAAATATTCAATTTCTCGATGCATGTCAGTGTAAAATATCTTTGTTGTTTCAGGTAAATACTATCTCGTGGATGGCAAATATGTAAATATCCCAGGATTCATAGCTCCATACCCTGGAGTATCTCACAGTCAAGTTGAATTTGGTGGTGGCCTCCACCCACAAGATGCCAGAGAGCTCTTCAATCATCGGCATTCTATTTTGCACAATGTCACTGGTCGAACTTTTGCTGCATTGAAGGAACGTTTCCCTATTTTGATGTCTGCTCCTTCTTACCCTTTAGCAACACAGGTGAAGCTGGTTGTTGCAGCTTGTGCCCTACACAATTACATTCGTGATGAGAAGCCGGACGATTGGATCTTCAAAATGTACGAACAAGAAGCTTCTTCGCAAGTGGAAGATCCAATGCCACCTTTAGAGACTGAACAGCCACTTGCAGACATCCCTGTTGGAGCAGAAGAGATTGAACATGCTTCCCAGGTGCGAGATGCTATTGCTACTGAGATATGGAATGATCATATCCGAAATTATGCTGCCATTGATGATGTGCTATAGTTATGGATAGTTATCTTTTTACCTCAATTTTGGATGAGTTGTGGGAAGCTTCTGACTTTCAGACAATACTTTCTCAGGGTGAATCTTCCACAGGCACCAAAATTAGTTCTGAAATTGTAAAAAAATTACTTAGAAGTTGCGACCATAAATTAGTGTCGTAGTTCAAATTCTAATGATATCTGCTGGTTAAGTATTAATGGATCTCGTGTAAGGAGTTCTAGAATGATTAAAAGAAAATAGGAATAGGATGAAATCGTGATATCCTTATTTATTTATTTATTTCCTTAAAAAAATCGTAAAATTATATTAATTCAGATAATCAGTAACAAATAAAACGGATATTTATGGTTTCATCTGTCTTAAATTTGTACTTTTTATTTTTATAGGGGACCTACGATTGTCATATTGACACTTAAATAGAATTTGATAAAAACTAGTACTTCATCTGCCAAATTTAATTCTTATTTTCTGTTTTTTTGAAGTTGCTAAAACTTAATTTTTAGGTGAATTATTACCTCATAAGTTATAATAATTTGACATTAATATCTTCTGATAAGGGAGAAACTACTCCCTCTTTTGATAAGGGAGAAATCCGGTCCGAGGGCGTACAAACTACTCCTCAATCCAGCTTTAGATTTTTCTTCTCGTACTTTTTGTTTATTTTGTCTCATAACTTCTTGGGAGGGGGTATTACTAAAGAAAAAGTTCGGCCGTAAGACCGTCACATGGGGGGCCCTTAGGGCATCTCCCACCATTACACAAATACTATATTTTACATCTAATTTAGGTGTTTTTAACCTTCCAAGCTAAATCACCAAATCACCATTATACCTAAAATTATGGTAATTTGGGTTTAATCTCTCATCTTGGTCAAACTCTATATCACCAAAATTTCAAATCCTATATTTTCACCAAATTTTTTGGTGAAGGAATTTTAATCTCCCACCTTACCACCATTTTAACATAATTTTCACCAAATCTTATTTTTCCTATCAAATATAGGATTTGGTGTAATCACCACCATTTTTTAATTAGCATATAAAATGATTATATTAACTAATTTCATGTGATTACCAACTTATTAACATATTCTTTGTAAATATATTAATGTTGGTTAATGAATTTTTTTTTCAATAAATAAATATATTTATTATTATTAAATTAATTAATAAATATAAATATATTTAGCCAATGTTTTTATGTTATAACGTTATCATGTTGTAATGTTTTTATAATTAATTTATGTTGTAATATTTTATGCAATAATTTATGAAATCATTGTTTATGTGTGATTTAATTATAGATATTATAATTTAAGTTGATTTGCTTTCATGTTGAAATAGTTTTTCGAAATTTATCATCATTGTTGAAATTATATAGTTAAGAAAATTAATATTTAAAATCAGATCTATAATCAATATTTTGGAATAAAATAGACCAAAATTATGATTAACATTAAATTTATAATTTTGTGATACATTTGGTGAAATACCATGGGAGACCAAACCAAATTATAAATAGTGCAATATGGTGAAATGGTGACATATTAGTATTCTATTATTTGGTGGAAGATTTGATGAAATAGGTGGGAGATCAAATACACTATTTTTTCATCAAAAATGGAGAAATAAGGAAATTGTGTGCTATTGGTGGGAGATAAACCCACTTTTTCACTACCAAAAATGGGATTTGGTGAAAAAATGTTGTCAACGATGGAAGATGCTCTTAGAGAGCTTGTAAAGTCGCAAAATGGAGCATTTTTGTGAAATAAGTAGTGGAGTAATCAACAGCTGGAAGTGCTGCTGCAGAAGAAAAGAGCAAAGATTTTATTAAATAATGGATTCAGTACGATATATTTCCGAAAAAATATACTCCTGAAACTTAATAAATTAATTTTAAAAAAATAAAAAAATAGTTTAGCATGCACTAATGTACAAGTCACCACAGCCTCAGGCCATCAAAAATCTACAGGAGCATGATGCCGAACAAGGGCTCTGTCTCAACGATAAGTAATTGCTTGCAATTTCTTGAAGCGTGTATTGGATCAAAATCACTTAATCAAGGCAAAACTATTCATCAATTTCTGCTCAAATTCAGCGGTGAAGATAGCAGTGCTCAATCATTAGTCTTAGACAAGCTCACTCGTCTCTACATTTCATGCAAAAGGCCTCAACTTGCACACCTAGTGTTCGACTCAATTCCAAGCCGAGAAAGGAAAAGGAAGACTATATTATGGAACCAGATGATTAGAGCTTACGCATGGGATGGACCCTTTGAGAAAGCCGTTGATCTGTACAATGAAATGGTGGATTCTGGTATCAAACCAACGAAATACACCTACCCTTTTGTGCTCAAGGCTTGTTCTGCTTTGCAGGATGTAGAAACTGGTGTGAAGATTCATGGGCATGCGAAAAGACATAATCTTGACAGTGATGTTTATGTGTGTACTGCTTTGGTTGATTTTTATGTGAAGTGTGGGTGTTTGGTAGAGGCGCGGGAAGTGTTCGATGGAATGCTTGAGAGAGATATTGTTGCCTGGAATGCTATGGTTTCTGGGTTTTCCTCATATGGGATGTATTTGGATGCAATTGGATTGGTTTCAGCGATGCAACGAAAGGGAATGGAACCAAATTCATCAACGGTTGTGTCAATTCTGCCTGTAATTGGAGAGGTAGGTAGGGTGAGGGAAGGAAAGAGTTTTCATGGCTTTTGCTTGAGAAGGGGTCTTAATCTCAGTGTCGTGCTTGGAACGGGGCTTCTTGATATGTATGGGAAATGTGGGCTATTAGTTTATGCAAAGAGGATATTTGGTGCACTAGCATTCAAAAATGAGGTAACATGGAGTGCTATAATTGGAGCTTGTGTTACTTGTAATTCTACAGAGGTGAGCTTGGAATTGCTTCGGAAAATGAGGATGGAGGTTGGGGAGAGTCCTTCACCTGTTATGATTGCGACAATTGTTCGTGGTTGTGCCAAGCTAAATTACTTGAATATGGGGAGGCAGCTACACTGTTATGCGATTAAGTTGGATTTTACTTTGGAACTCATGGTGGGTAATACACTTGTTTCATTGTATGCAAAATGTGGATCAATAGACAGTGCAACGAGATTCTTTGAAGAAATGCAGGTTAAGGATTCAGTTTCCTATAGTGCTATAATTTCTGGTTGTGTTCAAAGTGGCTATGCAAAGGAAGCCGTGCAAATGTTCTACAAAATGCAACGTAAAGGAGTCGATCCAGAATTGGCTACCATGATGGGCTTTTTGCCAGCCTGCTCTTATCTAGCTGCACTGCAACATGGAGTCTGTGGGCACGGCTATTCAGTGGTTCGTGGATTCACAGTAGATATCTCGATTTGCAATGCTTTAATTGACATGTATAGTAAATGTGGTGAGATGGATGCTGCTAGGAATGTCTTTGATAGGATGAACAAGAAGGATGTGGTTTCATGGAATGCAATGATTGTTGGTTATGGAATTCATGGACTGGGAAGAGAAGCAATTCTGCTATTCCAAGATATGCAGAATCGTGGTTACAAACCGGATGAAATAACATTCATTGCTTTGCTATCAGCTTGCAGCCATTCAGGGCTTGTTTCTGAAGGGAAGCATCTATTTCTTGTGATGAGTGAAGAGTTTAATATTGTTCCGAAGATGGATCACTACTTTTGCATGGTGGATTTGTTGGGTCGCGCTGGTCTTCTAGATGAGGCTCACAAGCTGATTTCCACAATGCCATTAGAGCCCGATGCTCATCTATGGAATGCCTTACTAGCTGCTTGTCGGATTTACAAAAATGTTGATCTTGGAGAAGAAGTTTCTCGAAAAATCCAGGCCTTGGGACCTTCAAGCACTGGAAATTTCGTTCTCTTGTATAACTTATACACTACTGCTCAACGATGGGAGGATGCTGCAAATGTTAGAATCCAGCAGAAGGAATTGGGATTTAAGAAGCAACCAGGATGTAGTTGGAGATGAACTTGAGATCTTATAATTGAGTCAAATATGGAAGAGTTTAATTTAGTTTTGAACTCTTCCTTTCTGGAACTGTACATTAAGCAGGGGAAAGCAAAACTGGGATATGAAATTAAGGACAAGATGGAAACAGATCTTATTATTCCAAATGAAGAGAAGTCTACTAAAAGCAGAGTTAACATCCACAGGTACTGTCTAAAACCAATTTCAATTCTCTAACACCTAATGTTTTATCTCGTATTTCATTCTACCAATACGTTATAGTACATATGTATTGGTGAAATGAAATATACGATTAAATAAGAAATCAGAACAGAAAATCTCAATTGGTTTTAAACAGTTGATCTCAATCAAGAATCATATAGACTGAACGCTTAAGTAAAGCAGTGAGAAACTGAGCCATATAGCTCTGCTTCCAAAACTCGCTCTTTTCAACATCACCAGATCGATCTTCATCGTCTTCCACTGAAGACTCACATTCGCTATAGCTATCATCATCATTGCTGTCACTAGGGATCCTCTCTCTTGCTTCTTTTCCCTCAGCAAGCAAAGCAAGGGTTTCGAAGTAGGGCCCTACATAAAACGAGTCCTTCGTCCCAAACAAGCCAAGATCCACATTTTTTCCTGTGACTGGGTTGTACGATACTAACCCTCGATTTCTAACAGTCAAAAGAACATCACAATTAGTTCTAAGGCCAATAATCATCCCAATTCCTCCCTCAAGATCAACATTGTATTGCTTACACCATGATCCCGGATCTTGATATTTCTTCATAACCCAAATGCTGCATCTCTTGCTAGATAAACGTTCATCATATTGAATGACACCAATTGAGCCTTGAAGATCCACTGCGAGCAAATTGATCGGAAGCTCATGTTTCAGAGCATCTGGTAGCTGCATTTCATCAAACACTTCAAGGGTCATGTCAAACAACATGATCAAATTTTCCACCTTCACATGCCTTCCCCTGTCATTATAAGCAACCCAATGCACATTTCCATTGATAAAAACCTGTGACCAAAAATACTCCACAACACCAGTCTTGGGGATTTCTCCTTCAACTGTGTGCCAACTCCCTTTACTTAGTGCATAGACTTCAACTTTCGGGGGCACGAGATACCCATAATCCTCTAGAACATAAGCTATCCTAACTACCTTGTAGTCGTTTTCAACATCAAATCCAAAACCTAGCACAAACATGTCGCTTGGCATTCTTTCAGGCACTGACAACTTGACTTGTCGCTTGATCACAGGATTCCAGAGCAGAATCGATTCAGCTTGTCCGAATAAGTCATCCAAGAGGCAGAGCACACCATTGCAAGAACCAACAACACGATAATAGAAATCTGTATTATCACGGAAAGGGTATTCAATCCTGATGCTTTTGTCATCAGGGAAGTCTCCATTGTCAGTGTGCACTGTGTAGACCTCGCTGTTATGAGCCATGGAATAACGCCTAACGAGAATTTGGTCAGTATCATGAGAGAGGGAGTTGGAGAGAATTGCTTGTTGTGTTTGCAATAAGATGAACTGAGGACTTGAGATCAGTGACTTCCATGATTTGGAGACACATCTGAACTTGATGAGAGACTTTGGAGGCACCCTTGCAAGGATCTTGGCTACAATCTCTTCAGGTAAATTATCAGACATTTTCAAAATGAGATTTTTGTTCTATCAATTCTTGAAATTCTTGGATATGAAATTGACTTGAGATGATTGCAAACATTTATAGAGGGAGATGATGTGAAAAGGATAGAAATGGCTAGCCAAATCTGTTCTGGCAAATTGTGTGAAATTCAGATGTTCGTAATAGGATTGGAGGAATCTGTTCATATTAGCTTTGTCTTGGAAAGGGGACCATAATTGTTGAGAAACACAATCATATGACATCGAGACAAAATTTTGCAATTACAATTTCACTTACTAACTTTTTTAAAAAACCATGCGCGCGTGTGATTGTGTATGTCAAATATAGTATAGAATCGAGATTTTATTTTCTCTATCGTGTTTCAATCTTATATTTGATTTCAACAATATACACATCATATATAATTAGATAGCTTATTATACATGTTAATATGAAATTGCTGCAATTGCAATACTACTTACTTAATTCACACTTTCTATTCCGCATAAGGATTAAATAATCGTCATATTTTGTTGAAATTTCGGGTTTTTTAGGTAACCCACAAAGAAAGGGGGATCAATTCATTTTCCACAAAATTTCAATAAATATCGTGTCTATATTGATTAAATCATAGTACAAATTGTAAAAAAAAATCGTGGATTTTTTCTAGACAAATTGAATGGTTTATTTTAAATCAAACAACAAATTATGTATCAGATGATGTTTTATCTTCTATAATTTTGTAATCCCGATTTTTTAATATGAGTTCCATCGTTTTTTTAAATTTTAGTGATACCAATCTTTTTGTAAAACAAATTACCAATTTCGAAGTTAAATTTCTCTTAAACATATGATTTCATAGGTTGATCACCAATATCCACACTTTCTTATTAACACCCCTTAATTTAAAAAATAAAATTAAAAGAATATTGGAATACGTTTCAAAATGTTTCAATGAAACACATTCCATCAGTGAAACACATTCCAATAAATCATAAATTTTATACGAAACATTGAATACATTTTAAACAAGGAAAGTTGCTGTATAATTAAAACCAACAAAAAATAAAAAAAGTACAAATGAGTAATAATTCTCTTTATCTAGGGAAATTAATATTTCATATACTATATCAATCTAACAATATTTCTCTAGAATTGTTTGATAAAGATTAAAAATAGTTAATCTATAAAATTATGTGTATTAAATATAATTATTGTCCAATATACATAACTAATATATGATACTAAAATAAAAGTTTAACAAAAAAAAAAGTAAAATAGGAACAAAGTTGAAAAATATCATTAACTTTTGATGATAAAAGGGAACAAATAAATTAATCCAAAATTTATTATTTAAAACAACAAATATTTGAAATGAATGGAGTATGTTATACTAATTTACTATTATTGATTGAATAATCTATATTAATAAATAAAATAATACTCTCTTTGGGCAACTCTCATGCTCGAAATTTTTTAATGTCTTGCTTAGGAGTGGAGATCGGACGGATCGAATCGGAAATAAGGTGTTTCGGAAAAGTTTCAAAAAATTTCGAAAATGAAAAACCAATTCCAATTTCCATCCAAAAATTTTCGAAAATGTGAAATCCAATCCGACTTCGGAAATTTCGGAATTCCAAAATTTCGAAATTTTCGCAATTTTTTTCGAAAATTTTCGGAATTTTTCAGGATTTTTTCGGAATTTTCAAAAATTCAGAAATTCAAAAATTTTCGAAATTAATTAGTTGGTCTATTAGCTATTTTACCTTTTCTAATATCCTAGGAAATAATACGACTTAAAATACTACAGTATAAACTATGGTATATAATATATATTATAAAATAATATTAAAAAACTACAGTATAAACTATAGACTATAATATATAGTATAAAATAAAACTATACTATATACATATAATATATGATACTCCCTCCGTCCCTTAACACTTTGCACACTTTCCTTTTTAGTTTATCCCCAAACACTTTGCACACCCAAAAATGACAAATTTTAGCATAATTAATACCCTCACAATACACATTTATTTACAAAGAATGCCATTACTTTTTCTCACACAATAACATTTAATATTCAAACTTTTTCTTAAAAATTGTGCCCAATTTGATGTGCAAAGTAATTCGGGATGGAGGGAGTATATTTATATACTATCATATAGTATAAAATATATAAAATATATTATATAGTATATAGTATTATAAAATATACTATATTATATAATATAATTTAAACATTTTATACTATATACTATTTTCTATAGAAGAATACTATATACTATTATTTCGGAAATAAATAGGAAATCGGATCGAAATTTCGGATCGGATTGAAAATCGAAATTTTCGAAAATTGAATTTGGGAAATATTTCAGATTGGATTTCGAAATTTTCAAAAATTTCAAAACTAATTCCGATTTCCATTCAAAAATTTTCGAAAAAATCAAAATTTGAATTTCTGGATTTTGGATTAAAAATTTTCTTTTCAAAATTAAAAAATTTCGGATCGAATTCAACAGATATCGAAAATTTCAGTTCCAATCTCCGCCCCTAATCTTGCTCATTTATTAGTATCAAAGTTCAAAACAACCGTCGTTTCATTATACAGAAACACGTGTGGGAACTGGGAACAGAAGATCGGGACCGCACAAAATCGTAAAATTCCAACTTCACCTTATTTGGCTATTCAAGACTTACTAGTTCCTATAAATTCAAGACTCGACGAAATCTCTTCTACGTTTGTTGAATTTCTCGTTGTCTCTGCAAGAATGGGATCTTTGGGTGCTCCGGGAAACGGCGGCCTTTTTGGAATGGGCCCATTCCACAATAACATCCGCCGTCGGAGCGACAAGAAAAGAAACTCAAGTGACAGAGAATCTAAGCCCTCCAATTCTGTAGATTCCGTCGGTGGAGGTGGAGGCCGGTTTCCCCTCAAGCAAGCCGCCACCGCCGCCTCCCTTTGCCTGACCGGAGACACCATTGCGCAGCTCCGCCACCGTTGGGTCTCAAACAAAGATGCACTCTCTTATTCCAACGACTTCAAGGTGAGAATTTGTTACTATGTGTGTGTTTGTTGTGAGAGCTTTTGTATGGATGAATTAGGTTGCTTCATAGGATTTAGGGCATTTGATTGATTTCAATTTTATTTTTAGGAAATTACTCTGTTCTTGATTGATTCTATACTATGAGTTTATGAAAGAGCATTACGATATTTTTGTAGAGTTGTTCGTTTTGATTTCTGGGAATTTGTTAGGCGATTTAGTAAAGCATAGCTGTAGCAAAACAATCATATCATATATGCGTGAAAAATCAGTCTTTGATTGGTTCAAGAGTTGTTTTCCCTTTCTTTTCATCCCTTTATTTCAATTGAAGATCTTTTAGTTTAAAGGGCTACTTGTTATTTGGAACTCAGCAATATCATTAGGAACAATAAAATTTGTATAGGGACTTAACTAGTATATTCAAGCTAGTTGATTTAATATGAGCAAAATATACTCTTACAGGATACCCTCAGCATACTTTTCTCTGAGCACGACTACATTCGAGCCCTACGAATGTCTACATATGGGTTCCTGCTCTATGGTCCCGGTTCATATGTATGGTACCAGTTCCTTGATCACAGTATGCCAAAGCAAAATGTTCAGAACCTAATGATGAAGGTAGCTTAAGCTTTGGGCTTCTTAAGCATTTATATATTAGAAGTTATTTTTGAGCAATCTCTTGTGACTCCCTTTATAGGTTTTGTTAAATCAAGTTGTACTAGGTCCAGCTGTTATTGCTGTTATTTTTGGATGGAATAACCTATGGCAAGGGAAACTCTCTGAACTTCCTAATAAATACAAGAATGATGCCCTTCCTACCCTACTTACAGGTAAAAGTTTTAGTTTTTTTTTTTTTTGAGGTTTCTGATTATTTTCCTCATTTAAACATATGTTTCCATGCAGGTTTTAGGTTCTGGATTCCAGTCAGCCTATTGAATTTTTGGTATGTTATTCTTCTCTCCTGCCAAACATGAGAGAGAGAGATTAAAAAACAAGAGCAGACTTGAGGATTGAGTTTTCATGCTTCAAGGTCATTATTGGAAGATACTAAGAATATATTTTAGAGCATTCTTATACAGTAGATTTCTAAATCAGGTTTTTTTTTTTTTTTTAAATTAGCATTTTCACATGGAAAAAAGAATCCCATAAAACAAATAAAAAGGATCAACATAGTCTTTAAAAAAAATATTTTCTGGGAATAAAATTAATAGGAAATAAATAAAAATGTTTTTATAATTATATGACGGATTTAGCAGGTCTAGCTGTTGGGTTCCAACCCGTTTCTATACATCTTACTCTTAGGTGAATTCAGACTAAAGGACACTAGTCAGACATAACTCTCTTTTCTATTGAAGTGAAGAGAAAGATATTTTGATCTTTTCAGAATTCATTTATTTTCCAAATGAGTTGGACCATACAAAGTTTTCCATTTGTTCACGTTTTAGTAACATTTTTGAATGCATTAATTGGATTAGTTTGTCCCCAGCTGAAGCTTTTAATTTATAACATGCTATGGAAAAATACAGGGTGGTTCCTCTTCAAGCTCGTGTTGCTTTCATGTCCGTAGGGTCCATATTCTGGAACTTTTATTTGTCCTCCACCATGAGCAGGTGACTTCTGAATGCTTCAAATTTATGTTCATGGCTAACAAGCAACGTTTAAACCATCAGGTCTTCTTCCAAGAAACTCCACTGCAAATTTCTGTTATGCCATTGTGAATCGTGATGTTAATCCTTGTATCACTATCTTGTAGGCCTGAAACTGGTCAGCTTTTGGCGCGTGATACAGAATACTGGGTTTTGATTTCTCGGCTTTCCTTCTTCAGGCTGTAGATGTTCATTTCTTCCCTACTTGAAACAAATGCAAGACTCGAGTTCATAATCTATTCATTTGGTTCATGTTTCCATCTTATTAACTAGTTGTGCGTTGATACCTGTGTGTACATGCGTATTATATGCACACGAATGATCTTGCTTGAAGTCTAGGAAATGGTAAATGAATTTTTGAATAGGCAACGGGACAGCTGATACAAAAAGGAATGCTAATACTGAATATTGCATTAGGGGTTTTGATATCTTGTAGCTAAGGTATAAGATAAGAAAAGAATCACATCCTCCAAATCAACGGCTCTCGATCCTGTGATCTCTATCTTGATCACCACTTCATGTAAAATGAAATATGAAATCGAATCATGATAAGAATAGACGAATCCTAGGGACGATGGAGCACCAAATGGAAAATCAACGAAGCAATGAGAAAGGAGAATCAAATTGCTGTGACAAAATGACAGTAAAACGCAGATGTAAAAGGCTAGCTCAGCAACTTATATTGGCAGAATCAAATTCCTTGCTTTCATTTGCAGTGATGAATCTTTCTTATCCGGGACACGACACCATAATCGTAAAAAGGGAAAAGGCAAAAAAAGCATCTTTAAATAAGCTTAGACACTAAAGAAAAAAGATGAGTTTATCACACCAAAAAAAGCAAGAAAAATTCCACAATCTGGTGATTAAAATTTCTTTATCGTCCCATTTTCGACGACTGCGGAGCACCATGAGTGGAAGCTTCCGGAATTCTAGACCACCGGAAAACTGGGAGCCTGGACAGGACTACTGGATTTACTTGCCTTCCAATCTATCAGACTTTCTTCCTGCAAGGAGATCTCTGGTTTGTTCCCTCTATCTCTATTCAACATAATTCAGAGGCTACGAGTTTTCTAATATTTTTTCTTCTGTAAATTTCTGTTCTTGATCTGGATTCAGAATCCCAGAGGAAGAGCAAGAGATCCCTGGTTGTTACATGAGGAGAGATTCATTGGACTACCAAATCGTGGCTTCGCAAGGTGATCTATATCAGACTTTCTTGATTTTCATCATATAAATAAGAATGTGATCATCTATTTGTTTCATCATCTATAATAAATAACACCTTTCCATTTGCAGTTTCCCACCAGCAGCAACTCCCCGTCCTTCAGTTCCATTACTGCTCGTAGACGACTCATATCACAGAGCCTGGCCCGACTCTCCTCCAACGTACTACCAACCATGGAACAATCGAGCATCTACAGAGGAGGAATCCAGGCTGAGCCCAGAAGAGCAAAAGCAGGCAGTAAACAAGCTGAAGAAACAGCTCTACAGCCCTCATATAAACAGCATCATCAAGAGATTAGGCACCAAGGGTAGTGGTAGTAGCAGCCTGGCAAGCTCTTCCCAGGATGAGCTAGGAAAGAGGTGCGCGGTTTGCTTGGAAGATTTCGAGACTAACAACTTTGTGACCATCACTCCCTGCAACCACATGTTTCATGAAGACTGCATTGTTCCATGGGTGAAGAGCCATGGGAAGTGTCCTGTTTGTAGATACATGATCGTTGAGAAAACCCCGTCTCAATGGAGTAGAAACGATGTTGCCTCCAGGCGTGGCGGAGTTGAGAGGAACCTGTTATTTTAGTTCGGGGAATTCCAGTTTCCAGGGCTGAAGAAGAAAGAGATCAGGGGAATTATAAAGTGGCTTTATATTATTACTTGGCTTTGCAAATAGTGTTTCATTTCATATCCTGCTTCATTATCATCAATACATGATGTGCATTCGTGGTATTGGAATAGAAAATGAAATACCCAATGGGGTTGCAATTTCAAGGTTGTGATGGAAATCAAGCACGATATGTGTAGCGACAAGGTGTATCAATTTTTCTGTTCAGACTTTTTTTTAATTCAATTAATGAATTAAAATCTCTAATATCAATGTTATCTATAATTACTCAATTCCCTTAAGAGATGATGACACTTTATTTTAACAATATAAATGCATCACAGATTCACAATCATACTATAAATAACTTATTTCTCAATAATAATGTTAATATTATTACAAAAATATTAAGAGTTTTTTATATTACGAATTCAGTTTTAATTTTATTTAAATCATGTGTATTTCACGGATTGGTTTACATGTATAAAACTCAAACCTAAAAACATTATTTTAATTGATAACAAAAGGAATTCATAAGACTACAGGAAAATTACAAGATCAAAAAAATCAAAATTGAGGAATAAAAACAGGAGGCCACGTCGGCCAATTGATCTAAATAATTAGAAAAATAAAACATACTCCCTCCGTCCCGCGTCACTTTGCACACTAAATTGGGCACACTTTTTAAGAAAAAGTAGATATTTGCTTTTTGGTTGAGGGTATAATGGTCAAATTAGGCACAACTTTTAAGAAAAAGTTTGAATATTAAATGGTATTGTGTGAGAAAAAGTAATGGCATTTTTTGTAAATAAATGTGTATTGTGAGGGTGTTGATTATGTTAAAATTTACCATTTTTGGGTGTGTAAAGTGTTTGAGGACAAACTAAAAAGAAAAGTGTGCAAAGTGTTAAGGGACGGAGGGAGTATTATTTAAAAATAAAAAATCTGAGGTACAAGTCAAAATGAAAGGTTAAAGCAATTGACCACTGAAAAAATGCCACGTACAATCTTTTGAACCACATCCATCGCCTCTAAATTGCTTCTGTCATTCCTCTTCCTCCTTTAAAAGTTAAAACCCCCCATAACTCCAAAATTCGCTCTCCATCCACAATTTCGCAGGTAAGCCACCACTAACTCTGTTCCTTATCTTCAGAGTTTGCTGATTTTTGTTTTAAAGTTGTAATTTATTGGTAGTTTGATGTGAAACAATAGATTATAATTGAAAGGAACGGTTTTTTTGTTTCTCCTTTATTATTTTTTTTTTTTTCAGTTTTTGGTGTCAAATGATTGTTGAAGTGAAGTAATGTTGATTCAGATTCATTTTTAATTAGTTAAATCGCTGTTTGTATTTACATTTTCTCCTATATCTTTTTTTTATTTTTCTGATTGTTGTATTAACGAATGATGAGTTTTTTTGCTATGCTGAAAGAAAATTTTCTTTATATTGACTAAATGAAATGGCTTTTCTTGTCCATGGATAGAGAATCTGCATAATATGGATAGGCATCTCTAATGATCTTTTGATGTGTGCCTTGAATACCTTGATTTTGTTTATGTCCAGAGGAATAGAGATGACAGCTTTATCGACTTGTATAGTAGGAAATGGCTTGTCTGCTGGTAATAACAGAAAATGTATGAGCAAAGAAATTTACGGTAAGCAGTTTAACAAACTCTCGCGCCTTTCGCTTCTGATTAGCACGTCTAAAGTAGCTAATGTCAAAGCATCGCTGAATCGAAGAACAAATGAAGGAAGAAGGGTCTTTTTGAAATTGTTGCTTGGTAATGCTGGACTAGCCGTGCCTGCCTTACTGGGCAATGGAAAAGCTATTGCTGCTGAGCAGGATGTTTCAAGTTCGAGGATGTCTTATTCTAGATTTTTGGAGTATCTAGATAAGGATAGAGTTAAAATGGTTGATTTGTATGAAAGTGGAACCATTGCCGATGTTGAGGCTATATCATTGGATAACCGAGTAGAGAGATTCCGCGTACAACTCCCAGGCCTCAGCCAGGAGCTCCTTCAAAAGTTTAGGGACAAAAACATTGACTTTGCTGCCCATACTGCACAAGAGAACTCTGGTTCTTTTTTGTTTAACCTGATTGGAAATTTGGCCTTTCCATTGATTTTAATTGGAGGTTTTCTCCTTCTCTCAAGAGGGTCCTCTGGAGGACCGGGTGGCCCTGGAGGGCCTGGATCCCCTCTAGCCTTTGGTCAGTCAAAGGCTAAGTTCCAAATGGAGCCAAACACTGGTGTCACTTTTGATGATGTTGCTGGGGTTGATGAAGCAAAGCAAGACTTTGTGGAGGTGGTGGAATTCTTGAAGAAACCCGAGAGGTTTACTGCTCTGGGTGCTCGTATTCCTAAGGGAGTTCTTCTAGTCGGTCCACCTGGCACTGGGAAGACCTTGCTGGCTAAAGCAATTGCTGGTGAAGCAGGTGTCCCTTTTTTTTCAATTTCAGGTTCTGAGTTTGTTGAGATGTTTGTCGGAGTTGGCGCCTCACGAGTCCGTGATCTTTTCAAGAAGGCCAAGGAAAATGCTCCCTGTATTGTATTTGTCGATGAAATTGATGCAGTTGGGCGTCAAAGAGGAGCTGGTATTGGTGGAGGAAATGATGAAAGAGAGCAGACCCTAAACCAGCTCTTGACAGAAATGGATGGTTTTGAAGTAAATAATGGTATAGTTGTAATTGCAGCTACTAACCGAGCAGATGTTCTTGATTCTGCCTTGTTGAGGCCAGGAAGATTCGATAGACAGGTAAATAATCAATGTGTGTCTCCTATGTGATTTGATATATATATTACTAGGGAATGTTTTTAGTTGAGTCTTTGTGCAGGTAAGTGTTGATGTCCCTGATATTCGTGGAAGAACAGAGATCCTAAAGGTTCATGCAAGCAATAAAAAGTTTGAGTCTGATGTATCACTTGAAGTGGTATCTATGAGGACACCTGGCTTTAGTGGGGCAGATCTTGCTAATCTCTTAAACGAGGCAGCTATACTGACTGGACGCCGTGGAAAGACTGCCATTTCATCAAAAGAAATCGATGATTCAATTGATAGGATAGTCGCTGGTATGGAAGGAACAGTTATGACAGACAGCAAGAGCAAAAGTCTCGTGGCGTACCATGAAGTAGGCCATGCCATCTGTGGGTATGTGCAGATCTGAACTCCATGCCATAAAGAGTGTCCATTTTAGTCATAAAAATAAGAGTCCACTCAGTTCATTGTGCATTTCTTATTGTTGCTTGATTTATGATGCAGAACTCTAACGCCAGGGCACGATCCCGTTCAGAAGGTGACCTTAATCCCACGTGGTCAAGCACGTGGTTTGACATGGTTCATCCCTGCAGATGATCCAACCTTGATATCAAAACAGCAACTTTCTGCTAGAATTGTTGGCGGGCTCGGTGGACGAGCTGCCGAGGAGATTATATTTGGTGAGCCCGAAGTGACAACTGGTGCAATTGGTGATTTGCAACAGATTACTGGTTTGGCAAAACAGGTACAGCCTTCTCATTCTCATTTTATCTAAGGTTTCATTGATTGATAAATCATTGCGTTTTATTGCAGATGGTGGTTACTTTTGGCATGTCCGATATAGGACCATGGTCGCTCACAGACTCATCAGCTCAAAGTGGCGATATGATCATGAGAATGATGGCTAGAAATTCGATGTCTGAAAGGCTTGCTGAAGACATTGATGCTGCGGTTAAAAGGATTTCAGACGAAGCCTATCAGATTGCTTTGAGCCATATACGAAATAATCGTGAAGCGATGGATAAGATCGTGGAAGTTCTTCTTGAGAAGGAGACGATTACTGGAGATGAATTCCGAGCGATCCTTTCAGAATTTGTCGAAATTCCAGCTCAAAACAGAGTGACTCCCACACCAGCTACTGTGACTGTATCATAGCGTATACATAGTGAACTCTATCAAACACATTCTCATAGATTTGAAATTGTGATATGATATAAACAGTGTATATGTGCAAATCCGGGATGATATCACAAATAATTTCAAGCAAGGGTCAGAAAGAACAAAATGCCAAGAAATGCACAGTTGAATTACTGAATAGGGAAGAGTTCACAATCAAATATCCACAGTTGAACAAAAATAGGAACATGAAAATAAAAGAAGAATCGCAGCATTCATCCATCTACTGAAGATACATTATTGCATATATATCGAGCACATATTCACATTACTTCAATAAGACTGCCTCAAGGGAAGTAGAGAAGAAGGGATAATAGTCCATACCGACCTGTACAGTGTACACGGAAACATTGAGCAGAAAAGGCCGATTCTGTCAATCCATGCATTAGCATGCCACCAATTCCACTAACCATAATCACTCATTTTAACAACCATTGATCATCTAATCATACAGCATTGCCTTTAATTCTTCTTCAAGGACTTGAAATTTAGGATTGCATATCTGAATACAACAATCATTAGATTCACAGCCAAAGTCAGATGCATTTCTTCCAATAGAACTTGAAATCTTCCAGTACAACAATATACTGCTCCTTATAGTTTCAGAAACCGCTGCCAACCAGATCATGTCATCCTGTTCGCTTTAAAATAAAACCATCAACATTGTCCAAATTATGCCATAGCACATCCATTAGAAGTAGCATCACTTGATTGATAATCTGCCATAAACAGGGTATGGGTTCCAAAATTGGTCCAATCATCCACTTTTCTCTATGTCCAACCAAAGAATCTGAACTAAGAAGCTAATTAGCAAGGAGATGGGTAAAAGAGAAAAACAGAAAACGTACGACATTTCCTTGTTAGCACCCACATGAGCAAGAAGCCTTTAGTTGATCTCAGAGTTCTTCCTTTTCAGAGAATTAGGTCAATTCAATTAAAAGAAGAAAGACGACTAAACCTTCTTGGGGAACCATCAGTTTCCTCATCAGATGAAGGTGGAGTATCAGTAGCCTCAGCAAGAGATTCAAGCATTGTTATCACTTCAGATGAGTCATCCAGATAATACTTGGCCTTGCTAGGTTTTTGCCCAACTGTGCAAGCAAATACTTCGGCGTTGTAAGAAAGAATACGGCTAGACACTGCAGTACTGAGTATTTCAAACATGTCCTCATCAGATCTGTCGTCGCCTATGCAAAGCACGAAATCAGCCTGTTTCCCCTTATCTATCATGGATGAGAAAATCTTTTCTGCAACTCTGCCTTTGCTAACACCCTGTATCAACAAAAAAACATTGACATCCTTGATATGTCACTTTCAACCTTAACAGAAACATATTTCTAACAGTCTCCAGGAGAAAAATCAAGACAGAGAGGAGAGGAATTTGAAACAAAGAGGATTTCAATGCTGAGATTTTAAATCGAGAACCATATTCAGTCCAAACTAATTTTTGGGAACCAAAATTTCAAGATAAAGCAATGCATGAGAAGAAAAGACTTCCATAATTAACACTTGCCTGAGGCTTCACTTCTACAATGAACTGCCCACTCTTCACAGCAACAGGCTCATTTGCTAGAACACTTTCTAGATGATCCAACATTTCCTTTGCTTGGGAAAAACCAAATCCTGGGTCTGCATCATTATAATGCCAGACTAAGGCACTTTCCTTTCTCTCTATCCCAGAACCATCAGTAGCCTCAGTATATGATTTCATTACAGGTTCTGCAATTTGCATCCAACTAAATTCATGACTCTGGCCTATTGTTTCCCATTCATCAAGTTGTGGCCACCTGGAAATAGTGTCACAAAACAAAACACGTGACTTTTCATGATAAAATGCACAGTGGAATTGACCTTCATTAACAACCCTAAAAGAATCTGAAACGGAATATCAATTAGCGGACATTCAGAAGTTTAAAGAAGCGAAAAAGAAAGAAAGGTTTTTATTCAACAGAAAAAGGAAAATGATCAGGTTGGCCGAGTGGCTGCCCAAAACCACATTTTAAAATCATTATAAATGTCAAATACCAGCTGAATAGTTTGCAAACAATCAATTCCAAGCTGACAATGTTAAAGAAACTATCAGAGTATAATTTTTGTTAGAAATAATTTGATATAGTGAAATACGTGATAGTTACTGCTGAGCTCAATTTAAAAGACCTCAGCCAGCATGTGTGCCGATTTCATTCCCTTAGTTTCTCTCTTAATTCATGATAAGGCCCCAGCTCGGAGCAAGCAGTTTTCTAGATCATTAATGCATACTTAAAGCAATGTTTCCCAGCAAATAAAATTAGATAAGTCTTGTAAGGAAGACAAATAATGCAACATACCTTAAAAAGTAACCATGTTCTGCAGTGAGCCCCAGCTTCTTGCAAGGAAGAAACCAACTGCTTAAGCTGTCCCTGCCTCTCCCACTCACCATAAAAACTAGATTTCTTGGATCCCCAGAAAGCTTGTTCAAGAGAGAGAGAACTTGTGAACTTGGAGTCTTGATAATTGAATTCTGAGGCATAAGTGTACCATCATAGTCCAACAATATAGCCCTGCTTTTAGCCCTGCAGTAAGCTGCCACAATATCATCTATTGAAAGCTTTCTAAAACTTGGATCTAGTGCCACTACCCGAAACCCAAATCCAAGACCAATTGCCCAGCATCTTTTGCGGAAATGGTCAGCACAAGTTCTCTCCATATCTTGAAGGAAGCTTCTAGACCAAAACGCTACATCATGAGTGCTAACATAACGGTAATGCTTCTCATGACGTAGCTCCTTCTCTGGTTCAGCCAATGATATAGCTTCATTCATTGCCTCAGCAGTTGACTCAATATTCCATGGATTTACACGTATTGCGCCACTCAGGGATGGGGAACACCCAATGAATTCAGACACCACTAGCATGCTCTTTTTAGGTCCACTCAATTCTGACCCTGGTTCTGCACCAGATACTCCTTGTCTGCAGACTATGTATTCATAAGGAGTCAAATTCATCCCATCCCGCACTGCTGTCACCACAACACATTCAGCAATACTGTAATAAGCCATTCTTTCACTGATTGATAAAGGTCGGTGAATAAAAACTATAGGTTCATATCCAGGCCTTCCAAACTCCCTGTTAATTCTCTCGCAGCTCTCCTCTGTTTCACGTTGTATTTCTTCCAAATTTATTCCTTTTCCTCTAGCTGGATTGGCAATCTGGACCAGCACAGCTCTTCCTTGCCAGTTTGGATGCTGCTTGAGCATGTACTCCATAGCTAAAAGTTTCAAATTGATACCTTTGAATATGTCCATATCATCAACACCAAGCAACACAGTTTTGCCTTCAAACTGCTGCTTAAGCTCCTCAACCTTTAGCTCTTTATCTGCCTGTCTCATAACTGATTCAATATGACCCATATGTATCCCAACTGGCATAATCTTTATTCCTACAGTCCTCCCATAATAATCTAATCCTATGTAGCCTCTTTTTGATTGATACTCCAAGCCCAACATTCTACTGCAACAAGATAGGAAATGTCGAGCATAATCAAAGGTGTGAAACCCGATGAGGTCAGCATTTAGTAGAGCCTTCAGTATTTCTTCTCTAACAGGAAGTGACCTGTATAGCTCAGATGAAGGAAATGGACTGTGAAGGAAAAAACCCATTCTCAATCGGACAAAGCGCCTTCTCAAAAATGTGGGTAAAACCATCAAATGATAATCATGAATCCAAACAAAATCATCCTCTGGGTTTAGTACTTCAATCACTTTCTGCGAGAACATCTTATTGGCGGATACATATGCTTCCCACATAGATCGATCAAACCGGCCTCCATGATCACATGAATATGGCAACATGTAATGAAAAAGTGGCCACAACAGCTTCTTGCAAAAGCCATGATAATATTTCTCCAACAGAATAGGAGGTAAAAAGGCAGGCACACAATTAAATTTCTCCAAAAGATAGTTGGCTACATCATCCTGTTCAATTGGATCAACATCAACAGGCAATGATCCAACATATAGCACTTCCATGTCCTCTGGAAAACCATCCTTAACTCGTAATAGCAAGGAATCTTCATTCCAGCTAAAACTCCACCCCTTATTGTCTGGCCTTCGTTTTGCTTTCAGGGGAAGAAGATTTGCAACGATAATAATTCTATCACCAGCAATTGAAGAGAGGTTTTCAGAAGTAACACTGCTAGCTTGTTCATCATCAAGCTCAAGAATATTCCCTGGGACTGTCATAACTCTCGGGAAGCGCTTCCGTTCCTTCTCTCTACCAGCTTGGGCGAAATTTCCAGATGCTAAATCCAAAAGGTTTGTATAAGATCTTGACATCATCTTGACAAGCTTTGTTATCTCTCTCCTCAAGAAATCGAGTAAATATTTTCCTCTAATCTTAGAAACCTCGAAACCAAATCCCCAATCCTCTACTCTCCTCAACTAAGCACCGCCCAAATCGACTGCATTAAATTGAAAAAAACAAAAAAAAAACATTTATTCCAAGAAACAGCTAAAATGAAGCACACCCAATTTACAATAATGCGATCCAAATCCCTCATCTCATCAGATAACCCCAAATTCAGCGGAAAAACACAAACCCAATATTCAATTAATCAAGGAGCTATCAGTACAGAAGCTCCACCAAGAACTCATCTACTTAGCTAAGCCCAGAAATAGTTATTAACCGTTAAAAACCCAAAATTCTTCAGAAACCCTAGTTTCCACTCTACTCTAATCTGTGTGGGGCATCATAAGGAATTCAGATATTGGGGGTTTGAAAACTGACCTCAGCGATTAAATTGAGTCAATGATTGGCATCTTTGCTGAAAAGACTCAATCTTCGACCAGGAATTGGAAACGGAATTCTAGGGCTTCACGCAAGATATAAAAATGATGAATCTGAGTTTCAATAAACGGAAGTGTAAGAATCGATGATTGCATACATGTACAAGTCATGGATATGAATATTCAAGAGAATAATAATTAATTTATTATTTTCAATTAGGTGATATTTGAATTAAAAAATAATAGTTTATCTGAGCCACAACGTGACAAAAATAAAAGAATCACTAAACTAACCAGCTAAGGCTCACCTTCTTTCACAACTCACATAATAAATCAAATAATAAAGAGGACAAGATTTTCTATACAGATCGTATCTTATTTTCTTTTTCTTTTCTTTTTAAGCCACAACTGATAATGGAGGAATCAAATTCCAAACTTTGTTCAAGTTGATATAGATTCTCCTGTAAAACTCAACCTATCAATACATCTTATCAATATTTTGTGATCATGAATATGGTGGCAGGATTGTATTTTATTTTTATTTTATTAATTTGAATTATTTGTATAAAGTATGATAATCCATTTATTTTTCTTTCAGTCTGTATATAAAATCTCTTTCCATTAAATATGTATAAGGTAGGTTTAAGTTTTGAAAGATGAAATTTAAAAGAAAAGTCCAACATAAATAACATATATTAAATTTGTTCCATGAATATAATTTAAATCTAATGATGCAAAATTAAAAAAGACTTCATCTATTCGAATGCAATGCAATAAGACTGAAAATAGTTTTATTTTTATACTTTCCATCCATGTTTGTCACATGTTTTATTTCGTATCTTTTTCTCTATAATTAGTGGTTTTGATTAGAGTCATTTTATAGGTAGGAACAGGATTGCCAGCACTTAGTGACGCTGTGATATTGGGTGGTGAGATTATCCTGGTCGGTGACGAAGCCAGTGAAAGGTACTCAATTAACAATATTATAAAATAAAAATATTTAAATAAATATTAAAAATAAAATTCAAAATTAAAAAACTCAAAATATTAACGTAACTACAATAAAGAACTAAATAACTACATCATAACATTTCTCTTTTATTTTTCATTTTTTGAAACCGCTGCATAATAATAATTACATCAAATTATTATCGATTATAATTATAATGAATAATCAAAATAATTAATAATATAAAGAAATTAAAATAAACAGCTAGCAGTCCTATTTTTCAAATCAATAAAAAGTTACTCATTTATTATTGTAATATATATAATATAACAATTTCAATTAAAACTCAAATCAAACTCAACATAAAAAATAAACTATAAAGTTCAAATTATAAAGATTTACGTCGAACTTATAGTTAATATTTTTCTATGATAGTGAAAATTTTGATATATTAATAAAATTTGAGTGGGTATTAGAAGATGAATGAAATTATTTATTCAATTTGAGTAGAGATTGGATGAAATGGGGTAATATGTGTATGTTAATTTGTGTTGATAGTCGAGGGTGAATGAAATTATGAGATTGTGAATGAAGTTTATTTTAATATAGACTAATGAAATTGTTGGACTATAAATGAGATTTATTATAATATATTTATTAAATTTGAGTAAGTATTGAAGAATAAATGAGATAAATTTAAATATATTTTTAATATATTTATAAATTTAAGTAGATAATAATAGAAAATGAATGAAATTGATTAAACATATTTTTAATTGATATTTTTTTAATTAATATATATATATAAATTTATCATTATATCTCTAAAAAAAATTAAAATTTGAGGGGCCCACTACCCCATACCCCATATAGCTTCGTCTCTGATCATGGCCCAAGAAAAGAAAGAGAGGATAAAGGTTTGTTAGCCTCAGCGCATAATCACGTGCGTGGCGCGTTATTACAGCTGGCAGTGGACACCCAGCTCAGTTTTAATTCAAGCCGTCAAGCCAAATGGCTCGGCTCCACCATCAACTTGCTGACCTGGCTTTCAGTTGTCCTGACCTAACTTGAATTTGACATTGGGTCCAAAGACTCCAAACGAGACTAAAAGAAGAAAAAAGTTATATAATTAGTTTTTAAAAAGAAAATTCTAACAAAGTTTATATATGATGACAAAGAAGTTTCGCCTAAAGATAAATCTTGAAAGGAAAAGATTATATACCCAGGTCCATGTAAAATCAAATAAAACATAAAGAGAAGATGGAAGAATATGCTTTTTCTTTTGAGATGAAAAAACCTACAAATAAAAATAAGAAAAAATGCTTGAAAGCTGGACATTTTTTTATATCCCATTTTTTTCTTAGTTGTTCACAAGATTAATTAATTTATGACAATTTCCATTCTAAATTTCTCAAAATTACCCTCAAATTTTTCTTCATCATCATTATGATGGCTTGAGTTGCCAACAACCACTTCAATGATTGGAATAATAAAGATAAGGCCAAATAGAAAAAAAAAATCTCGAACTTTTTTTAGTTTTTGTTATTTTAGTAAATTTTTTATAAATTGTCAATCTAATCATATTATAGTAAATTAACTGTAATTTTAACTAAATTTTAATTTTAATCAAAACTAAATTGTATATATCCTACGTGGTGGACACATGAATAAAAAAATCATTTACACCTCATCAAAAATGATAAAAAAATAAAAATAAATAAACACCTCATTAATTATTTTTTATTTTACTCTCACAACATTCACATCCAATTTCTTTTATTTTCTTTAATCTATAAATTCAAGATAATGTGTTTATTTTCTTTATTTTATTTTTATTTTTTATGAAGTGTAAATGATTTCTTTACCCTGTATCCGCCACGTAGGACATATATAATTTAGTTCTGACTAAAATTGAAATTTGGTTAAAATTGCAACTAATTGATTATAATATGGATAAATTGACAATGTTTAAGGAATTGGCTAAAACAAAACTTGAAAAGATTTGAATTTTTTTTGGCTATTTGGCCTAAAGATAATGGTTTTTGCACAAAAATAGATCAACTAGAGAATGACATCATGAATTCATGATCATAAACTCTTATTATTATCTGCCAACTATTTAAAAATACTAATGATATGCGCGTCAAATCGGGCCATAAACTACTATTCTAATCTCCATTATCTATTTCTTGGATTACAAAACTTGTTTAATCACTTCTTTTATCCTTTCCAGGAAATTAGTTGATCAGAAGAGTCAAAAACTCAATGGAAGCTGAAGAAATCTTGAAGCTCTTCGACTCGTGCTGGTTCGAACGTGCAATATTTACGCATAAACATGAAGCTCCATTTGTGCATCAAAGGATGGATACAAGTGAAGGATCAATGATTAATTCTGGGGTGCGAAACCTTCAAATTCGATCGTTGAGTGATCGTTGTTTAGGCATCAACATGGAATCAGCGTCGCATGGATCACTGATCATCAAACCAAAGCTGCAAAAGATTTTATCAGGAGAAGAAGTTGTGTTTTCCAGGGAAGTTGCAGAAGGAGAAAATGCTGTGAAATCGCGTAACAAGAAATATTCGTGTAGGAGGAGAAAGAAATGGAGAGAAGGGATGAATAGAAGCTTATCAGCCCTGGAATTTGAGGAGGTGAAAGGGTTTATGGATTTAGGGTTTGTTTTCAATGAAGAAAACAAGAATGGAAGCTTGTGTTCAATAGTTCCAGGGCTGCAAAAATGGGGGAAAATGGCTGATTATGAGGATGAAAAAGGTGAGATTTCCAGGCCTTATCTTTCTGAATCTTGGGGTAGTATTGGGAATAAGAGAAGAGGGGATAGTAGTTTTCTGATAAGGTGGGAATTTCCATCTGTGAATAATGAAATTAGTATGAAAGATCATCTCAGGTTTTGGGCTCATACTGTTGCATCAAATGTTAAATAATATTTTGATGGAATTTTTAAGGTTTTTTTTTTTTTTGTGAATTTAATCTTAGATTGTGCTGCTTGATTTGAAGAAAGATTGCAATTGTATATATGTTTATATTGAAAAGATTGAGTTTAAGTTTGTAGTTTGTTGATTCAATTTCGATGATAATGTTGAAGAAAATATGTTATGGATATTGATGATCAAGTGTATATTGGCTCTTCATGTATGTGAAGAGCCAAGTCAAGATTTCATTATAGCCTCTAATAATTGGAGGTTAATTTTCATATATTTGAAAATGAACACTATTCATGCGTTTTAATTGGAGGTTAAACTTTTAATATTTTATAATTTGTTTTAATTGAACTTTGGATTGGGCTTGACACACGTAATTGAATAGTACATGAAACATTAGGCTTGGAAAAATTATTTGCTTAACATGAAAAACAAGTGAAAAACATTGTAGAAACTTTTAGACAACTAAGTCCAGCAAGATTCTTAAACAGCTATTTAGACAACTTGGAATTTATTAGAATTGCACAAGAGTAACATTCACTATTTTATTTAGTATTAAGTCATAGAGCAGATTTTGGGTCACATGGTCATTTGTTTTTGCTTTCATTACAAACATTGACCAAGGCTTTTGTTATTATTCAAAAAATAGAAGATTACTAAAAAAAGGATGTTTTGAAGATCACGATCAATTTCTGTCAAGCCTTATTTATATTACAGAACTAGATGGTGATATATGCCCATGTAAATCCTTATTTCATTTTGGGCAATCAACCTCAGGTCTCAAGTAAAAGTACAAATCCAACATTTCTATATATATATATGCATGTATATATATATATATATTCTGCGAAAGCCTATAAAAAATTAAGGCCATGAAAATAATCTACCAAACACATCTAGGATTAAATTGGTTCCGAAAAAGATGAAAATTTTCGGAATTTTAAGATTATAGTAGGAAGCAAATGCCAAAGTTTTATCAATTAAGAGTTAAAATAAATGAAAATAAAAAGACAAATCAGGGCAGCCACGTCGTAAAAATCAAATAATCCCTAGGACATGGTGGCTGCCCGAAAGAACCAGGGCAGAACAAAGGCAAGAATGAGACAAGCCAGCAAGAAGTTGCATAATGATTTCTTACAACGGCGATTCTCATCAGAAGTGTCTAGAGTGGCTGCTACCAGCCTCATCTCATTGCACTCCAACATCAATATTGAATCATCCTCTTCTATCTTGTTCATTATGTTTTTCGCCATCTTTCCACATATTTCACATAACCTGTTTCACAAATATGCATCATTTCTGCAAAGTATTGATACATTGATTTTTTTTGGTCTACTTACATAACGAATCATATATGACATATTTTCTTTAGTTGCCGATATAATCATCATTTAGGTTTGAATCGATATACTTTTCGATGATCAAATGATGATCTGCTTTTCGCATGCTGATATTGACAAATAGTGGATTAGCTATAATTTGTGTCAAACATATCATCATCCGATCACCAAAAAAATTAATATGTATTTCAAGTTGTAAGGTATAACCAGAGTTGTACGTTTTAGCAAATATCACGATTTTTTTTAATGCAATTGGGATTTTTTTTTTTTTTATCACGACTACATCATACCATAGTGAGACTCAACCCTTTTTTCAATTTCTTAAATTTAAACAATATAATCATGTTGCGATCTATACTGTTTGCAGCTGTCATTATTAAATTCCAAATCCAAAAACAAAAGACTAGCTAGCAAAATCCAGGAATGAATCACTTCAGCAAGACAACTAATTAAAGATTCTCATAAACCGCCCGATTATCAAGAACAGTATCCAACCTCATGATCACATATAGACTAATCATAAAACTATCATAAAACTATAATTTAAGAGAATGAATTTCAAACGATGAAAAAGTTACCTGTTTCCTTTCTGCGAAAACCAGGTCTCAGCGCAGCTGTAATGCGCGCCGCCAAGCTCGCCTCTGCAATCACAGCCGAGTGGTATAAGTTCCGATCCACCGGAGGATTCCTCACTAGCAAAATGGCAAATTCTGCAAACTATTTCTTCTTTTGACTCTGATCCATCATTTATATCAATCACAGCATCGCGATTTGATGCCTTTTTTGCACGTCTTTTGCGTCTTGAATCTCCATTTTCAACTGCATGATCTAATTCCGATAGCTCCGTTTCTTCTGAGTTTCTGGAAATTGTGTTGGTTTGATGATCAGGTAAATCAACTTCCATTTTCAATGGCAGTATTTGATTTTAAATCCAACAAAAAAATTGCAATAAAAAGAGGTGAAAGATGAAGGGATGTACAATATTTCAATCTGCAAATCTATAACTCCAAAAAGGTGAATGTATAATTAAATGCCAGATTCTCTATTCTTTGCCAAAAAGAATTGAAGGGAAATTTAATTGAAATGAGTTGGTTTGTTTTCTATTTTCTTTTTTGTTAGACTTGTAAAAAGAAAGGTTGACTAAATTAATGTAAATCTTTAATTTGTGGAGTGTTCTGATTTCCAGTTGGAGCCTTTGAATTTGTATGCAAGAGCCAAGAACCAACCAAGAAAAAGGTCAGAATTTTGTGATTGGCAGAAAGATACAATTGGGACAAGAAACCTTAATTCATGATGTACGTGTTTTATTGTAAGAATTATTAGTTAATTAATATTGACTTTAATGCAGAATCAAATTCAAACTTTTATGAAATTGCAATTTCACTATGAAACTTCTAAATTTAACAATATAAATCACAAACTTCACTATATATTGATATTCTTAAAACTTGTGCTCATGTAGCATACTCAGATATTGGATTAATGTTCAATCCGAATTTGTATTATATGGGCTTAAGAGAGAATCCAAATAATAATATTCTACAAATTACCAATCCAGGGTAGGTAAGTGAGGACGAGGAGAGGTTGGGGAATTGAATACTCATAAATGGTTCGACTATATATACATATATATATATAATATTAATTAATATGTAGTTCGAAGATTGTTGTGATTTCTCCTATGATTATCTTACTCTTTGGCCAATTATTAATTACAGTCAACAAATTTTAATAGGCCTGGTTAATGGTTATCCTAAATTTACAAAAGAATATTATAAGATTTCATTCACACCCTAAGATATTAAAATAAAAGATAAAATGCGGCGTGAAATAAATGAAATTGACTGTTTATTATATGGATTTATTGAATTCATATCCACATAATCTAAATATAGTTGTACTATTCACTCAAACTTTGTTGACTTTTTCAAGAAATTTGCAATATATATCCAATGAAAATTTTATTTTTACAACAAAAATCGATAAAAGGTCTTTTGTACTGAATCCTTCAAAACCTGAATAAGTTTGATTATCAAACAATCAAAATTTGATAAAGGGTCTTCTGTACTAAATCCTTCAAGGGTCTCCTGTACTGAATCCTTTAAAACGTGATTAAGTTTGGTTATCAAACAATCAAATCTGAAAAGTCTAACTGCATTAAATTAAAAATCATGATCTTTGCTTTCAGTTTTAGGTTTAACTAAATTTTTGAAAATTAACTGAAAAA